>WNGS01111181.1:47290326-47307325 GCA_020271785.1 Procambarus virginalis
AAGTCATTGGTGAAAGTCATTGTGACGCATTTTGTTGAAAATGGAGAGTTAGACGAAGAAATTCTGGAGGAGTTACGAGAGGAGTCGAGTGATCAGATGACGTTAAAGCGTCTTGAGTTAGAAGCTCGTCAATTAGAGATTGAAGCTCAAAAGCAACAGAAATTATTAGAGCTTGAGACTAGGCGTTTAGAGGTTGAGGCACAAAAACAGAGAGTTTTAATTGAGTTGCAACTAGAAGCAACAAGCCGAAGAACACACTAGGCAATTAGAGATTCAACAACAAATGGCTGACACTAACTTTAGACTTGAAACACAGCGTATGGCAGCTGGGCATGGAAATACTAGTAATGTTTCAACTAATAATGATAATAATCCCATAAGGATGAATAAGTATATAGAATTACCCAAGTTTAATGAGGAGGATCCTGAGGTTTTCTTTGCACATTTTAATAAGATTGCAATCAGTATGAACTGGCCAAGGGATCAATGGGTAGCAATCATGCAGTCTCAATTTAAAGGGCGTAGTCAGGAGGTTTTTACATCCCTACCTGACGCTCATAGTTTTGATTATGAGTTTGTAAAGAAAAGCATCTTAAATGCTTATCAATTAAATCCAGAGGCACACAGGCAAAAGTTTAGGAACCTAAGGAGGGTAAGTGATCAGACAATAGCTGATTTTACTCGTCAAAAGACGAACTATTGCAACAGATGGTTAAAGTCACTTTCAGTAACAGAGTATGATGCTTTAAAGAATCTTCTTATCATGGAAGAAGTATTGTCATGTCTCCCAGACAATTGTCTACTTTTATGGCAGAACAAAAGAATGTAACAGACATTTATGAGCTGTCAAAGCTCGCTGATGAGCATGAGTTGTTGACTAAGGCCCAGTTTACTGCCTATTCACCTAAGTTTAATCGTAAAGTAAATCATAATGCTCACAGAACTCCTTATCAGAATCCCTCCAGTCCTAGTGCTCCAGTTACTCCCATGAGCTCTTCTCTTACAAAACCTAATCCTGCTACTTCATTGTCAGGAATGTCAAATAATAATAAGGTTAATTCTAAACCTACAGTTGGTTCTACAGGTGTGTCCACTGTAAGGTCCTGTTCCCATTGTAAGAAAAAGGCCATGGAATTAATTCCTGTTTTATCTTGCACCCTGAGTTACGACCAACTGGTCTCATTTATTGTAGAGGTGTGCAAAATAAATTTACTAATAAACATGTAACTGTAAACCCCAATTGGGTGAAACAGTATTCTCCATATATGTCTTCAGGTGAAGTTTTGTGTGTTGATGGAAAGTGGAAGCCGGTGAATATTCTTCGTGATACTGGTGCTTCCCAAACCTTAATTTCTGCTAGTATACTTTCTAATGTTGAAAAGAGAGATACTGGAAAGTTTGTTGTTCTTCAGAGTGTTGCAGGATGTCAAACTGTACCTCTGATAGATGTTACTTTAAGATCCACCATTGCTCCAAGTTTATGCACTGTGGGTGTTTGTACACAGTTGCCCATCCCAGGTGTGGATGTTATATTGGGTAATGATGTGGCCATAAATCATGTTGTGGGTGAGAATGATCCCCGTTTGTGTAAACAGCCAGTTGCAGATCATGTTGTTTATTCTGCCTGTGCTGAAGTTAGTTCTATGAATGAACAACCTGTTGTAGTAGATGGTGTTGTCCATCCTACCTGTGCTGATGTCAGTACTATTATAAATCCAGTTGTCAGTTCTACTGTTGTTACTCAAGCATTTGTTCCAGTAACCAGTACCCCTTCAGTGGAGAAGTGGGATGTGGTTGTTCCAGATTCCTGTGTGGCCGATTTAGTTGTTGAGAGTAAGCCTGATGCTATGACTCTGCTTTATTCCAATAAATTGGGAAAGGATGTCCATGTACCAGTGTCTTGCCCGCTCACTACGAACGTTGTGCCAGGAGTTGAGAGAAACTTAAAAGCCACGACTCTATTGTATTCTAGCCAAGTGAATGGTTTAGGACAAGATGTCGGGTTGGCAGAAGTATTCCCGCTCACTCCAAGTTTAGAATCAGTTGTCGAGAGTAAGTCTGTTGTAGAGGCCCCGCCTCACCCTAGTCAAGTTGATAGTATAGGGGAGGAGGTCAAATTACCTGTTACTTGCCCGCTCGCTTCAGATTCCTTTAATTTATGTGCATTGAGTAGAACTGACCCTAAGATTTCAGAGAGAAGCAAGGAGACAGTCTGTACTGTAGATCCAGTTCTGGAGAGTGTGGGAAATCAGCCCGAGGATCAGCTTCTGTCGAGTAGATGGAGACCCATTGAGCCTCCCTCTTCAGTTGTCTGTGAGGCTGTGACCCCGCTTGGTAGTTTTATTGATTGTGAGCAGACAGTACTCCAAGCAGCTCCAGATGTCATGGGAGGAACTTTTGGTAAAACCATTGAGAGTGGTAAAGTATCATTTGGATCTAAGTTGCAGAGAGTTGTGGGTTGTGATTCTTATTCCATGTGGAGTAAGTATTTCTCATTGTGTAAATTGAGTCAGAGTGTGTGTAGGATGTTGAAATCTACTTTTATTCTACAGGAGCCATTCTCTTGTGAGGTAATGGACTGTGGGACATCTTTGTCCAGCCTTGTGGTTGAGCAGAGAGAGTTTACTCAAGTAGGTTGTGCATCCAGTTGTTCTGAGGAAGTGGTGAGTTTTACTAGAGCAGTGTCTCTATATTCAGATCCAGTTTATTTTGATGCCAGAGTAGTGAACAACGTGTATGTTCCTCTCAAGTGTGGTGTTGACTGTCAGAGTCATATTGGTGGTGACTGTCAGAGTCGTATTGGTGGTAAAGGATATAATCATACTTGGGAGCAGGTGTTTGAGGCTCCAGGTGTGTATTTCAAGTTGGGGGATAAGATTATCCTACATTGTGTTAATCGTTGTGAAGGGTTACAGATTGTCCTTGGGTGTTTCCCAGGTAATCTGCTGTGCATCTTCAAGATGTGAAGACCCTTAAACCTCTTGGTTGATTGTTTGTCATCAGACATAAATCACTTGGGAAGTGATGGTGAGGGTTGCCAAGTTTTCGGCATGTTCCTGTTAGTCTTTTGGAAGACTAGAAGGTTGATGAAAGTGTGTGTTGTGTTCAAGTTCACCCTCAGAAATTGTGAACTTGTCTTTGGAGTTATGATTGAAATATGGTGCCTAGGCATATGCCTGTGCAAGGTAGTCTTTGCACTTATCTTGGATTGTATTTATTCGTTTGAAGGTCCAAGGTTTGCTAAGTCGGTGTGTTGTGGTGCTGAAGGTTCTATGAATGGGGAAATATTATACATAATTGTGAGGTTTAATGCTAATTTCTCTAATTTTAGTATCCATTGGGCGAGAGTATGTGTTCCACAGAGGATCAAGAGTGTTGAGAAGCAGATGTCTTTGTCAGAGCATACCCAGGAGAAGTCCCAAATCTACCTTACATCCAGTCAGCTTCAATTAAGCAGTTCAGCTCCAGAAAAAAGGAGTCATGGAAAATGGAGTCTGTCTTGGAAAATTCCACCATATAGAAAATGGATCATATGGAAATATGGGACTGATCTCGGAGAAATAGTAGAAACAGATGTAGAAAATAATTGCAGTGATGACTGTGTGAAAGCAGCTACCTTTATTGACAATTCTATTCATGCTAATGATGATAATGTTGTTGATAGGTGTGTGAAATATGATCTGAAACAAAGTGAAATAAATGAGATAGTACCCTGGAGAGATAAATTTGCATACTCCAGTGAAACATATGTAGAACATAGTCATAAGACTGAAATTTCTGAGTTTCATGTAAGAAATATTGAAAGTGTTTCATTCTGTTCAGAAATGTATCCTTATTGCTTTTACATGTTTGGTGAAATTAATACCATAAATCAAGTGTCACATGATTTTTCTTTAAGAAAAAATGCCATTGATCTTCAATCCATTGCATTTTTTTTCTTGGAGGTGGAAGTGTTACCTCTATAAGCTACGTAATTAAATAAATTAATTTGTACTTCTATATATATGCCTTGCTTTATCTGATTACATGTATGTACATCTAAATATTCTTTAATTGTATGTAAGTTATGTGTTGCCTGATTTATATGTTGAATTAGGCCTAACTTTTCCACCCGTGGGAACGATGATATTCTTTGTTTGCTCACGACTGATTTCGTGGGAAAGTGGTTTTATTAATGACCATCAGTAGGAAGCACTGATGGGAATTCTGTAATTGTTTGAACATTGGGGGGCAACATTCCGTGAGAGACTTCTAGTTCCTGGTGGCTGGGGAGCGTTGCCAATATTTCCCTTTGTTATTTTATTTTAATTACTGCATGTATTAATAATTACATTATTTTTGTTATGCATGTTATTCTGACCATTTACTAAGTTACTTTAAGATTACTCTTGTCACATTATTTTGCTCCATGTTAGTTTAATTAAATAATGTTAGTTTGGCAATTTTTCGCGGGGCAGAAGCAATGTTTTTGACTCCCGCAGATTAAGTAGTCAGTGACTCGCACGGGACAGGAGAGGTAACATCTTTGGAGATAAGTCTGTTAACATTTGTTTTGCCATACATATACATTTATATTATAGGAGAGACAATACTTTGATTTTGTTTTTATAAGTGATCTTGTCCATCTGTGCTTTATATAATACTGTATTGATTATATTGTTAATATATATAATATAATTTATATGTATATTTCTTCAGTCCTAAGGGAGAAATACTTTATTCTTGCTTGTGCCAATCATGTGATTACACTGGTGACCCGCTCTATATTACAGCAATTTTGTCATGTCCCTAGACTACAAGTTTCTTGCTGCTGTACAGGGTTACGAGCCGTGACGAACGATCTGGTAACACGGCTCAGGAATAGAGTGCGGGACAAAGGAAGAGAGTGCGGCTCAGGAATGGAGTGCAGGACAAAGGAAGAGAGTGCGGCTCAGGAATATAGTGCGGGACAAAGGAAGAGAGTGCGGCTCAGGAATAGAGTGCGGGACAAAGGAAGAGAGTGCGGCTCAGGAATAGAGTGCGGGACAAGGAAGAGAGTGCGGCTCAGGAATGGAGTGCGGGACAAGGGAAGAGAGTGCAGCTCAGGAATAGAGTGCGGGACAAGAGGAGAGTGCGGCTCAAGGGACAAGAGAGTGCGGCTCAGGAATGGAGTGCGGGACAAGGGAAGAGAGTGCGGCTCAGGAATAGAGTGCGGGACAAAGGAAGAGAGTGCGGCTCAGGAATAGAGTGCGGGACAAGGAAGAGAGTGCAGCTCAGAAATAGAGTGCGGGACAAGGGAAGAGAGTGTGGCTGAAGAATATATGATAGCAGAACTGCCTGACAGAGGGCAGAAGGCAGCCCCGACAAATATTCAATCTCCAGGAGAGGTGGCAAAAAAAGACACACTCATTCAGGAATTAACTAAGAAATTAGTTCAAGGGAAGAAACAGCAGATACAAACGAGGAGAATTAATGGAGTCCATCAACGATGGTCGAGAGCTCCCCAGGTGAAGTTTCTTCAATACTCAAGTGCAGGACAGGAAAATAAAAGACACTTCAGCGTCTCAAATTGATGCTGAAATTGTTGTTCTCTGCCGAAGAAGGAACACAACCGAGGAGCAGCGCTTAGTCGTGAGGGCTGTTGTTAGGGAAGGATCCCTAGGAGCGCATCTCTCGGAACTGAAGGACCATAATTGCTTGCAGTTATCAGAAGGTATCAAGGTAGTGGCAAGAGGAGTGATGAGCGTAGTGCTGAAGAAACAAGATGAAGTGTAAGAAACTGATGGAGGGGAAGGGAAGGGAACTATCAGGGAGGAAGCGCCAAGCCATTAAAACTATATAGCACATGGAAATGATCTGATAAGGATTTGGGATGCCATTCCCTCCGGGGGGAAGGAATGGTGCCCAACCACTTGGAAGGTCGGGATTGAACGCCGACCTGCATGAAGCGACTATCTAAACTAAAATATGGAAAACTACCACCTCAGTTTAATTAAAATATACTGTAAATACTTAGTTTTATAATGCTAAAACATTTATTAGTTAATTTTTATGAATGAACTTAACAATCTTTATTCTACCAACTTCACATAGGCCTAGATATACCCAGCTATCCATTTTAGGAATCATTAAATTAAGTGTTTCTTTCTTTAACCTACACTTACTTTGTAGGAATAGGAGGAGTGTGTAGGGAGGCAAATTTAAAATGTCCGCTGACAAAAGCATTTTCCTCCAGATTATATCCGGCAGTGATTAGCGGCGCCGGCCCCAGGGCAGTGCCCGTCCGTCAGTGGACACCTACACCACGTTGATGTCACAGGTCTTATGGGCATTGCCCTCATCTTAGGAGCCGTTTATTTTACTTCTGTCTGACCTTCTCTGGACCTTGTCTATCATCCCCAGTTACCCAGGGTGCCTAGGCGCTGCTGCTAACATAGCTTTGATGTTTCCAGACTCAAGGTGAACCTTTTATCATGTATAACCCTAACCACCATGTGGAGCAGACGCCATTATCCCCTAGTGTCGCAACACCTCTGCAGTTATTCAATTTAGTCAACGCCTTATACATACACTTAAAGGAAGAAAATATATGGTTACCTTTGAATTTTCGATGCACCTTCCACAAGAAGCAGCATGGAGTTGGTGATGGAGAAGGTGTTGTGGAGGACGTGCAAGTGGTGGAGGGGGAGGCGGGTGGCGACCAGGAGCCTCGTCGACCACACCAGGAGGCCGCTCTTGAGGGACCACTGGGCGACGGCGGCGAGGAAGGCGAGGTCGTCGCTCACCACCACCACCGTCACGCACCAGGACGCCTGCCGCACCTGTTGACGTCAACATGGTAGACCTTATGTGAGTGACCAACCCGCCTCTATTGTGATGTGTGAGTGACCAACCCGCCTCACTTGTGACGTGAGAGTGACCAACCCGCCTCAGTTGTGATATGTGAGTGACCATCCCGCCACACTTGTGATGTGTGAGTGACCAACCGGCCTCACTTGTGATGAGTGAGTGACCAACCCGCCTCACTTGTGATGTGTGAGTGACCAACCCACCTCATTTGTGATTTGTGAGTGACCAACCCGCCTCATTGTGATGTGTGAGTGACCAATCCGCCTCTGTTGTGATGTGTGAGTGACCAACCTGCCTCAGTTGTGATGTGTGAGAGACCAAGTCGCCTCAGTTGTGATGTGTGAGTGACCAACCCGCCTCATTGTGATGTGTGAGTGACCAACCCGCCTCACTTGTGATGTGTGAGTGACCAACCCGCCTCAGTGTGATGTGTGAGTGACCAACCCGCCTCATTGTGATGTGTGAGTGACCAACCCGCCTCTGTTGTGATGTGTGAGTGACCAACCCGCCTCACTTGTGATGTGTGAGTGACCAACCCGCCTCTGTTGTGATGTGTGAGTGACCAACCCGCCTCAGTTGTGATGTGTGAGTGACCAACCCGCCTCACTTGTGATGTGTGAGTGACCAACCCGCCTCTGTTGTGATGTGTGAGTGACCAACCCGCCTCAGTGTGTGTGAGTGACCAACCCGCCTCACTTGTGATGAGTGAGTGACCAACCCGCCTCACTTGTGATGTGTGAGTGACCAACCCGCCTCACTTGTGATGAGTGAGTGACCAACCCGCCTCAGTTGTGATGTGAGAGTGACCAACCCGCCTCACTTGTGATGTGTGAGTGACCAACCCGCCTCACTTGTGATGTGTGAGTGACCAACCCGTCTCTGTTGTGATGTGTGAGTGACCAACCCGCTTCAGTTGTAATGTGTGAGTGACCAACCCGCCTCTGTTGTGATGTGTGAGTGACCAACCCGCATCAGATGTGATGTGTGAGTGACCAACCCGCCTCAGTTGTGATGTGTGAGTGACCAACCCGCCTCAGTTATGATGTGTGAGTGACCAACCCGTCTCTGTTGTGATGTGTGAGTGACCAACCCGCCTCTGTTGTGATGTGTGAGTGACCAACCCGCCTCTGTTGTGATGTGTGAGTGACCAACCCGCCTCTGTTGTGATGTGTGAGTGACCAACCCGCCTCAGTTGTAATGTGTGAGTGACCAACCCGCCTCAGTTGTGATGTGTGAGTGACCAACCCGTCTCTGTTGTGATGTGTGAGTGACCAACCCGTCTCTGTTGTGATGTGTGAGTGACCAACCCGCTTCAGTTGTAATGTGTGAGTGACCAACCCGCCTCTGTTGTGATGTGTGAGTGACCAACCCGCCTCAGATGTGATGTGTGAGTGACCAACCCGCCTCAGTTGTGGTGTGAGAGTGACCAACCCGCCTCACTTGTGATGTGTGAGTGACCAACCCGCCTCACTTGTGATGAGTGAGTGACCAACCCGCCTCAGTTGTGATGTGAGAGTGACCAACCCGCCTCACTTGTGATGAGTGAGTGACCAACCCGCCTCACTTGTGATGTGTGAGTGACCAACCCGTCTCTGTTGTGATGTGTGAGTGACCAACCCGCTTCAGTTGTAATGTGTGAGTGACCAACCCGCCTCTGTTGTGATGTGTGAGTGACCAACCGCATCAGATGTGATGTGTGAGTGACCAACCCGCCTCAGTTGTGATGTGTGAGTGACCAACCCGCCTCAGTTGTGATGTGAGAGTGACCAACCCGCCTCACTTGTGATGAGTGAGTGACCAACCCGCCTCACTTGTGATGTGTGAGTGACCAACCCGCCTCAGTTGTGATGTGTGAGTGACCAACCCGCCTCAGTTGTGATGTGTGAGTGACCAACCCGCCTCTGTTGTGATGTGTGAGTGACCAACCCGCCTCACTTGTGATGTGTGAGTGACCAACCCGCCTCAGTTGTGTGTGAGAGTGACCAACCCGCCTCACTTGTGATGAGTGAGTGACCAACCCGCCTCACTTGTGATGTGTGAGTGACCAACCCGCCTCACTTGTGATGTGTGAGTGACCAACCCGCCTCAGTTGTGATGAGTGAGTGACCAACCCGCCTCAGTTGTGATGTGAGAGTGACCAACCCGCCTCACTTGTGATGAGTGAGTGACCAACCGCCTCAGTTGTGATGTGAGAGTGACCAACCCGCCTCAGTTGTGTGTGTGAGTGACCAACCCGCCTCAGTTGTGATGTGAGAGTGACCAACCCGCCTCAGTTGTGGTGTGAGAGTGACCTACCCGCCTCAGTTGTGGTGTGAGAGTGACCAACCCGCCTCAGTTGTGGTGTGAGAGTGACCTACCCGCCTCAGTTGTGGTGTGAGAGTGACCAACCCGCCTCAGTTGTAATGTGAGAGTGACCAACCACTGTCAGCAGTAATGTGAGAGTGATATACCTTCCGAGCCTCGCCGACCACCTGGGAGAGCTGTGTGAGCGTCACGTTATCGTCCTGGCCGCCCGCTGACACCTCGAAAACTGACAAACCCGATGAAAAGTTCTTTTCTCCTGTTACCTAAATTGGATCAATAAT
Source organism: Procambarus virginalis (assembly GCA_020271785.1). Classification (NCBI taxonomy): domain Eukaryota; kingdom Metazoa; phylum Arthropoda; class Malacostraca; order Decapoda; family Cambaridae; genus Procambarus; species Procambarus virginalis. The sequence goes on from WNGS01111181.1 coordinate 47,299,740, forward strand.
TACATAAACTTACATAAATGAATTTAAAGTATTGGGACTATTGCCAATTTTTATTTCATTACATATTTGGACACTGGAATACAATCTTACTTACTGATACTAGAAATGAGTTGGAGGTGCGGTCATCAGTAAGGAAGACAACAGAACAGAGATGCTGCGGTTCCCTAGCGAGCACATCTCCCAGAACACTGGATGCATGTGTCAGGGAATCATCGTCAACTGTAAACAAATTGTCCTCCGTAAACTGAGTAAACATTAGGGGTAAACACTCATAATCACATAATATCGGATGGTGTGATGTAGGGCTTACCAGAGGTGCGTGGCAGATGACACGCAGCCAAAAGTGTTTGGGAAACAATTATGAGCAGCGAGGGTTTTACTGTCAGCACCATTCTTGCTTCTCTACCGGTGGCTGCAGACACAGAAAACAGGTGATAATATTATATAATTATTATTGTATTTTTACATTTTAAATTTGCTTTGTAGTAAACAATAGATGCATTTCAGAATGGTACGTATGTGTAGCACTGTTGTTGAGTTTAATATTTAATAATTAATTTTTACTATCAGGATTTATGAATTGTTGAAGAGACAGTTTTGGTGGCTAACCAGTTTTCTGGCTGGTAACCGTAATTCAACTTTCATGTGATGCTCTAACTTTGTTCGTCGTATCAAAGTAATATTAGAATAGAAACTACTGAATTCTAGCCTGTCTTTGAAACAATGCTATGATCCTACGTCTATTATGTTACTCTGTGATTCGTTTCATTAATATGCAACCTTATTTTCCACCTAGTATTTACCATTGTCTTTTGAGTAAATTTAATCATCACAACATGATATGATTTGGGAAAGGGGAAGGATTTCCTCTCATCGGCGGAGTTATACCAAGGGACAGTGTTATAGTTATGAAACTCACTTCATCAACAACTGTGTTACGCCTCACACTCAGTAGCTCGGGTTCTTTTCCGTTGCTCTCTCTATAGAGCCTTCTTCTTCTTGAGATCTTGAGGTTATCTTGAGATGATTTAGTGTCCCGCGGCCCGGTCCTCGACCAGGCCTCCTTTTTGTTGCACCCCCCCCCCCCCAGGAAGCAACCCGTAGAAGCTGTCTTACTCCCAGGTAGCTATTTACTGCTATGTGAATAGATGCATCAGGGTGAAAGAAACTCTACCCATTTGTTTCCGCCTTTACTTGGGATCGAACCCGGAACCTCAGGACTACGAATCACGAACGCTGTCCACGCAGCTGTCAAGGCCCCATTAACAGCCTTACTACCTCTTTCTTCACAGATCCAACCAAAAGTCAGTTACTAAGAACTGAGCAGTAATTGACAACTAAAAGGGGAAAAGTGGCTAAACAACATTAGACAAACCCCATCACCAAATCTACTTAAATATTATGTACAGGTAATTACTTACAAGAAATATACACCAATATATACACACACACACACACACATATATATATATATATATATATATATATATATATATATATATATATATATATATATATATATATATATATATATATATATATATATATATATATATATATATATATATGTAAATATAAATGTAAATGTTCGTTTGTTCAAAATCACTAATCTCAGAAAGTTCTTCATCGATTGCTTTGAAATTTTCACACAACGTTCCATTCGCATCCAAGCGGGTTTATATATACATATTATATAGATGTCACGTCTGTGACGGGAAAAAACATGCTTTTTCTGAAAAACTGTATTTTTTCATGTGTTTTTCATGGGAAAGAAATCTTTGAAACCTCTTTACCAATTGCTTTGAAATTTTGACACAAGGTTGCATTCGAATAGGCGCGTGTTTTTATATATCTCCTATATGTGTGCCATACCTGTGACAGGAAAAGTCGTGCTTTTTTTAAACAGCGCCATCTGTTGGATGAAACAGCAACACACGCAGTAATCTCTGAAAGTTCTTCATCGATTGCTTTGAAATTTTGATACAACGTTCCATTCAAATACACGCGTGTTTTATATACCAACTATATATATGCCACACCCGTGACATGTAAAAACTTGCTTTTTTGAAAAACAGTGCCATCTCTTACACGTAATAGCAACTCACTCTATTCTAAATATGTTTTGATTTCATTTCAATGTTTCCGATTGCATTGATAAATTGAATTTTCATAAATTTCGATTTATATTCATTTTGATTTAATATATTTTGTGTGACATTGCGTTGAAATTGAGCTGTGTGTTTACCATACCATTCATTTCCTGATTATAGTTTATTTTGTACTTTTTCATTGTTTTTCATTTCGTTTTTTTATCTGTTTTTCTTATACTTCAGTGATGGGAACATCAGATCATTGAAACCCTTAATTTTCTGATGGGATCATCAGATCGATTGGTAATGCATCGTACGAGGGAGTGGGGAATGATGGGGAGGACAAGGACGGGAGTGGGGGATCTTGGGGAGGACGAGAGGACAGGGGAGGGGGTTATAGTGGGGAGGACAAGGGGACGGTGCAGTCGGGGATGAGAGGATAGGAGAATGGAGAATGGTGGGGAGGACAAGGAGACAGAGGAGTGGGGGTTGGTGGAAAGGACGAGGGGACGGGAGGAGGGAATGGTAGAGAGGATGATTTTCTCGATTATTAAATATGACCGAAAAAGTGAGATTAATAATTCTAACACGAATTTTCTCGATTTTCCTTATGTTTCTTTTTACTGGTGCCGGTAAATGAAAAATCATGTTTTTTCATTTACCGTCACCAGTAAAAAGAAACATAAGGAAAATCGAGAAAATTCATGTTAGAATTATTAATCTCACTTTTTCGGTCATATTTAATATTATATGTCTACAGGAAAGACTGCTACCAAATATANAAAACCATCTCAAGATAACCTCAAGAAGATGCATCTGTCTCCAAAATATACCTATGTGTTCAAGATGTTGCATCTACATTCGAGACGTGCAGCTGTGTTCAACATATGCACCTGTGTTCCATATATGAACCTACGTTCCAAATATACCCCTGTGTTCCATATGGGCACCTGTGTTCCATATACACCTGTGTTCCATATATACACATGTATTCCACATATACACCTGTATTCCATATGGGTATCTGTGATTATTATGGGCACCTGTATCCGTGTCATACAGTTCCTAATACAATTGCAGGTGTGTGAACCACTACAGCAGGAACATTACTAAGAATATACGATGTTGAACTGGAAGAATCTGTTGAAACCTTAATTAAGAAATTGGTGGTCCATATTAGATTAGATAATTAGAATTAGATAATAAAATCTAAAGTGACCCTGTGATTAACATATTTGAAAGAATTAAATAACAATATTTATAATTGGGAAACTAAGCGAACCAGTAAAATATTAAATAATAATAAAGATATCATTCTTAGCAACAGAAAGTTTAGGCCTGGGAAAAAATCATTGTAGATAAGTTTTAAGTAATACCGATTAAAACATTTTCAGTAACTTTATCTCAGACTATAAACTATACCACATTAAGCTGATCAAATAAGGTGTATTCATTAATATAGTTAGTTCACAAGACTTCCTCTGTAAAGAGTCTAGCAAAGACTAGAAAGAGCATCTGCTCAAGATATACTGTCAGCTTTTGTCTATGACAACGGAACAATGACTTTGAGTTTAGAAACATTCCATGTGGCATTTCCTGTTAAAGTTCTATTAAATGGCATCTCATTGCCAAAATATTAATAAACGTACGAGAAGTTGAGAGCCTGCGCAAGGTAGTCGAGGACGCTAGCAGCGGGCCCCCTGAAGACCAGCCTCTTGCTGTCGGGAGCCTGAGGGTCATGGACCAGCTCCTCCGTCTGGCCGGGGTACACCTCCCCGGCCACTACTAACGTCGGGTGATGCACGAGTCTGTCAAACATCATTAATTATAGTAATAATGATAAAACCTATTTTAACATTAATAATAATAAAAATAATTAATGAAAAACATAATAATAATATTATTATTGTTATTACTAATATTATTTTTAAATATCAATATTTTAATGATTATTACAATAAAAAAATATTATTTTTAAATATCAATATTTTAATGATAATTACAATAAAAATATTATTGAGAAAAACCATAGGAGCTGAAAAGAGAATTCAAACCTAAGCGCTGGGTATTCCCACGTACACGCCCTAGACAACTAGGCCACGACATGGTCAATAGGATTGCAATCTGGGATTCTACTGAACTCTCGAGGGTTCCTAAAGCTTCCACTGAAGCCAAACCAGGGTTTCCCACAATCCCCACCATGCACTCTGTTATCGTCGTTTAAGAATGTTCTACCGCTGATGCCTCCCTTTGAAAACAGAGAAAAATCATCACACTAATGTGATGATGAGAATATCTGTAGGAGCTGTGATGAGGATTCGAACTTGTGTGGTAGGTATTCTCATGCACGTGATTCATACAAGTAGGCCATGACATGGTCAAAAAGATTGCAACCAGGAGTTCTACTGAACATATATACAAGGATTCCTGAGGCTTCCAATGAAGTCTCGGGGATTTTGATGGATGAATGGATTTTCTCATTGATATATCACGTTAGTGTGATTAGTAATTAACTTTCAATTACTCTGTGATTGAAAAAGCATCGTTAGAAGATGAACATTCCTAGATAACAGAAGCCATTGTAAATGGGGGGGGGGGATTGTGTGGAAACCCTGGTCTGGCTTCAGTGGAATTGAACTGAATTATCAGGGGAAAGCGCCAAGTCATTGCGACTATACAGTACTGGAAGGGATCAGGAAGGGATTTTGGATGGGACGAGGAAAGGGATATGAGGGTAATGAGTTGAGAAAGGACAGAAGGAAGGAATGGTGCCCAATCACTTCTACGGTCGGAGATTGAATGCCGACCTGCATGAAGAGAGACCGTCACTTTACCGTCCAACCAAAGTGGTTGCCACAGGAATTATTGTGTGTTCACTAGAACTCAAAGTTACAATCTTTTTGACCATGTCGTGGCACAGTTGTTTGGAGCGAGTGTCTAGGAATACTCAGCACATAGGCTCGAATCTTCATCATTACACCATAGGATTTTCTAAATGATGCATCACATTAGTGTGATTACTCTCTGAATAATAATAATAATAATAATAATAATAATAATAATAATAATAATAATAATAATAATAATAATAATAATAATAATAATTATTATTATTATTATTATTATATAGTAATGGTAATGTCTTCTCACAGACATAATAACAGTAGTTTAAGGCATTTACTTGGGAGCACCCAAAGCATAGGTTCGAATCCTTCTCATGGATCCTAATGACTTTCTCACTGATACATAATTTATGTGATTTCTTTGTGTAAATGATTTTGTGTTCTGATATTGCGTAAATGCTCTTCTTCCAACATGTTTATCATATTTTGATATATGAAGTAAATACCTTACAAAAGTGTGTCTAATTTTCGAAAAATAAGAAAAGGTGTAGATGCTTGCAGAACTTTAATGTTAAGATACTCACCTGGAGAACTTGTCAGGGAAGAGCGGGACGCTGGAGGTGAGGGCGAGGCCTCGGTGGGGCGTCCAGGAGGCCACCTTCAGCGCCTGGCCTCCCCGGGGGCTGTACGGTAACTGAATGAACACACTGCACCTGTACAGTAACCGAGTACTTTATTTGTTAAGTAAATACACATTAACATGTTTGGCTATATGGAGGGAGCCACAACTGCCTGCAGGCACGTCCTGCCTCGAGGTGGTCAGAGCAAGATCACCCAGTATTCCAAACAGAAAATTGTCTTGAGCCTACCAGCACCCGATGGCCCACAAACACTTTTCTTTTGTACCATAAAATGGACAAACAGTTATATCCGGCTTCGCTGGTGGTGATTGGCTGCACCACTTTCGGGGTATTGCGCCTCCTTCTGTACACACCCACACTTCGTTGATACCATTTCTTTTACCTGCATCTGCCCTCGATTCAGGAGCACTCTATTTTACTTCTGGCTGATCTACTCTGGACCTCATCCATCCATCCCCAGTTACCCAGGGAACCTTAGTGTTGCCGCCAACTAGGCTCTGAAGATCTTGACACAAGGCTAGTCTTATTTCTTATATAACTCATGCCAACTCATGGAGAAGCCATCTTTAACCTTCAGTACAACAACACCTTGATAATGGCGCAGTAAAATTTCCTGCATGGCATTCAAGACGACATCACCCACAATCATTTCTCGTTGTCACCCCTGCTAATTTCGACTGAGAATTTCCTTGTTGTGTTCTACAGCTCCAGATGAAAATTACTGGTGTTCAATTCACCATAGATCATTCGCTGGTGTGCTTGCTGCTTTTTCGTGATTAAGAAAGCAGCGTTGCCTCTGGAATATCACCAGGTGGGTGTGGTATCCTTGTATAATACCCTCCCCCCCCCCCTAGGTAATCGAAGGCTTTACCAGACAGCCTTTATTGATCAAATAATCACTATACAGTTACATCCTGCAATAATACAACCCATATGTGAATGTCTCCTCAGTGGTAACAAGAGAGTTCGACTCGCCATTTAGCTATTTTATCATTTTTATTCTTACCAGCTGATTTAGAGTTAAAAATAAAAAAAACCTATGCGCTGGTCAGTCAAAAGCCGAAAGTGGCGTCCAATGAGGTAGTGTCGCCACTTCCTTTGAGCTTCAACAATGGCAAAGGCTTCCTTTTCCAATGACTAGGGCCTTTGTTCATTATTTGAAAGCGTTCGGGAGAAGTTCATTCTGAGTTTGGGTAACGGCAATGGCGTTATCTGAAGCATCAGTATTCACAGCGAAAGGAGCTGTTGGGTCAAGTGCTCGAGACATTACCTTTGCAATGTCTCGTCTCAATCCTTCAAATGCTTTTGCAGTGACAGCAGATAAGGAAAACCCATTGGAATGAGAGAGGGGACGGATCTTCTCAGAAAACCCCCGCACCCAAAGGGATTAATGTGCAAGCATTCCCATCGTTCTGCGTAAAATCCTGTGTCAGTAAAGTGGAAGTTTTAATATTTACTCGAAGCGTTCCGGGTCAGGTCTAATTTCTTCTTCTTTTTGTATAACGTATCCCAATAACTTTATAGACCGGATTCGACGAGTACACTTTTCAAGATTCAGGGTCAGTTTATACCCTTTTGTAACGTCCATTAAATGTTTCAGATTTTTATCATGGTCTTCAGAATCTCCACACACATAGACATCATTTACATAATCAAAGGTACCCTCTACATTCTATTTCTCCAATATGCCATCAATTAGTCGTTGAAAACTGTTCACTCCATTATTAACTCCAAAAGGGATACGATTACCTTCAATAAGCTTTCGACAAGTTTCAAAGGCTGTAAAGAGTTTTCTTCCTCTTTTAAACCCACTTGATGGTAAGCATTCTCAAATCCAGCGCTCTGTTTACTGTAAATCTAACAACATTATTCACATAGCCCGTCCTCCTCAGGTTTCACAACGTCAAGAAAACGGTCAATATAAATTTCCCTCTCCTAACCAACCAGACATCGACCATGCTTGAATTTTTCAGACTTTAGGCTCCTTTTTGCGACTCGTAGAAAAACATCTG
>WNGS01111181.1:47369307-47387416 GCA_020271785.1 Procambarus virginalis
ATCCTCGTTGATTAAAGGATCTAATCTGGCTTGACATTTATTCTCAAAAAGATCCAGATTATTCATAACATTATCTACTATATTTAATGTACTGGCTGTTTGTTCTTATTCAATTATCCTTTGTAAATGTTCCAACCAAATTTGAGTTTCTTCTTCATATTGTGCTAGGTCAGACAGGAATGGTTCCACATCTTCAACTACTATGTCGTCGTCGTGAACCTGATTTTGGTAAGATTTCCTATTTGCTTTCAGTATATGCAATTGGGTTTGAATCTGCAATAGTGGTATTTTCAACCGACGATAATTAATTACAGGCTCAGATAACAACTGTTCATATTGGTCGAGATCTCTTGTCAGTTGACGTTTACTTGCTACTAAAGCACGCTTTGCTTTCTGGGGATTAGTCATGGTGACTTGTTAATTGGGCACCACTGGCTCATAAATTGTGAGCAAGTACTGATGGTAGCCTAGGGTAAAATTCTGCACTAACTAGGCGATAATCCTACCTCTACTAGAGGTTAGCACTTAAAATTAATACACATTATATATATACAATCATACACACTAATGATTTGAGTGATAAACCAGTGTCACTGGAAGTACCTTTAGGTTAGATCTTCTATATCACCCTAGGATGGTATAGACACTAATTAATCACTCACAGGTGTAATGATCATAAGTAAATTATATATAAACACAACTCAACTCGAGTTGATAAAATTACACCCAAAATAGGGTCTGCACCATTCATTAATGATGCTAGGTTGTTTAATATAGTACAACTAGACTATGGTAATAATGGGACTAGCATGAACAATAAATAGTTCAACTTGTCAATGGTAATATGGGACTAGGTTATCTATAAACNCTAACCTAACCTAACCTATAAAGATAAGTTAGGTTAGGTTAGGTAGGGTTGGTTAGGTTCGGTCATATATCTACGTTACTTTTAACTCCAATAAAAAAAATTGACCTCATACATTAGGAAATGGGTAGCTTTATCATTTCATAAGAAAAAAATAGAGAAAATATATTAATTCAGGAAACTTGGCTTATTAGGCAAATCTGGCCTTGCATAGTAGTCCAAAAAGTGAGTTCTGGCTACTAGGTACGACATATATATATAATATATATATATATATATATATATATATATATATATATATATATATATATATATATATATATATATAAATATATATATATATATATATATATATATATATATATATATATATATGCATATATATATATATATATATATATATATATATATATATATATATATATATATATATATATATATATCCACAATTCATGGCATACATCTTTGATACGGAATTAATATAGACTGGGAAATGTATGTCACACATTGACAATACATAAAATAAGTTTAATATATGATAACATGAGATTACATCATATACACAATATTCGTGATACGAGGCTATCAACCAAGATATCACCGTATAGTTTGAGCACACTCATACACCAATCTCAGTGTTGGTGTATGAGTACACGTACACTCATACTAGTGTATGCGTGATCATAACATCTCTCAAGCCCCCTTAGTTAGTTATTGTCACTATCACCCTAGTTATAGCCGTCGTCTTTCTCTCTCTCTCTCTCTAGCCAGGAAGCCTCACCAGGACAGGAGCAAAAGCCAGCTAACAAATATGACATTCAGTACTAAACTACATACAATATACATAAATGAGCTAGTTATAAAACAATACTATCACCTCTCTGGCAATTACCAACTGATAACACTCTGATGTTACCTGATGTCTCCAGGCTATAACCGTACTGGGCTGCTGCTTGAACCTCAGTCCACAGCCTGCTGCTTCCTTCACTGCCTTTGGCTGTAATGCATGACACATACAATATTTATATATTTCCTGCTCTACAAAAGCATCAATCTCTCAACTTGCACTGCGCCTTTCACACCAAAAACACAATCAAGCACTCCCTTAGATATCTAGGTTCTTATGATCCTAGATATTCCAGTACTCGATGTCCCCTGTTACAATCATCATCCAGGGTCCTCAAAATATGTAAGGCACTCCTGCAGCACCTCCAATCAGCTGGAATGAAATTCCTCTTTAAATGTTAGTAAAGCTCTCTCCAAACGCTTCACACAAACGACGAGTAGCTCCCTACACAGCTGGAAGATTCATTAGGTCCACGAAGTTCCACTTGTCACTGAAGTCCTACTTCACCTTACAGTATAGCTTGTACTCCTTTGGCACGAAGTTCTCTCATTAACTTCCACCACACAAACGTTGTGTAGAACGTTGAAGTTCTCCGACACAGACATTGTAGTTCTCCCTCACAAACCCGCAAATCTATCACCATGCCATAATAAAAATGTTTCCCTACTAAAACATAATTAAATGTATTCACAGAAAATAAAACCTCTCCATCCGAAATCTCTTTAAAACTACTGCGTCGCCGCGGTGATACTCCCCCATCTTGGGCTGGTCCGCCTGGGACGTGTTGCTGGCCAGGTCCCTCAGTCAGTCAGCCACTGGCCTCCAGCGAGAGCGGACGTATCATTCTGCCCCTACGATGTTCTTCCTTCTCAACTTTCTTATTAAATAATATATATACTATATACATAAACACTTACCATGATCGCTGGGCACACGATCAAACACAGGCAACTACTGCAACAACTGTTATATTAGCTTACTGCAGGAATTTGTATCTGGAGGGCACGCGATCAGCTGCGGCCTCAAGATGTCATCCTCTTATGACATCAAACCGGGTCTCTTTTAGACTGCCTCACAGCTCTTCTGCTTCTGCTTGAGTACATTATGTCTTCTCACAGACTTCGCACATAAATGGCTGCCTGGTTCCCTCCTCTTGAAGGAGCACACAACTAGGGGGGGTCCTCCTATCCCAGGAGCTCGACGGAGCGCGACCTTCCCTCGCGACTTCTGTTGCTCAAGTAAGATCATGCCATCTCCCCGCAAGCATTCACATCATGTCACCAAATCACCGACGTCTAATGTCATGTCACTTATTTACATGTTCATTCTCTGCTCATGCTTTTAAACTATTTACTGACATTTGTCACGTATTTGGTATATTTTCATAAATCTATACTTCCTCTGACCTCTCATCAGGTCCAAATTGCCGAATAACTCTCATTGAAGTAGACTCGTTCTTCATAACACTCCCCTCCCCTTATTTTGGGAGTTATTCCCAGTGGCTAAGCTCGGGATAATGCATCAGCCACCACATTATCTCGCCCTCTTATATGCCTTATTTCCAGGTTATATATTTGAAGCAACAGAAACCCTTGGTTAGCCTCTTGTTCGAGTGCTTCATCTTGCTCAGGAACACCAGGGGATTATGGTCTGTATACACTTACTGGTTGTCCTCCCCTATTTACGTATACTTCAAATTGCTTCAATGCCAGCACCAAAGCCAAAGTCTCCTTCTCTACCGTATTGTATGATGTGTGAAGTTTGACAAACTTCTTCGAGAAGAAAGATTCGGGGCGATGAAATTCATCCTTTTGCAGTGTCAGTACAGCTCCGGCCGGCCCCTAAATCACTGACATCCACGAACAACGCAAACGGTGCTCCAAAATCCGGCGACACTCACACAGGCGCCTCAGTCAATAACTTCTTGGTCTTCTCAAAATGCCTCCTGTGCTATCCCTTTCCATTCCCACTTCTTGTTCTTTGACAACAAACTTGCCATAGGAGCGGCTACGGTGGAAAAATTCTCACAGAACTTCCGGTAATACTCGATCATACCTAGGTATCTTAACAACTTCCCCTTTCCTTTGGGTACCGGAGTCTGCCAATTCCACAATATCGTCGATATATACTGCACATCCTGTCGCGCCTTGTAAAACCTGGTTCATCACTCGCTGAAAGCAGCTACCACTATTTTTCATCCCAAACGGCACTACTTTATACTGATATAAACCATCCGCCGTCACAAAAGCTGAGATCCTCTTGCTTCTTCGAACAGGAGGGATCTGGTAGTATACTATCAATTGGTCTATCTTCGATACATACTGCGCACTCCCAGTCCAACCTATACAATCGTCAATACTCGGTATCGGGTGTGAGTGAGTCAGCGACCGTAACTGCGTTCACCTTCCTGTAATCAGTACAGAATCGGTAAGTGGCATCATTTTTTTTTCACAAGGAGACAAGGTGAACTCCAGTCACTGTCGCTAATCTCCGCCAGGTCATTACCCAGCAAATATTTAACTTCGGCCCTCATCGCCTCTGCCTTATCTGGACAAACCCTATAAGGGTGCTGGTTGATGGGAACAGCATTCCGTACATTGATTTCATGTACTGTTCCATGATGTCTTCTAGGCACATCCGTAAACAGTGGCGCATTCCTTCGTAAGATTCCCACAAACTCTTGGCGCCGGTCATCCTCTAAATGACCTAAACGCTCGTCTACCTCGACTAGGCTTTCCGTATTCGACATCTTCGCACCATCAGCTCTCTCTCTCTAACTTACTGTTTTCCTCCTCAATTCTTTTCTCGTGTCTGACACAAAGCACAGTGGCCTGCGGTGGGGCTTCTATCTTTCCCTCTTCACTTGGAGTCTTATCCCTATCGTGTTACCTCTTCATCAGGTTTGCATGATAAACCTGTGACTTCCTGGGCTGATTTGGCATATATACTACATAATTTACTTCTGCTAATACCTTTTGGATCGTATATGGCCCACAAAATCTTGACTCACATACATTCCCCTTCGCAAGCAGGAGGATTAACATCTTTTCTGCTTCCTGAAACTTCCTGTCCTTTGCCTTTCTGTCAGGATATTTAACCCTCTCTGCCTGGGATATCTTTAAATTTTCCTTGGCCAACTCTCTGGCCCTAGAGATTCGCTCTCTAAAAGCTTTCCCATATTGTCCCATATCCACCTTCTGCCTTTCCTCAGGTAGCTGTTCTTTTAACGCAATCACTGGACTCCTCACTGAGTGTGAGAAGTTGGTTTTTTGGCCACTTCTCAGCTACCTTACATTTGTTAGGTGATAGGTAGAAAAAGCGTTTTGCCTCAGAAAATGGTGGAGATGTGCACAGGGTGTGCACAATAGTCTATCTTTCTTGGTAATGGAGATAGACTAGTAGAATCACGTTTTTTTCGAAAGGGCATGCCTTCAGTATTCCAAAGAAGTAACTCTCGTTGTCGTAAGTATTCTGTGTGAATAGTTACAGGTTTTCTCTGAATTCTGTAACTTCTGGCCTTGGCAACAGAGAAGTTAGAGAGAGAGGAGGATGAGGTGGACCAACCGCAGGTATTAGCGATTCCCCTATGCCGGTGACGTGACGTCATCAGCGTCTGCCGGCTTATTCTTCATTGGTAACAGCACGAGTGAGACCTCCGCTGAGGCTCGAACCCGATTGGCCGATGGCCTGGCACCAAAGGGAGACGCTACGCGAATTCTCGCGCTAACACCCATGGCAGGTCCGAGATTCCCCCGCTTCAAGGCGTCATTCTGTATCTGGAAGCTGCGCTGTCGAGACAGGGAGATCAGGACCTAGATTCAGGAAGCTCTGTGTATTTCTTCGTAAGTGGATTTGCTACGAAGGTTCCTAAGTGTGCCCTAAGAAGATGATTAGGTGCAATTCAATAAGGTGCACTTAGGAAGAAATTTCTTGGTTCACCTGCGTGCCGATAGAGGTCACTACTGTGTTTCGTTTGGCCAATCAGAGAGCAGCAACATTCTTCATATTGAAGATTTAGCGTTGGCTTATCGGAGCTCTACTGCCTCCTATTTACGTCGAATTTTCTTATAAAATTAGTATATTTCGAAGTAAAACCATGTTTTTTCAACTTCTACAGCCAGCACCGACATTGTGGTAAACAAATATGTTACATTTGTTGTTTACCTACGTAATTCTAAGAGATACTGTGTAGTTGTCCTTGTTGCTCGGAAGATGCGCCGACAATTATTGTATATATTTACTGAATTTACCCAAGGGCCACTAACTATGTAGTGGCCTCGAAGAGGACAGAAAGCCGGCGGCTTGTTAAAGGGCCCGCCAATTGTCTTAATGATATTTTTGAGCTGGAATTTGGCATTTACGGCTTCAGCGGGTAGGCGGTTCCATGGGTTTATAGTTATCTTGGTGGAAAAAAACATCTGTTTTCAGTCCTACTTGAGAGAACATACTCTCCAACACCATATCTGTGATTGCCCTGTTGTCAGTGACTTCATACCAAATGGTATGAGGTATTTTGAGCTCTGTAATTACTTCATACACTCAGGAATATTGAACGATATGCTTGTGCTGCACACAGATTTTGCCAGTGGAGGCTAATAGATCAGCATTAAGTATTTTGTTCTCTCCTAATTCCATGTATGACTGGCCATCCTGTGAGGTGAGGATGTTGGATGAGCTTGTAGCTGGTTTTTGATCTACACTGTGTGGTCCTTTATACAGAATAGGGAAGCAGCACATTGCTGTGTATACCTAAACATGTTTAAAAATACATTGTTTGAGAGGAGTCTTGTAGAAACTGGTAAGAGCAATTATAATTTAATGTTTTCATGATTCAGTGCTTACCTCTTGTGAAAATTGAGAAGAGTTGTTTAGTCAGAGTTGATTTATTTTTTGTATTGAGGCTGATATTTTCTAAATTGATTCCATGTACAGTATGTCTAACCGTCCTGTGAGATGGGAGTATTAGATAAACTTATAGCTAGTTTTGTATCTACACTGTGTAATATTCCATATAGAATAGAGTAGCAGCACATTGCTGTGTATACCTAATCTTCTTAATTAAAAAAAAATCAGTAATAAAAATTTTAAATTATAGTTTGTATTATTACAAATAATACAATTCGTATTGTATTGTATTATATACAATATACTGTAATATATACAATATATATACTGTATTATATACAGTGTATATAATACACTGTATTATCCTTATTAAATCATGTTGACCATGGATCATTAAGATCTCATGTTGATATGTAATAGTCCTATTTCTTTTGAACTGCTAATCCATGCTAATCATTCATTAAATTGTGCATTATGTCTCAATTTTTCACTTCCTTGGATATACTGTAGAGTACAAAAAGATAGAATAAAAATAAACCAGTAATATTTCTTTCATTATATTTTTCATTTAAATAACTGCATCAATATTTTTACAGCTGACAGGATTTGTTTTACCATACAGGTGCATTATTTGTTAAAAAAAAATTGGTATATTGTTACACAATGGTGCTTCATAGCCTTCCCAACTTGGTGCCTTCTTTTAATACTTACTGATTAAAAAATAAATAATAAATACATTTTATTCAGGAAAAGTGCATACAGTTGATTTACAAACATAATGTTGGATCCCTTGGTTCCCTTGATAATGTTGACATAATGTTAACATTATCAGTTGATAATGATAACATAATGTTGGATCCCTGGGTCCCTTGATTTGTAGAGCACTTCTAGTTTGGTTACACACAGCCAAATTGTGTAACAGGAAGAGGTCTTGGACACAAATTTGTTCCATGCTAAATGTAGAGGAATCAGCTGAGTATTCCTCAAATAAAATAAGTTGCCTCAGCTTATAAGGTAAATAAAATAAGCATTTCTCAAATAAGTAGCTGCCTCACCTCACTGCCTTACTGCTACATAGCCTTCCCGGCATGGTGCCTTCTTTTGATAATTACTTGTTCCACACCCAAATTGTATAACAGGAAGAGGTCTTGGACCCCTACTTCCCTCTCTCTTTTTTAATAGTCTATATAGTCATAATTATAGCTTTAAGTATTCAATGAATAAAGTTTTTGACATTTTTACCCTTTTCCTTACCTAACATCATTTGTGCAGCATATTTTTATTTTATGTCTCACCCAGATTTAATTTCAAAATAAAACCAAACTAAATAAATTAGAAAAGGGTATGTATAGCTAAGGTACACCCTTACTACTAGGTGAACAGGGGCATTTGGTGATAGTAAATGATCCCATCAGGCAGGGCTCATCACCTTCTCTCATATTTCATGTTCACCAGTGTTTATTTACTTAATAACTACGGGTATAATATCTTGCTATTATAAAACTAACTCTACTATCATAAAAGACATATTTACTTTAAGTTTCAAGCAGAGAATGCATATATAACTAACACGAAGGACTCCTCTTCACTAGATTCAATTTTTATAATCTTTTGTTTATGTTCCAAAATCTTAAAATCAATCCCAGTGTTATGTAGTAGAGAAAAATTGAGTTATATCCAGTTTACGTAAAGCTACGAGTGGTCGAAACCACACTTAAATCCCGGAATGAACTTACGAAGGTTTTGACACTTAGTGTAGCTACTTGAATACCGACGTAGCCGCCACGAAGGCGCTAAGAAGGAAAACATTCTTAGCTAAGAGGAAAAACCTTCGTAAGTACCTTCCTGAATCCGGCCCCAGGGCTCTGGCCAAAGCCTTGATTCCTCCCCCTTTTATCAACCTCCAGCCAGCCCAAGAGTTTCTACGCGGCTCTGTGATCGTTGCTACAGAATCCAGTGATTACAGGCTCCGTTAGAAGTTAATTAAGAAGATAAGAGAAGTGAAGTCATAAGCCATCACATGTGCTGCCAACAGGTGCAACAGGACTGTTCAGAGTCATCCAGTGATATCGGCTTCACCTAGAGCAATCCGTCCTTCTATTGCTCTGCCATAGTGAGATAAGAGAATCAGGAAGCGATTCTAAGTATTTGAGTGACGATCGTGTGTATATCTTCAATATTGAGTGAGTGTGGACTCTGTTAATTTTCCTCGTCCACGCCATTGTTCTCCCCGGGTGCCTCACATCCGGTGTTCATATACTCGTGAGATTCAGCGTCCTTCATTCAGCCTTCAGCATCATTTCACGCTTGTGTTTAAAACCTCGGTGTATAACTGTGAGGGCGTTTCTAAGTTTACTAGTGGAAACGTGTTAGGCGACTCTCGCCTCTGTGTCTCGAGCGCGCGGGAAACACTTCCCCGCCGCCCATCACTACCCCATGCCGTGGGCCTGCTGCCTCACCTCGCTCCTCAGAGCGCAGTGTCCCACCTCATTCCGTCATCTCTAGTGTGTGGTCCTCAATCAACAGCTGGAGCAGTGAGAGTGTGATTGATGTTGTAAGTGTGTCATACCGGTACAAAAATTAACGTGAGTACTCAAACATTATTTCTCTGTATCTTCTTTTGTGTGCAAAATTCCTTGTGTTGAATTTAATTCAGCCGTCCGGTGTTCGTTCTCACTTGTTCCCCTACGGGACCGAGTTCGATTCCCCGAGGAAGCACGATAGGTAAAGACCTGCTACAGTTTTTATGTGTGAATAGTGTAGCAAGATCTTTAGTGTGATTGTCATCTTAAACATTCAGTTTTACACATTTAGTTGTCTTTGTGACGTGTGTATTTTACTGTGTTTTGTGTGGTTATTGTTATACCATAACTGTGTGATTAACCCACGTCCATGCCGTTATGTCATTATTTCCAGGGGACATGCTCTAAGTCCAAGTAAGAGTATTTACTTTGTGTTGTATTTCATTGGGTGACACGTGAGTGTGTCAGTGTTATGTGGTGTTTTACTATTTGTAGACGGTCTGTGTGACCTGGTGTACTTTGGCTAAGTGTGTACAATTATCATTACTATATTATTGTTGGTCTCAGTGACCCGTGTTGGTGCTTCAGTGTAACTTTGTGTTCAGTCATTTGCGAAGTCTGTGTACTCAGTGTAAAGAGTAAATTCGTGTTCATTAACTTGAGACGTCAGAGTAACTTTGTGATCATTAACTTATGAACTCAGTATTCTTGTTTCAATTATTCTTGCGATGTCAGTGTAATAATTTCAATTGATTCGATACGCGGTGACTAATAATCGTATTGACTGATCGATGTTAGTTAAGCGGTCTTAGTGACGCCGAGCCTTAACGTAAATTCTTCGTGAATTGAGTGAGCTGTCAAGCTGTGACAGATTCTGGTATGATTACTCAGAGAGTGCTAATTACCCGTAGCCATTGTTGACTGTTTTGACCGTTGTATCGACTGAAGTAAAGTAACGTAATAAGTTGAGTGTTCCACGGAATACTTGTCTCAGTGACAAGTCCGTCAGTTGTTGTCATACAGTCATCAGTTATCCCACGCTGGCCACGGACCTCGGATCTGGCACCAACGTGGGCCGTGATTGGTTCCAACATTGATTGCCTCACATTGACCCCAGACTCCCGTCTGGTCCAACGTGGGGCCGTGCATTATTGCAACTGTAATTACCTTCATTGATTCCGGATTTGCATCTGGCACCAACGAGGGCCGTGATTTTCCTTGTATGTTATTGCTACTTGCTGCAGCCTCGTTAATATGCCTTACCATAACGTTATATTGTTCTTGTCATGTACTGTTAGTATTAAGTTTTATGAATAAACTGACTGTTAAGTACAAGTGCCTTTACATTAACACCTTCAGACCCTTGCACCAAATAATAACTTTGCCGATATCGACACTACTATCGTGAGCCTTTTTATGTTGCATGGATTATTTGGATTCCAACTGCTTTCAAGGCCGTACACATCAAATATAAATTCTATATCGATGTGAATTTTGTTCGAGCTACTCTTATGACCTCCTTCTGAGGCTCCTAGAAGCTCCACGACCTAGTGGATAAGGAGTACCAAGGATTTGGACTCCTGCAGCTGCTCTATGCATCCCTGGTCAGTCATTAAAGTATAATCTGCCCTCAGCATTAGTTTGATGCTAGTTTAGTTCTTTCTGTCTGAGGTTTCTCGTAACCTATTCACCACTAAAAAGGGATAATCTCACACTGAGCAATTCCACCACTGCATCCCTGATGCTAAATAATACGAATGGTAATGCCTCGTCCCACTTACTCCCTTCCTCAGCGAAGCATATCCGTAACAAACTCTTCAGTGTTCCAAGGAAACGCTCCAACACTTCCCTGCAACTGAGGGTGATACGTTGCACGAGCACGAGTTTTGATTGGAAGACGCTCCCTTGGACCGTCTGGACAACCTTGGGCTTGTCTACCAAGGCAACGTTGTTCTGCAGTCTATCCAGAACGGCTCGTGATGTTACTTTCCTCGAGGGGACCGCTTCCGGGAAACGGGTGGCTGTACACATCATGGTCAACAAATATTCGTGGCCTTTCCTGGTCCTTGGCAACGGGCCCACACAATCTACCAGGATCCACTCGAAAGGCTCACCAAAAGCTGGGATAGGCCTCAAAGGTGCCTATGGTATAGCCGGGGCAGGCTTACCTGCACGCTGACACGCCAAACAAGTCCAACAAATCCTCTTCACGTCCTTCCACACCGGGAAGTGGAAAGGGTTACAGAGGCACATAATGGGCTCAGTCCCTGAGCCCATTATGTGCCTCTGTAGCCCTTTCCACTACCGCCCACGGGATGGGTATGGGGTGCATAATAAATGAACTAAACTAAACGTCTTTCTATATGTTTGGCCAATAAAAATGTTCCTGCACCTTCTTCAAGGTCTTTTTCACACCCAAGTGCCCTGCCATATCCACGGAGGGGGCAAGTTCTAACACCACTGCCTTAAACTCCCTCCGCACCAACACTTGATGTTTTTCCAACCATACTTTATCTGCGCCGGCTCTATCCAGTCGCCACTTCCTCATCAATATGCCATTGCCCATGTAATAATGCACTGGGGACTCCGGACACTAGTTTCCCCTCTTGCCTCCTTGATCAGGTCTACGAATTCGTCATTCTGTGCTCTAATTAGGTCCACTCTGTTCACGCTGAATCGTTCTGGCAGAGTCATCTTCACTTCTGACCTCCTCGTTCCCTCACTTCCACGAGCTAGACCTTCACCAAACAGCTCTGATAGCTCCATGTCGATTTCTTCCTTCGGTGGAGTCGACACTGCCACATCACCTCCAGTGTCACCTTCGGTGGCTACATCCAACCCTTGTCATTACACAGGCTAGGTATACAATGCCTTGGCTGTGCTCTGCCTTATTCTCGAGGATGCTAGCTAGGTCTACTTTGTCCGGTGTTCCATCAGTACCACGGCCCTTCTGGCACTCCTCCGGCTCAGCTTTCACTACTAGCTCTGGTAACACCTTGGCTCACACACAAGTCATTACCCAGGATCATTTGGACTCCTGGAATAGGTATGTCGGGACATACACCTAACGTCACTTCCGCTGACACATAATCCGACTTTAGCTTGACAGCACATATGGGCATGTCACTCTCCGACAACAACCCATGAACCTTTATCTTCTTACTGCCAGCTAACAGTCGATCATCCCCAATCAGGCCTCTCAGAATCAAACTCTGATTAGCTCCGGTATCTCTGAAGATACTAATCTCCACCTCGAATCGGCCTTCTATGCTGTCCCAACCTTCACTGATGAACGGTCTATACTGCTCGTTCATTAAGTTGTGGTTTCTCCTGTAATACATTAATACATTTGCTTCGGGGGTAACACATTGTCAGGGTAACAACTCTCTTATGCTGTCGACAATCTTTCTCCATGTGACCGATTCTGTTACAATTGTAACATCTCGTTTGGGAGAAGTCTCTTCTATATATTCCTGAGTGACTCTGACTCTGTCCACTCGCGTTGGAGCTTCTCGGCCACACTACCGGTATTCTGCGGGGTCTGACCGGACTTTTGGTTTCTCAGTACATACTTGGTTTCCTGCTCGTTTCCAGAAGGCGGACTCGGAAACTTTCCTTCCTGGGGTTTAAAGATAACTGGTCTGTTTGTCTGTCCACCAAAATGTCTTCCTCCCCAGACTCCACTGGGTCTGCCAATGTTACGTTTCGCCTCACTTTTCACCCTGTTTTCCCTTTAGCGTCTGTAATCATGAGACAGCTGATTACAGCTCTTGAATCTTGAACATCGTCTCGGGGGTGCATCATTTCTAGGAATTTCTCCATGATCACCATCTGTTTTAGATCAACATAAGATATCACCCCGGCAGCCTCCATCCATCTCTGGAAACGTCTTTCCAGATCCCTTGCCGTCTCAACAAACGTACTTGCTGGCGCCTTCATCATTTCTCTGAAGCGCTTTCTATAAGCTTCAGGATTCAACTGAAACGAGCGTAATATGCTGTTCTTCACGGTCCCATAATCTCGGCATTCCTTTATGACAGCTGGGTATATGCCTCTCTGGCGGCACCGGTCAACCTTAACACTTTCGCGCTTAGCGGACTAGCGTTAGCGTCCAATCTTTTTCTCCTGATTCTGCCCGCCGGACGAGCCCGTGCGTCGAATGGTTAAATAATTGTATAAATTTTATTTATTATTCGATTTTATTTTAGTAAGTCTCAAAATGTTCTCCATGAAATTCCCGTTTTCCCTCAACGACCACATGGCATCTCAGCCGACCCGGTCACGTGGTCGGCCTATTGTATTGTTGTCACTCGAAGTGCCCACACGCATCTCCCCTCTCGTGGCGTACGTGACCTCTTTTACGCATATATTTTCTTTCTCGTGTGATTCAAACCGATTCAATACCTTCACCATGGATCCTGCACAAGGAACACGCAGTGGAACGGCAAAAAGAGGTAGGAATTCGAAGAAAGAAGAACATATCGCAATGATTTACGATAAGTATCGTGGGGTAAAGCTCACTCCCTCAAAGATTCCGGATGTTGTTGAGGCTTTTTCTGAATCAGAGGATGATATTGAGGTTGACGAACCTGAATGTGACGTGACATATCAGGTTTCCTCAACTGAACAAGAAACTTCTAGTGAAAGTGAGGATGAGAGTGAGGATGAGGGAGCCGCATCTCCGCCACGCGGAAAACGAACGTGTCCGGTACGAAAGCGTGCTAAGCTTAGTGATCAGTGGTCTCGTAGCAACACTCCTCCTATCGTTGGTGACTTTTCTGCTAACCCAGGCCTAACGATTCCAACACCTACATCTGCATTGAAGTTTGTACAACTATTTATCACGAGAGCATTGGTGGAGTACTTAGCATATGAAACAAATTTGTATGCCACACACATCATACATCGCATGGCTGCCTCATCAAGGAGAAGTTGGAAAGCAGTGTCTGTGAAAGAAATGGCACGATATTTGGGTCTGTGTATACTGATGGGAATAAACAAGCTGCCTTCAATGAGGATGTACTGGCAGTCAAATCAAAAGTGGCATAACCGATACTTCAGCTTGTTTATGTCGTCTCCGCGGTTCCAAAATATTTCTAAGTTCTTTCATATGTATAACAAGAAAGCAGTGCCAGTGAATAATAGTGACAGACTGATGAAAGTGAGACCAGTGATGGAATATTTGACCGAGAAATTTACGTCTGTGTACATTCCAAATAAAGAATTGAGTCTTGATGAGGGTACAATGCCATGGCGTGGCCGCCTCTCTTTCAAGGTGTACAATCCCAACAAGCCTGATAAATATGGTGTCAAATTTTATATGTTGGCTGAAGCCACATCAGGCTACATATATAACTTTGATGTGTATTGTGGTATAGGTAAAACTACTGTTGAAACAGTCACGGGGTTGATGGCACCCCTAGTCAACAAGGGTTATCATCTGTATATGGATAACTACTATAACTCAGTTACCCTGACAGAAAAATTACGCGAGGCGGGTGTTTACACATGTGGAACACTTAGACTCCAACGTGGCGCCCCTAAGGATCTTCAACAACTGGTAAAGGGTAAAATGGCAACAGACACCACCGTGTACCTGCGTCAGGATAACACATTTATTATAGTGTGGAAGGACAAGCGGCCCGTGTCTATCATCACCAATCTCCATAATGCCGAGACTAGTGTAGTTCAGCGCAGGCGACGCGTTCGTAAACCTAACGGGAGAACTGGACTCGAAATTGTGACAATGAACAAACCCAATGCCATAATTGATTACAATCAGTTCATGAAAGGTGTTGATCATTTCGATCAAATGATCAAGTATTATGAGTTTACCAGAAAAACACACAAATGGACCAAGAAGATAACTTTTTATTTTCTGCAAATGGCATATCTGCAGACATAGGTCTCCTCAGGCTGAATATTGGGCCTGAGAGTAATTTACCTCCTGCAGAATTTAGCATGGTTATGCCCTGATATTTAGTAGGACTACCGATGAATCGATGGTAGTTGTCTGTACCTACAAGGAGATCGAAGTCGGTGAGGTGATCAGACTTAATATTATCTGCCAATTTTATTCCTCTATTTCTCAGGAATTTTGCTGTTGCTCTCAGACCTTGAACTTGTAGGTCTACTGGTATTTTGTCCACCACAATGGCTTGTACTTGACAGACGTACCTGCCTAAACGTACTGATGGTTGTACCACCTGGTAGATTTGAGGTCCTGCATCTGTTATAAACCCTGAGATATTGAATGTCGTCTGGGCTACAGGCCTTAATTGTAGTTCATCTGCCAACTTTTTAGTGACATATGTTCTCTGGGACCCTTGGTCAAACAACCCACGGGTATGGACCTTGGCCCTCTTATTCTGGATGATAATTTGGGCAGTAGGCAAAGTTGTATTACCTTTAGACTTTGCCGATTGGATACTCTTTATTTGTTGCATCTTGCAGTACTGTACTGTGGTGGGAATGCTATCTTCCACCTTGGGTCTTGAATACGTTAATTTCGTATATTTGCACAGTGCTGCATGGTGCCTACCTCTTCTACACCTGTTGCAGGTGTTGAATTGGGTATCACAACAGTCTATGTTGTGTGACTTGAGACACCTTGCACATCTCCCTAATTCCTGGAGTCGCTCAATACGAGTGTCTCTGGTTGGATAATTAGCACAACGGTATGTTGAATGTTTCTTTTTGCAGAACATACATGTCCCCCAGCCTACTGCACGCTTGGAAGTTACCTGTTTGGGTGAACTAGTAACAGTAGGCTTGGAGGATTCTGCTGCATTGCCAGATTTTCTGCAACTTGATGTGAGTGTAATTGACTGATGTTTATGTGGGGTAGTTGTTTTACCCTTTAATTGACTCTTATTTTCTACTTCTGAAGGCTTGCATGAGGCTTTAACTTCCTCATTTGCTCGTCGTTTGTTTATGTTGGAATGTAAACCTTCAGTGATATCCTGTACTGTCAGGATGGTGTTATGTTGATGTGCGTATAATTCATCTGTATATCGCTGGACAGTTTTCGTTGAAGGACTACTTTGGTCATCCATTCACTAGTGGTTATATCAACCTTAAGACTGAATGTTCTCAGTAGTGACTCAAACTCCATGCTGAAGGATTGTAATGAGTCCGCAGTCTGATCAGGTTGAGGTAAATCCAGCAATTGTGGTACTAAATGCATGACAGTTTTCTCGTTGCCAGCATTATCCCTAGGAAGCTGGTCTGGTAAATTAGTACTGTCGCTATTTTCATTTACATTTTCTACTACTGGTTCAACTTCACCTCTAATTTCAGTTTGGAGGCATGTTAACTTAGTAGCCTCAGGTATTGGGTTTTCAGAATCCACAGAGACTGTGGATGAATTGTCTGAGAGCTGCTTATTCTGGTGGTGGTTATATATTGGGTGAGGCTGTAGTGGGTGAAGCTTTACTGAGTGAAGCTTTATCCTCGTTGATTAAAGGATCTAATCTGGCTTGACATTTATTCTCAAAAAGATCCAGATTATTCATAACATTATCTACTATATTGATGTACTGGCTGTTTGTTCTTATTCAATTATCCTGTGTAAATGTTCCAACCTAATTTGAGTTTCTTCTTCATATTGTGCTAGGTCAGACAGGAATGGTTCCACATCTTCAACTACTATGTCGTCGTCGTGAACCTGATTTTGGTAAGATTTATATTTGCTTTCAGTATATGCAATTGGGTTTGAATCTGCAATAGTGGTATTTTCAACCGACGATAATTAATTACAGGCTCAGATAACAACTGTTCATATTGGTCGAGATCTCTTGTCAGTTGACGTTTACTTGCTACTAAAGCACGCTTTGCTTTCTGGGGATTAGTCATGGTGACTTGTTAATTGGGCACCACTGGCTCATAAATTGTGAGCAAGTACTGATGGTAGCCTAGGGTAAAATTCTGCACTAACTAGGCGATAATCCTACTCTACTAGAGGTTAGCACTTAAAATTAATACACATTATATATATACAATCATACACACTAATGATTTGAGTGATAAACCAGTGTCACTGGAAGTACCTTTAGGTTAGATCTTCTATATCACCCTAGGATGGTATAGACACTAATTAATCACTCACAGGTGTAATGATCATAAGTAAATATTATATAAACACAACTCAACTCGAGTTGATAAAATTACACCCAAAATAGGGTCTGCACCATTCATTAATAGTGTTAGGTTGTTTAATATAGTACAACTAGACTATGGTAATAATGGGACTAGCATGAACAATAAATAGTTCAACTTGTCAATGGTAATATAGGATAGTATCTATAAAACACTAGTCAATTGACTAGTCACTAGTCAATCCTACCCTATGTGGGTTAGCAATTGGTAAATATTGTATTGAGAATACTAGTGCAATATATATTAAATAATTCTCTATTTTGGAGAAATAATATACACAATTATTGATAATAGCCTCTTATTGCCTCTATGAAATTCTAATATTATCAAGAAGTATTAATATTATTAGTGACCTCGCGAAATTAACTCCACAAAATTCGTAGATAATCTCTCGCGAAATTTAACACCACGAAATCCGTGAACAATCTCGCAAAGACACAGCCGCTAATTTGGCTGGCTTCAATATTAGCGCTGTCATCCCACGGAAATAATACCACCAAATGGTCGCTGACCGTGAAACCGCTGAGTATGGCTGAACTGGGCTTGAGGGACTCCTGAGCTCGCTCGCTCGAGGCAACGCCGCCAGTCTTTGACTGGCTAAGGTATTGTCCACTAATTATTACATAGTTTATTTAATTTGATGACAATCTAGCTCTCTAGACCATCTAGGTTCGAATTCTGACCAATTAATGTGGGAACCGACCTGTGAGATTTATATTTATTTAATTTATATGAATTTATATAGATTTATATTTATGTTAATTTATATACTTCGATAGCAATTGTATGATGTTAAGGACTGTATTTCTGCTATAATCTCACAAATTGATTCATACACATTAGGGGGTTTATATTGAATATATATATATGCAG
>WNGS01111181.1:47439242-47450116 GCA_020271785.1 Procambarus virginalis
CGCAACTCTGATGAGCCTGTCGGTCGCCCAGACAGAATCACGGTGAACCCCTGGAAGAATGGTAGACAGTTGTGTGGGACTACACTTGCGTTTCAACTTTAGCAATACCTATGTTGACTTCAGTGCTAGTCAAGCAGGAGGAGCTGACAATTACCGGGAAGCGGCCAAGTCACGTAAATACACAGACCTTGAGCACCACTACAATTTGTCCCCAGTGCCTCAGAGACACTTGGTGCCGGGGTAAAAGTGCTGCTAGCTTTTTGAAGGAGTTGGGGTCTAAGCTAATCGAAACAACTAAAGACCCTAGAGCTGCCAGTTTCTTTTTCAGCGCCTTAGTGTGCAATCCAGAGAGGAAATGCTCACTGCATCCATGGTTCCTGCCTGCCATCTGAGGAGCTGGAGGAGCTATTCAACTTGTGACAAGCAGCCTTGTACTCTGCATGTAATCAATATTGTAACTGTTTTTGTTTATCTTCTTGAGAGGTTATCTTGAGATGATTTCGGGGCTTTAGTGTCCCCGCGGCCCGGTCCTTGACCAGGCCTCCATCCCCAGGAAGCAGCCCGTGACAGCTGACTAACACCCAGGTACCTATTTTACTGCTAGGTAATACGGGCATAGGGTGAAAGAAACTCTGCCCATTGTTTCTCGCCGGCGCCTGGGATCGAACCCAGGACCACAGGATCACAAGTCCAGCGTGCTGTCCGCTCGGCCGACCGGGTTCCCCCGTAATGTAAATGTAATGACATTTTCAAATAAAGTTAGATAAATATACACACTTACCAAAAGAATAGGGTGGTAGGAGAAGAAAATATCAAAGTGTTCAGTGAGGATCCACAAGGTCTTCTCTGAGTACTCTTTATTTTCTTCTCCGAGGCTATGGGTCCCTACACTTGCACCAGAGGTGGTACCCCTTTTAGGTTTTAATATATATATATATATATATATATATATATAATATAATATATATATATAATATATTATATATATATATATATTATATATATATATATATATTGTGACGATAATCTCTTATCAGGGATTTAGCCTGCTATTTCTGTATCTCATCACGTCCTCAACAATATACAAGATACGTTTTGTAGTGGCTAAACGTATATGTCAAGATAGCCACACGCACCAGCAACTCCCTCCTCCCCCCACTCCAGCACCTGCTGTACACACCTGGTCGACGCGCCGAACCCTTCAACTGCCTAACTAGCGACTTGCTGCCATCCAGCTTCCTCATTGGCCGCCAACCAACACGCCACTCCGGTTCCTCGCCAATCACAAGTCATCGCCAGTTATTGTTGGAGTCCCTTGCGTTTCTGCCAGCCAGAATATCGTGTGCTCTCAGACTATGAACACCTAAGTGACTCACCTTGTGTGGTCAAATAGAGGTTTATAGTTAGTACATATATTCCAGCATTCATATTTTTATTTACCTTTGTATATCAATTCTCCTCCCCATTAACGTAATCTATTTTCATGTTTATTTATTTTTCCACTTGACATTTTTTACCATTAAGCCAAGATTTTGCATTTACTTCAATTTGTTTTTTTTATTGTTATTAAAATCCATTGTTTATTATTGTGTTTTATATTTCTGAGCTTACCACAAGATTACCAATCACGCAGTCATTCTTTTTTTTTCTCTTTTTTTTCCTTTTCTTTTTTTATATTTTATATGTGGCCCAGCACTGACACCTGCTAGTTGGAAGACTGCCGACCACCATTTCCAACTCGTTACCGTCACAATATATATATATATATATATATATATATATATATATATATATATATATATATATATATATATATATATATATATTATTAAATATGACCGAAAAAGTAACATTAATAATTCTAACAAGCAATTTTCTCGATCTTCCTTATGTTTCTTTTTACAGTCGACGGTAAATGAAAAATCAATTCTCCAAAATTCATTTTCATTTCTAGTCTGACGCGACACTTGAGCGCGTTTCGTAAAACTCATTACATTTTCAAAGACTTTAGTTTACACACACACAACTTATAACTGAATGTTGTTGTTGTTTGGGTCTTTTTTACCTGCATTTGGGTGAGGTGATGTAATACAATAGTAAGGTGAAAACAAACTTTCAACAAAACACAGAACATGGAACAATGGGTATAAGTTAAAGGGCAGACTTGTAACTACAGACGGCCTATTGGCCCATATTTCTTGATGCTTCTATATTGGAGCGGAGTCTTGAAGTGGGTAGAATATAGTTGTGCATTAATTGGCTTTTGATTGCTGGTGTTGACTTCTTGATGTGTAGTGCCTTGCAGATGTCAAGCCGCCTGCTGTCGCTGTATCTATCAATGATTTCTGTGTTGTTTGCTAAGATTTTTCTGGTGATGGTTTGGTTGTGGGAAGAGATTATATGTTCCTTAATGGAGCCCTGTTGCTTATGCATCTTTAAACGCCTGGAAAGAGATGTTGTTGTCTTGCCTATATACTGAGTTTTTTGAGGTTTACAGTCCCCAAGAGGGCATTTGAAGGCATAGACGACGTTGGTCTCTTTTAGAGCGTTCTGCTCAGTGTCTGGAGAGTTTCTCATGAGTAGGCTGGCCGTTTTCTTGGTTTTATAGTAAATCGTCAGTTGTATCTTTTGATTTTTGTCTGTAGGGATAACATTTCTATTAACAATATCTTTCAGGACCCTTTCCTCCGTTTTATGAGCTGTGGAAAAGAAGTTCCTGTAAAATAGTCTAATAGGGGGTATAGGTGTTGTATTAGTTGTCTCTTCAGAGGTTGCATGGCGTTTCACTTTCCTTCTTATGATGTCTTCGACGAAACCATTGGAGAAGCCGTTGTTGACTAGGTCCTGCCTTACTCTACAGAGTTCTTCGTCGACTTGCTTCCATTCTGAGCTGTGGCTGAGAGCACGGTCGACATAAGCGTTAACGACACTCCTCTTGTACCTTGTCTGGGCAGTCACTGCTGGCATTTAGGCACATTCCTATGTTTGTTTCCTTAGTGTAGACTGCAGTGTGGAAACCTCCGCTCCTTTCCATGACTGTTACATCTAGAAAGGGCAACTTCCCATCCTTCTCCATCTCGTAAGTGAAACGCAACACAGAATTCGGCTCAAACACCTAATAGAAATGTTATCCCTACAGACAAAAATCAGAAGATACAACTGACGATTTACTATAAAACCAAGAAAACGGCCAGCCTACTCATGAGAAACTCTCCAGACACTGAGCAGAACGCTCTAAAAGAGACCAACGTTGTCTATGCCTTCAAATGCCCTCTTGGGGACTGTAAGCCTCAAAAAACTCAGTATATAGGCAAGACAACAACATCTCTTTCCAGGCGTTTAACGATGCATAATCAACAGGGCTCCATTAAAAAACATATAATCTTTTCCCACAACCAAACCATCACCAGAGAAATCTTAGCAAACAACACAGAAATCATTGATAGATACAGCGACAGCAGGCGGCTTGACATTTGCGAGGCACTACACATCAAGAAGTCAACACCAGCAATCAACAGCCAATTAATGCACAACTATATTCTACCCACTTCAAGACTCCGCTCCAATACAGAAGCATCAAGAAAAATGGGCCAATAGGCCGTCTGCAGTTACAAGTCTACCCTTTAACTTATACCCATTGTTCCGTGTTCTGTGTTTTGTTGAAAGTTTGTTTTCACCTTACTATTGTATTACATCACCTCAACCAAATGCAGGTATAAAAGACCCAAACAACAACAACATTCAGTTATAAGTTGTGTGTGTGTAAACTAAAGTCTTTGAAAATGTAATGAGTTTTGCGAAACGCGCTCAAGTGTCGCATCAGACTAGAAATAAAAATGAATTTTGGAGAATTGGCTTTTCATTCACCGTCAACAGTAAAAAGAAACATAAGGAAGATCGAGAAAATTCGTGTTAGAATTATTAATCTTACTTTTTCGGTCATATTTAATAATATATGTCTACAGGAAAGACTGCTACCAAAATATGCTATATATATATATATATATATATATATATATATATATATATATATATATATATATATATATATATATATATATATATATATATATATATATATATATATATATATATATATATATATATGTTATTTATATATTTACAAACAAACAACATTGAGAGGAAATAAAGGGAAGTTTGCTTCCTAGAGACTGTAGATTTCTTCGAACTCTACCGACGCCGGGCAGGAACGAAGATGCAGTGGATATTTCCTCTCTGGATTGCGACACTGAGCTGCTGGAAGAGAAAACTTGTTGCTCTAGGGTTTCCTGTATTGTCAATGAACCTGGAACCAAGATCCTTAAGAACCTTCTTGCACTCTCTCCCCATGGGCCTAGGGGTCTCAGATCCTACTGGAACGAAGTTGTACCAGTGATCTATTTCCCTGTTCTTGGTTGACTTGTCTCTTTCTCTGTGTGTCGCTGTTGCTCCTGCTTGGCCGCCAGAGAGGTTGATGTATGTGGTAGTCAGGGTGGACACGCAAGTATAGTCCTGTGCCAACTGTCTGCCACCCTTCCAAGGGCGCAGTGTGATTACGTCTGGTCGACCGGCAAACCAAACAGAATCATGTAAAATAGATTGCAGGGTTTTCTCTGTCTCTGCTGGACACTGGGCAAAGGCAAGGCTCCTCTTAATGATGTCATTGACTTCGTCGTGTCTTGAGTGTCAACCACCTGATTTTTCACAACGCAGGTCATGCAATCCATATTCGTCAGCATCTGCCTAGCTACAAAAATACCTATGAACAGTGTGAATAGGGGCAGGATGGCGGGAGCGACTGCAATATGGAGTTGCTGCGGATGAAGACGTGTGCCTGTTGCAGACATAGGGACTGCCAAAAAAGAACTCCCCTGCACGGGGAGCCTGCACAGATGTGAGGCGTTCACGATCACTGGGGGTTGTTGCTGCCCCCAGCAAAGCTGTGGCTTCTTTGGCTACAATGGGGCTGTCCCAACTGGATTATTTCATGGCTTTCGGCATTGTTGGTCTGCTTCAACTATGCTGGATTAAAATGATTGATAACAAATTTGTTAAACATGAATGGCCATTTGTGAAACCATGTTGTGAATCATTTATTAATTTAAGTTTTTCAAGATGAAGACAAATGGTATTTTCAATTATCGATTCAAGTAACTTTCCCACAATTGACGTTAGGCTACCGTCTCTCTCTTGAATCGATAATTGCAAATACCAATCGTATTCATATCGAAAATGATAAATTAATAAAGGATTCATAACTTGGTTTTACAAATGACCTTTTAAGTTTAACAAATTTGCTTTAATTTTATTCCAGCAAAATTGAGGCAGTTGACAGTGGTAAGTTGACCAGACCACACACTAGAAGGTGAAGGGACGACGACGTTTCGGTTCGTTCTGGACCATTCTCAAGTCGATTGTGAATGGACGACGAAACGTCGTCCCTTCACCTTCTAGTGTGTGGTCTGGTCAACATACTTTAGCCACGTTATTGTGACTCATCGCCTGCTGATAGTGGTAAGGTTTGTGATGTTGTGTTCCTCGACTTTAGCAAAGCTTTTGATAAAGTGCCACATAAAAGACTGATTAAAAAGATAGAGACCTCTTGGTATTGGGGTGCTATATTATGCTGGATTATGGCATGTCTATACCAAAGGAAAGAAAGAGTTAATATAAATGGGGTTAAGTCAGACTGGGAAAATGTTGTAAGTGGAGTGTCTCAAGGCTCTGTCCTGGGACCTCTCTTATTCATAATATATATAAATGATTTAGATTCAGGTTTGAGCAGCAATATTTGAAAGTTTGCCGTTGACATAAAAATGGGAGGAAATAAACACGGAAAAAAACTCACTATCACTTCAAGACGATCTAAATAATGTTGTAAAATATTCAAAAGATTGGCATATGCAGTTTATTGGTGACAAATGTAAGGTTATGAGGCTAGGTAATGATGATAGAGTTACAAGATACGAGCTAGATGATGTTTACATTACGAAGTCGGATTGCGAAAGGGATCTTGAGTTATGATTAGTAAGATTTTAAAGCCAAAAAATCGGTGCATAAATGTTCATAATAAGGCAAATAGGACTTTGGGATTTATTAATCGAAGCATTAGAAATAAGTCACCTGGTGTTGTTCTTCAGCTATATCTTGCTCTGGTTAGGCCCCATTTCGATTATGCAGTTCAGTTTTGATCACCGTTCTATAGAATTTATATAAATTCACTAGAACGCGTTCAGCGTATGATGACAAAGTTAACCCCCAAATTAGAAACCTGCCATATGAAGAAAGATTAACAAACCTTAAATTACATTTTTTTAGAAAGGCGAAGAATTAGGGATGATATGATAGAGGTGTACAAGGAATATCATCCCCTTGCAATGAGTGTGCACGTATTTATATTGGCCAGACAGGTAAAACTCTTTCTTCACATTTAAAACAACATTCATATGCTACTCATACAGCCCAGCACTTCAGTGTCTTGTATTTAAATTTCAGTTTATGTGATCATTCTATCGACTTCAGAGGGGCAAAATGTATTGATAAAAGTATGGGTTTCATTGAACGAAATGTGCTTGAGTCCACTCTGATCAAATAATGTAACAACAGCCTTAATGTAAGCCCTGACATGTACAAATTACATCCCCATGTGAGCTTCAATATAGGACGTCATTACAATATAGCATCCATTTAACCCTTTTTTCGTTCCCTTTTATCCGTAGCATTCATCCCCCCTTTCTATAATTGTATATAAGTCAATAGGACTTCATTCTTATTTTCTTGGTGGTCAGGTGAGTTCCCCTGGCGGGTATAAGGTCTGCCTTTCACGTTTCTTTCTCGACGCAGTCGCCGTCGCTGAGTGTTGCAGTATACACAGTTACAGTCACTCCCTCAGTTACTCTTTTAGTACAGTGTAACCATGTCTCCCCAGGATATGACTTTCCTAACCATCCTTCTTGAATTGTTAACGTCAGAAGGACACAGTGATCTAGTAGCAAGAGCAAGGAAAATTGCTGAAGATGACCCAACCCTCAACGAACCACCGTGGCAATTGGTAGGCAACGGAAAGGCAAACAAACGAAGACGAACCGAAGAAACGCCCAAAGAAACCTATTTACAAGTGAACCAGAACTCAAGAGCAGCACCCAAACCAATGCCAAGGACCATCTTCAAAACCAAAAAACCAGTAGATGGTCCCACTTATGCTTACATTGGCGCACTGGAAAAAAATAATCTAGGATCAAATCATAGAGCCAAATCTGACATCAGAGGCAGATATAACATATCCACAGCTAATCCGGATATAATCACAAACCTCAGGAATACAGAAGACCTAGTTGAACTGAAACCAGAAGAAAAAATCACCAAAATTATAGTACAAAATATTCCGGTCGAAGTTCATGCAAACAGACTCTTCGAATGCCCAATTGTCACAACTGCGGAAAGATGCAAGCACAACAATATAGAAACAAGACAGGTCCTCGTAATAATAAAAGGACCTTTAATGCTCAGGTCAACAATAACACTCACGAGGGCTAGGGGACTTGTTGACCAAAGGAAGCCTGCTTAACCGAAAAGCTAAAGTCAAATTCCAAGGAAAAACATCAACCTCAAAGAGGCTGGAAGATGGAACTCCGCAGGGAGGAATACTAAGCCCCTTCCTCTTCAACTGTCTCATGGAACAATTCATGAAGTTCAAGGTACCAAAGGACAAACTTCTTAACTACGCAGACGACTTTGTGGTCATCATCAATGGCAAAGGTGCAAGGAACCATGCACAAAAATGCCTAGATATTATCAGCAGGGAAGCGGAACGCATAGCAGTGAAAATAAACAGCAATAAAACAAAAGCTATGGCCGTTAAAATGAGAACTCAAGACATCAGACTCGCAATACAAGGACATGAAATGGAGTGGGTTACCACTTTTCAATACCTAGGAGTGATAATAGACAACCAGTTGAAATTCACTCAAGAAATTGAATATCTTCTTCAACGCTGTAAAGCCAGAAACTGAGCTTTGCACTCCCTGACCAGTCTTAGAGAGGGTGCATCTCTAGCAGTACTCAAAATGTACTACGTTCAAGCAGTTAGGTCACTCATTGACTATGCTGATCCTGCTCTTACATCCCTCAGTGATAACCAATGGGAGAAATTTGAAGTGTCTTAAAATGATGCTCTGAGAACAATGCTGGGAGCACCTATGTGGACGCATAGAGAGAACCTTAGGATGGAAACCAATTTACAGCATTAGAAAA
Organism: Procambarus virginalis; assembly: GCA_020271785.1. Classification (NCBI taxonomy): domain Eukaryota; kingdom Metazoa; phylum Arthropoda; class Malacostraca; order Decapoda; family Cambaridae; genus Procambarus; species Procambarus virginalis. The sequence continues at coordinate 47,447,496 of WNGS01111181.1, forward strand.
CAGGATGCAACAAAGGACAGCCACCATAGCAGCAAAACTTTTGGAGCAACCGTCAGACTGTCAATCAAAGACAGCATACAGAGATCCTTTCAGAAAACATTCAATATAGAACAAGCTCATGGATGGATAATCTGATCAAGATTCTAGAGAAAGTGGGCCTGAAATGGACCATCAAAAACAAAGGGGAAGATAGATCATATCAAAACTTTCGACAGCCTCCTCCATGGAAAGAATCGAATCTATGGATAATCATTGAAGGATTACCAGTTAAAAAATCAGCATGTGACCCGCAGAGGCTCAAGGAAGTAATAGAACAACAAACTAAAAGCATCTCAAGACCTACAACGACTCACATCTTCACAGACGGATCAGTTGATCAAGAAAGAGGTTCTGCTGGGGCAGCAGTTTACACTACCAACCGTGAAGCTTACTGGAGCAAGAATAGTGGGTGCTCAACATTACAAACAGAATTATATGCCCTGAAAAGGCAATAAACTATACAATTGAGAATAATTTACATGATGTCATCATTTATACCGATTCTAAATCTTCGCTCCAGGCATTGTTATCCAGTCAGCACAGAGATAATATACAACTCCTCACAGAAATTCAACATATAGGAAAAGAAGCCCATAATCGAGGACTGTCAATCACCCTAAATTGGATACTAAGTCACATTGGCATAGATGGTAATGAAAAAGCAGACTCGCTAGCAAAAACTGCCACTGTTCTACCTGTTGTACAGGTTCAAATACCTCCAAGTTTTACACAGATTAAGGAGCAAATCAAGAAGAAAATATTCTCAAGTGGGAACCGGTCGGCCGAGCAGACAGCACGCTGGACTTGTGATCCTGTGGTCCTGGGTTCGATCCCAGGCGCCGGCGAGAAACAATGGGCAGAGTTTCTTTCACCCTATGCCCCTGTTACCTAGCAGTAAAATAGGTACCTGGGTGTTAGTCAGCTGTCACGGTCTGCTTCCTGGGGGTGGAGGCCTGGTCGAGGACCGGGCTGCGGGGACACTAAAAGGCCCCGAAATCATCTCAAGATAACTTCAAGATAAGATAAGTATCTAAAGTCGCCACAGAGCCAAAATAGCGGAAGCAAGATCCACTGCGATATGGAACGAACAAGCCACTGGTTACTCCTCTTTCAAGCCTGGCAAAAAGATATCCAGATACATTGCAGTAGCCATACAGAGACTCAGATTTGGTTATTTGGTTACAAGTGCTGCTGGGAGGTAATGAACCCAATAGTTAAAGAGTGTCACAACTGTGAAATAGAAGCAGAGGCGCCACTATTGCACTACTTACTGGAACGTGAAGCTACTGAAGCCCTGCGCATCAAACGACATAATCCAACGAAAGTAACTGCATTAGATGCACATTCCACAGCCACTACAATGATTAGAAAAGCCGTTGAGGAATGGGACCAACTAGTGAGCATTCTGCATCTACATCCGCCACCAAGATAATGTTAATAAAAAAAGACTAAAACAGTGCACGAAAAAAGAAGCGATAAATAAACAAGGAAAAAGGAGGAATCCCTCCTCTATTTTTAACTTAGACCAAATATCAGAAACTAGGTTATCGCGAATAACCGAACTCATTACGGGTTCACATAGCCCGTGCTTTATGGACACTTCGTCTGAGTAGCTAAATCTGAAACAACAACAACAACAACAACGTTTCTTTCTCTCACACACACACACAGCACCGTTCCTGTGCCAGGGTTTCACTACGGCTCACCATAGCCCGTGCTACTTGCCCAGCTCCTGTGCCAGGTAAGCTACGGGCTCACTATAGCCCGTGCTACTGGAACTTGTTCGAGTAGCTGAATCTACACCAACAAAACACAACGTTCTTTCTTGGTCAAAGAATACAAGCTTTGAATCTACCCAGCAACCCAAAGCCACAATTCCAAGACCACAAACTACCAGATCCTCCTTAAAAGTAACGTTGTGGAGGTGGGGTCCATCGATTGTTTCAAACGTGGGTTGGACGTGGGTTGGAGTGGGATTGGGTGGTTATAAATAGGAGCTGCTTCGTATGGGCCAATAGGCCTTCTGCAGTTACCTTTGTTCTTATGTTCTCATGTTCTTAAAAGCAGTGGAACACTCCTCGGCAAGTCTGCATAATTAAAAATAAAAATCAGCAACAGACTAAATACATTCCTTCCAGTCTAAACAGGAACAGGCCCTCTAATAACTGGAGAAAACAAAGCACTACTAAATAAGGCAACAACAACCGAACAGATCAGGGCAGCATAATTAATACACCTGCAATTGTCTCCAAGACCTTCCAAGCACGAATGACGAACCCTACATCATCAAATTCTCCAGTAGTTGGATGTAGCAAAGATGCTAGGACCCACCAGGAGTCTCCTCTACAAGAAAAAAAAAAGACAGCCAAAGGCATATCAAGTGACTACTATTCCAATGCCTCCCACACAGAGACCATCAGCAAGTTGTTCAACAAAACATTCAAGCACTGGAACAGACCAACCACAGTCAAGGAAGGAAATGTTAACAGAGTTCATAAAGCAATCTATGAACCTATTTCTTCAACACTTCAACAAGCCTACCTGAAAGGTTGACGAAGTAGAAGTCGAAGAAGGTGACGAAA
>WNGS01111181.1:47458217-47475717 GCA_020271785.1 Procambarus virginalis
TTTTATATACTTACTATATACATGCTTCACCTGTGACAAGAAAAACATAGGTTTTTTAAAAAAACAGCGCCATATGTTGGACGTAGAGCAACAGACTCTGTAATCTCAAAAGTTCTTCACTGATTTTTTGAAAATTTGACACAACGTGCTATTTGATTACGCGTGTTTTTATTTACCTACTATATAGTGCCACAATTGTGACAGGTAAAAACATGGTGTTTTTAAAAAAAACAGTGCATCTGTTGCACTTATTAGCAACACACGCTATACTAAGTATGTTACGATTACATTTCAATGTTTCCGATTTCATTGATAAATTTAATTGTTATAATTTCGATATATTTTCAATATGAATTATTTTGTGTGGCATTGTGTTGGAATTGAGCTGTGTTGGTTACCATACCATTCATTTCGTGAGTATAGTTTTTTCATTGTTTTTCATTTCGTTTTTAACTGTTGTTCTTATATTTCAGTGTTGGAACATCAGATCATTTGATGTCCCCAATTTTCTGATGGGAACATCAGATCATTTGGGAATGCATAGGACGAGGGAGATGGGAATGGTGGGGAGGACGAGGGTACCGAGTGGTGGATAACAAAAAATATGATGGGACAGGGAGGGTGGGTAATGGAGGACGAGAATGAGGTGATTGTGAAGTGGGGAATGGTTAGGAGGTCGAGGGAACAGTGGAGTGGGGGATGGTGGGGAGGTCATAGGGAAAGGCAGGGGGGGGGGGGAATGGTGGGGAGGACGAGGGGACTAGGGAGTGGGGAATGGTTGGGAGGACGAGGGGACTAGGGAGTGAGGAATGGTTGTTAAGACGAGGGGATGAGGGAGGGGGGAATGGTGGGGAGGACTGGGAGACAGGGAAAGGTTGCTGTGGCTCAGCAATGCAAATGCGTTGCTGAGCCACAGCAATGCGTGGCCGGGTACAGCTATGATGAATAAAATGCTAATGAATTCCTTTATTATTTTCAATCTTTATCAGTTAAGTTGATAACTATATTTATTAAAACATTTTGGTTAAGTCAATTGTATACAATATAAGAGTTTGAAGATGTATATAAGTGAGACAAATGCCAGCGCCCCTCTGACCCCGCCTGTGTGGACGGTCGGCCTCACAACCTCAGTATTGATTATACTGCCAGACTCCCTTTGTTCTTCCGGCTAGGGCGGGGCGCTCGCCGCTGATTGGCCAGTTAGTACGTTAGCGGCCATTTTACTCTGCATCACTGATTTTCATTGGCAAATTATTCTTCTTTGGTGCAACTAAATCGTTTGCGGTTTGTCATTGCTCAGTTACATTATTTTGGTGGGGTTTTCCAGATCTTGGCGTGTTGTGATTGGCCCAATATCTGAGTCACAAAAAATACCGAGACTCTTAAAGTTTAATTTTTAATAATTTCTGACATATTTTACAGTTACTTTTACCGTGGTAATTCATACATAAATTTGACGTATGTGGAGATATTGTGGTAAGTCTAAGCTTGGAAGAGTACTGGTAATAAACAGGAACAGGCGTAGTACTAACTAAGAAGGTTAATTGTAACTTAAACTTCTATTCGAATTAGAAAGATTTATTCATATGAAGTTTGTAGATTTATAATTTCTAGGAATGTTAGGAGAAAATTATTTTGAGGCAATTGCATAACTTGAACCGGCGCTCTGGTGAGTCCCAGACACCTACCTCAACCAGCGCTCTGGTGAGTCCCAGACACCTGCCTCAACCGGCGCTCTGGTGAGACCCAGACACCTGCTTCAACCGGCGCTCTGGTGAGTCCCAGACACCTGCTTCAACCGGCGCTCTGGTGAGTCCCAGACACCTGCTTCAACCGGCGCTCTGGTGAGACCCAGACACCTGCCTCAACCGGCGCTCTGGTGAGACCCAGACACCTGCCTCAACCGGCGCTCTGGTGAGTCCTAGACACCTGCCTTAACCGGCGCTCTGGTGAGACCCAGACACCTGCCTCAACCGGCGCTCTGGTGAGTCCCAGACACCTGCCTCAACCGGCGCTCTGGTGAGACCCAGACACCTGCCTCAACCGGCGCTCTGGTGAGTCCTAGACACCTGCCTCAACCGGCGCTCTGGTGAGACCCAGACACCTGCCTCAACCGGCGCTCTGGTGAGTCCCAGACACCTGCCTCAACCGGCGCTCTGGTGAGACCCAGACACCTGCCTCAACCAGCGCTCTGGTGAGTCCTAGACACCTGCCTCAACCGGCGCTCTGGTGAGTCCTAGACACCTGCCTCAACCGGCGCTCTGGTGAGTCCTAGACACCTGCCTCAACCACCGCTGGGGTGAGTCCCACACACCTGCCTCAACCACCTCTGGGGTGAGTCCCACACACCTGCCTCAAACCACTTGGCCACTTTTGACAGGACAAAAATCGACCAACCGGAAGTCTACTGTATTCACAGCGAGACTCTGCAGCCCAACCAAAATTTTTATTCAATTTGTATTTGTCTGTGCAATGTTAACAGTAATATCCTAGAGGGTTATCAGTGATAACCAAGAAGATTAGCAGTGATAACCAGCAACGTTAACAGTGATAACCAGGAAGGTTAGTAGTGATAACTAGGAAGGATACCAGTGACTACTAGGAAGGTTGACAAGGACAACTAGGAAGTGTAGCAGTGATAACTAGGAAAGTTAGCAGTGGTAACTAAGATGGATCTCAGGGATAACTAAGAAGGGTTCCGTGGATAACTAGGAGAGTTAAGTGATAACTATGGAAGCTAGTAGTGGTAACTACTAAGGTTATCAGTGATAACTTGGAAAGATACCAGGGATAGCTAGAAAAGATGCCAGGGATAACTAGAAGAGTTAGCAGGGATAACTAAGAAGGTTACTAGTGATAACTATGAAAGTTAGCAGTGATAACTTGGATGGTTAGCAGTGATAACTAAAAAGGTTAGCAGTGATAACTAGAAAGATCAGCAGTGATAACCAGGAAGACAGCAGTGATAACTAGGAAGGTTATCAGATATAACTAGGAAGGTAAGTAAAGATAACCAGGAAGGTCAACAGTGATAACTGGTAAGGTTAGCAGTGATAACTAGGAAGGTTAGTAGTGACAACCAGGAAGGTCATTAGTGATAAATAAAAGGTTTAGCAGATAACACGATGTATCTGTGAGAAAATCAGTGGGAGCCATGAGGAGGACTCGAACCTTTGCTCTGGGTATTCACAAGCATCACCTTAGACCACTACACCACAACATGGTCAAAAAGCATTGCAACCTGGGATTCATCTGATTTATCTAGGATCCCTGAGGCATCCACCGAAGCTTAACCAGGGCTCTACAGAATACCCCAAGTTAGGTAGATAATATTACATCTTAGGTTATGAAACACAATATGCACATGTTCTCGAAGTCTTCTAAATACCAGCCAGGAGCTTAACCATAGTTTGAGTGTTAGTGTAAAATATTTGGCGAAGAATTAAGGGCTTAGCAACGCTATAAAAGTACAGAAGAACATAGGAGTAAAGGTAACTGCAGAGGACCTATTGTCCCATGCGAGGCAGCTCCTACTTATAGCCACCCAATCCCACTAAACTTAGTGGGATTGGGTGGTTATAAATTGGGACTGGGTCTTTCCTAATTCTAAACTTATACAATTTATACCCATTGTTTCGTGTTCTGTCTTATGTTGATACTTTTAATACCCATTAATATCCCCTTTGTTATGTTCATTCATCCACTTGTACAACTCTATCATGTCACCCCTAATTCTTCGCCTTTCAAGAGAATGTAATTTAAGCTTTGTTAATCTCTCTTCATGTGCCAGGTTTCTTATTTGAGGGGTTAGCTTTGTCATCCTACGCAGGGCTACATCCTATCCTACATCCTATCCTACACCTACGCATACTACATCCTATAATTCTAGTGAATTTATATCTATTCTATAGTCAGGCAACTAAAACTGAACTGCATAATCTAAATGGGGCCTAACCAGAGCAAGATATAGCTAAAGAACAACACCAGGTGTCTTATTAGTAACGCTTCGATTAATAAATCCCAATGTCCTATTTGCTTTATTACGATCATTTATGCATTAATTTTTTGTTTTTAAAATCTTACTAATCATAACTCTCCCAGATCCCTTTCGCAATCCGACTTCGCAGTCGCAACACCCTCTAGCTCGTATCCTGTAACCCTATCATCATTACCTAGCATGAAATCCCTACATTTGTGAGCATTAAACTGCATCTGCCAATCTTTTGACCTTTTCAAAACCTTATTTAGATCGTCTTGAAGTGATATGAATCTTTTTCCGTGTTTATTTTCCTACGGAATTTTGTATCAACGGCAAATTTTCAAATATTGCTGCTCAAACCTGAATCTAAATCACAGGTTTGAATCTAAATCTATATCACACGGATCACGCAATCTCTCCGAGACACAAACCGGTGTTTTACATAATTCCCCCATGCACTCTGGCTGTCAACAGGCTATTCTACTTTTTCGCCCTTACTTTAATACACACACAGAAATATCAATAGCGTGATATATTAATTAAAAAAATTTGAATTTTTTTAAGCTTGATATATCAAGCGAGACTGGGTGATCCGTGTGAGAGCAGTAGCAATCCCGGTTGCAATTTTTTTACCATGTCGTTTCTCAGTCGATTAAGGCGCGTCTGTGAGCATCCTAGACGTAATTTCGAACACTCATTACGGCCCTTATGGATTTATTCATTTGATATATCACGCCATTGTGATTTCTGTGTGTATAGACGTTAAGCTAAATGGCCGATAGTTTGACGCAAGTGATCTATTTCCTTTCTTGAAATTGGTACCACAATAGCAACCTTCCACGACTCTGGCAATCTGCATGACTCTAATGATTTATCAAATATGGTAGACAGTGGCTCGCAAAGCTCCTATTTGCATTCCTTAGGCACCCTGGCAAACACTTTGTCTGGCCCAGCAGACTTGTTTGGCTTAAGTCTCATTATTTGTTTAATAACATCCTCCCTGGTAACTGCTAAACAAGTCAACCTGTCCACTTTCTCTTCCCCACCCACATAGACTTTTTCGGCTGAAGGCATAATGTTAAGTTCCTCTTTAGTAAATACAAAGAGATAAAATATTTATTAAAAATACCACTCATCTCTTCGTCGTTATCCGTTATCTGACCTGTCTCAGTTTTGAATGGACCTATCCTTTCATTAATCTTTGATCGATATAAATGAAAAAACCCTTTAGGATTTGCCTTTGCTTGTCCTGCTAAGTGAACTTCATTGTTTCTTTTTGCCCTCCTTATCTCTTTTTTTAACATTTCTAACCAGTTGGACGAATTCTTGTTCTAAACTGACTTCCCCATTCTTTATTCTTTTGTACCAAGCTCCCTTTCTACCTATAAGGTTCTTTGGGTTCTTTGTTATCCATTTCGGATCATTAGTATTCGATCTATTCAATTTGTATCTTATACTACGTTCCTGTGCTATCTATTTATCTACATCTATCTATCTATTTATATCCGTCGATCCAACCAACTTATTTTCCATTAATCTAACAATTTATCATTCTACTCATCAATCAATCCATCCATCTACTCATCAATCTAACCATCCTTCTATCTACATCCTCCCCTCACCCTCTCCTATCGTACTCCCAAACTCTCTCTTCTCGTACCGGCCCCTTCTCTTTCTCTTTTCCACCCTCTCGTAACTCTGCTCATCCTCCTTCCTTCTGCTCTTCCCTCTCATGCCCCTTTTCCCTCCCGCCCTTCCCATCGTCTTCCCTCTCGCCGCTGTTCCTTCCCTTTGTTCTCACTCCTTCCGCCGCTTCTCACTCTCGCCCTTCCCACCGTCTTCCACCCCCCCCCCCCGCTGCTAGTCCTTCCCTTCTTACCCTACCCATAGTCTTTCCTCCCACCGCCAGCCCTTCCCATCGTCCTCCGTCCTACATCAACCTCTCTCCCACCTCTCCCAGCATCTCCTTCACTCCCTGTTCATCCCTCGTTCACCTGCACCACTCCTCCTCTTCCCACTCTTCATCCCCCTCTATATCCCCGGTCCCATCCACTGATCCCCAGAACCAGCTATTGATACTGGTAATGGCTCCAAAGGGCCTCCACCTACGGGCTATTCATGCCCTTGCCACCTTTTGGGTGGCTTAATTTTTATCAATCAATCAATCTATATCCCCCTCGCCCCACCGGCTTTCCACCTCTTCATTTCACAAAAATTAGGACCAATGAAACTACTTTATGTGAGTAATTTAAGGATTTTTTCTGATTACAATAAAGTCTTCAGCCATCTCCAGCAATATTTCACAATTAACATTAATTGAATCATTGAGGAGGGCCAATATGCCTTCTATATGGGCCAATAGGCCTTCTGCGGTTACCTATATTCTTATGTTCATATGTGTGACCCCACTTATATCCCCTTTGTATCCCCTTTTGTTTTCACATTTATTATCTTATCACCTGACCCAGTGCGGGTATAAATCAAATCACATTGTAAAATTCATTCACTTGAGAATGAACCATGGAGGTTCGAAACGTTGTGCATATTGTATAAATAAGTGTAATACATTCTATAGTAATTTACCTATTTTCTTCACCCGGAAATTACGAAAATGAGTTTTGGAGAACTCCTATTTCAGCTAAGCCCTGATGCTAAGAAAATAGTTAGATGGATAGAAGCCCTAAATCAGAAGTTAGTAAATACAGAATATGCGGTCATATTTAATGAGACATATATATATATATATATATATATATATATATATATATATATATATGTTGTCAAGCGACAACAGGCGGCTTGACATCTGCGAGGCACTACACATCAAGAAGTCAACACCAGCAATCAACAGCCAATTAACGCACTACTATATTCTACCCACTTCAAGACTCCGCTCCAATATAGAAACATCAAGAAATACGGGCCAATAGGCCTTCTGCAGTTACAGATCTATTCTTCCCTTATACCCATTGTTTCGTGTTCTGTGTTTGTTCTCACCTCACCCCAAACCATTGTAACATGTCACCTCACCCAAATGCAGGTATTTAAACTCTGTTCAGTTATAGTTGTTCTGTGTGTGTGTAACTAAAGTCTTTGAAAATGTAATAAGTTTTACGAAACGCGCTCAAGTGTCGCGTCAGACTAAGAAATAAAGAATGAATTTTGGAGAATTGATTTTTAATTTACCGTCATCAGTAAAAACAAACATAAGGAAAATTGAGAAAATTCGTGTTAGAATTATTAATCTTACTTTTTCGGTCATATTTAATAACATATATATATATATATATATATATATTATATATATATATATATATATATATATATATATATATATAATATATATATATATATATATATATATATATATATATATATATATATATATATATATATATATATGCGAACAAGCCTGAATGGTCCCCAGGACTATATGCGAATGAAAACTCACACCCCAGAAGTGACTCGAACCCATACTCCCAGGAGCAACGCGTTGCTCCTGGGAGTATGGGTTCGAGTCACTTCTGGGGTGTGAGTTTTCATTCATATATATATATATATATATATATATATATATATATATATATATATATATATATATATATATATATATATACATATATACATATATACGTAATATTGTTGAATATGACCGAAGAGGTAAGATTAATAATTCTAACACAAATTTTCTCAATATTTCTTATGTTTTTCTTCACTGTCGAGGGTAATTGAAATATCAACTCTCCAAAATTCCTTTTATTTTTGGTCTGACGCCTAGAAGCGTTTCGTTATGGCTTCTTACATTCTCAACTACTTGTTTTCACTTAACACTACACATATGATACACTTGATACACTGTGTATGATATATTTATGTTGTTATAGATTCAGTTACTCGGAACAAGTTCCAAGTAGCACAGGCTATGGTGAGCTCGTAGTGAACTTACCTGGCACAGGAACGGTGCTCATGGATATATTTAACCTACATCTTGCTTATGTTCATGTTGGGTGAGGTGACACAAAAGTTTTGGGTGAGGTGGGTGTTGGGTGAGATGGGTACATAAGAATGAAAGTAACTGCAGAAGGCCTATTGGCCCATACGGTGTCTTGTAGTGGGTAAAATGTAGCTTACGTTGATTGGCTGTTGATTGCTGGTGTTAACTTTTTGATTTGTAGTGCCTCGCTGATGTCGAGCCTCCTGCTATCGCTGTATCTATCGATGATATCTGTGTTGTTTGTTAAGATTTCTCTGGTGGTCTGGTTGAGACAAGAGATTATATGTTCTTTGATGGAGCCCTGTTGTTTGTGCATTGTTAATCGCCTGGAAAGAGACATTGTTGTCTTGCCTATATACTGAGTTCTCTGGGGCTTGCAGTCCCCAAGATGGCATTTGAAGGCATAGACGACGTTGGTGTCCTTCAAGGCATTCTGCTTGATGACTGGAGAGTTTTTCATAGTTAGGTTGGCCGTTTTTTGGTTTTATTGTAAGTCGTCAATTGTATTTTCTGATTTTTGTCTGTAGGGATAACGTTCCTATCGACAATATCTTTCAGGATCCTGTCCTCCGTTTTATGAGCCGTCGAAAAGAAGTTCCTGTAAAATAGTCTAATAGGGAGTACATGTGTTGTGTTAGTTGACTCTTCAGAGGTTGCATAGCGTTTCACCATTCTTTTTATGATGTCTTCAACAAAACTATTAGAGAAGCTGTTGTTGACTAGGACCTGCCTTACCCTACAGAGTTCTTCATCGACTTGCTTCTATCCTGAGCTGTGGCTGAGAGCACGGTCGACGTATGCATTGACAACATTCCTTTTGTACCTGTCTGGGCAGTCACTGTTGGCATTGAGGCACATTCCTATATTTGTTTCCTTAGTGTAGACTGCAGTGTGGAAGCCTCCGCTCCTTTCCGTAACTGTTACATCTAGAAAGGGCAGATTACCATCCTTCTCCATCTCGTAAGTGAAACTCAACACAGAATTCCACTCAAATGCCTCCTTTAGCTCCTGCAGACGTCTGGCATCAGGTACCTGCGTTAAAATGTCATCAACATACCTGCAGTATATGGTGGGTTTCAAGTCCATGTCAACTAAGATCTTCTGTTCGATGGTACCCATGAAGAAGTATGCAAACAGGACACCTATGGGAGAACCCATGACGACCACATCTACTTGATTTTACATGTGCCCATCTGGGCTCAAGAAGGGTGCCTTTTTAGTGCAAGCTTGGACTAGTTTCCTTAGTGTGTTTTTTGGTATGCCAAGAGGAGTACAAGCCGGATCACGATACACTCTGTCTGCTATTGATAGCGGACAATAGCAGACAGAGTGTATGTGCTGGTCACCCAGCTGTAGCCAAACTTCTCTTGAAGATGTCATTTACTGCTTCATGTCTGGCAATCTTTCCCTGTGACTTTCGACAGATGAAACCATGGCTGCCGTATTGGTCTGCCTGTGCATGGCCGCAATTACACCGGTGTTCGGTGGAGATAGGGGCGGCAAGGCGCAGGGCAACACCAATACTTACTGCCCGATGGTCCAGGCGGGTGCCCAAGGCGGAATTAGGGACTGCCAACAGGAAGTCTCCAGCATGGGGGGTTTGCACAGCTAGGAAACGCACTCTGTCCTTCCCAGAAGATGCCTCCAGCAATGATGTTGCGATGTTCTCCACTATGGGGCTATCCCATTTGGCCTGTTTGCAGTCATTTGGAAAAGTTGATCGAAGGGTTTGAGAGTTGACAAGAGTGTCCCACTGACCGGCTCCTTCCGCAAATTAGGGATCATGAATCCCAATGGAGTCTCTTTGGTATTCTGGCAGAATTTCCTTAACTAATTTACCTGTAGCACTGGTCGAGGATAAGAATGCAGGCAATGCTAACTGTGTCGCCTTGCGAATACCTATTCCCCCGAGTCTAACTGGGAGCGTTGCTTGGTCCCACTGGTCATCTTGCAGGGAGATATTTAACACTTTCAGGGTTATTGACCTTAGGAGTGAGTTATATTGTTAATTTTGGGCTGTCGAAGGAGGGAGCACGCCTTAGGAAATAGATCAGTCTGGGCAAAGCCAGGCACCTTGTGAGAAGGTACAAAGCATCGTGGGCATCCAAAGCCCCTATTCTTTCCTCCATCCTCCTCAGGTCGTTCAGTTTTCCTCGAGGACTACCTCAATGGCGCTCGAGCCCTGAGATGCCCCTAGCAGCACACTCTTGGTGGGAGCGATCACTTGGGCTCCTGGCAATATGATTCGTATTGCATCTATGATTGGTTGGCTAGATGAGATGATTTCAACTTTGATGGGTTGAGGGCGAGTCCTAACTCCTCTCCTTTAGATTTCACCAGCTGAAGATCTCCTAGCAGGGACTCCTGTGTCTCTGCCAGAGTGCCATCGACCAGGAACCAGATCGCTGGTCAACCTGCTTGTAACCTCTTTAACAGCCATGCAAAAAAGAAAAGGGGCAAGTGGGTCTCCCAGCTGGACACCTTCTGCAGAAACAACTTCATGTTCCCCAAACAACAGCGTCGATTCCCTACTGTACCCTTCTGAAACGAAGGGAAGTAGACAAGGGAAGCTTGTTCGAACTACTTCCAGTACCACATCCCTTTTTACCTGGTTGAAGGCATTTTTAAAGTCTAATTTAATTAATGCCTTATTTTCTGGGAGGTGCTTAATATAGGATCGTGCTGCATGAGCTGCTGCTTCACAGCCATGGGGAACACCAAAACCTAGTTGATGGGGTCGAAGCATCGTTGCAGCTTCCGTGCTGATATTTCTGACAGCTGGCAACAAGGCACCGAAGTGTGTTACCCACGGCAATGGGTCTGACTCCTCCATCCTTTTTCTTAAGGGTACAAAGGAATGCTCCGAAGAAGAAGGGTTTAATTGTATCTGGGATCAACGCAGATAGACAGTTATTGACAAACTTCGTGACCTCTGACAGCAGTGTCTCGGCAACTTCGCCAAGAACTGGGTTTGTCATCTCCTTGATGTGCTGAGGTCTTACTCCAGTGTATCCTCCCTGTTGAGCCTGGCGGAAATGACATGATGGCTTTGTATACCTCTGACGCTTGGAGGAAGAGAGGTCCCATGTCTGGGAAATTTGTGTCCCGAGCAGTGGGTTCCCATGGTACTCTGGGAGGGTGCTTCTCTCTCAGTGAGTTGGCAGTAGCAGTATTTCTATGAGCGATTGTGTCTTCGCCGGTTAGTAACCTTACTGTGTTGCCCTCTTCAATTTTTTTGGTCACTTGTGTTACTAGTTTAAAATTATCATTGGAACTCTTCGGTCTGCCACGGTGTTTTTTGCGTTGAGGAGGGATGGGGATCAAGTTGTCAGCTCTGGGGAAATTATTTATTGTCCTAGTGACTGATGAGGCTAGCGACTTGCCTCCTCTTGCAGGTACGCCTAAGTAAATATTGTTAACCATGAGCAAATTTTGCCATGTTTTGATGGTGGCCGCGGCATTAAGATTTGCAGAACGTTCATTCACTTTCCTTAGAAGGGCTCTATATTTCCCTACTGCAAATGGGCGCGCAGCTTTTGGAATATGGTGAAGGGTTCTGGTGGTGGATGCTTTGATGGCCCCAGGAGGTCCTCTGATGACATGAAGTTTGCTGGGATGTATAGGGCTGCCGGGGGGACCTGTGGGCCTTCTCTCTCTACAGGTTCTGTCCATTAACCCCGCACAGTCGTTGTGTCTGTATAGGGTTCCATCTTCTCTAAGGCTGTGAAATTCGTCTCAAACCCGACACATTCCTCTGGGTCTGAGTCCTCTGGGTGCACCTCCGGGTGCACGTCTAGGTGCATTGTTCCCAGTACCGTGTTCTTGGCTGAGGGGTTCCTGATAAGTTTCCGCCTCTCAACCGTCAATCAACAGGTGTTCAGGTTCCTGAGTCTATTGGGCTCTATCATATCTACACATGAAACTGTGTATGGAGTCAGCCTCCACCACATCAGTTCCTAGTGCATTCCATTTACTAACTACTCTGACACTGAAAAATTCTTTCTAATGTCTTCGTGACTCATTTGGGTACTAAGTTTCCATCTGTGTCCCCTTGTTCGTGTTCCACCCGTGCTGAAAAGTTTGTCTTTGTCCACCTTTTCAATTCCCCTGAGAATTTTGTAGGTGGTTATCATGTCTCCCCTTACTCTTCTGTATTCCAGGGGCGTGAGGTTCAGCTCCTTCAGCCTTCCCTCGTAGCTCATACCTCTCAGTTCCGGACAAGTCTGGTGGCATATCACTGAATCTTCTCTAACTTTTTCTTCTGTTTAACTAGATATGGTCTCCAGGCAGGTGCTGCATATTCCAGGATTGGTCTGACATAAGTGGTACACAGGGTCCTGAAAGATTCCTTACACAAGTTTCTAAAGGCAGTTCTTATGTTGGCCCTCCTAGCATATGCTGATGATATCGTTTTGATGTGGGCCTCTGGGAACAGGTTCGGTGTGATATCAACCCCTAGGTCTTTCTCTCTATTTGACTCTTGCAGGATTTCACCTCCCACATGGTACCTTGTTTTCAGCCTTCTGCTCCCTTCGCCTAATTTCAATACTTTACACTTTCCTGAGTTGAACTTTAGCAACCATTTTCTAGACTATTCCTCCAGTTTGTCCAGGTAATCCTGTAGTCTCTGTCTATCTTCATCTGTCTTGATTTTTCTCATAATTTTTGCAACATCAGCAAACATTGAGAGGAATGAGTCTAAACCCTCTGGAAGACCATTTACAATTATTAGAAACATGATGGGTCCAAGTACAGAGCCTTGTGGGACTCCGCTGGTGACATCTCGCCACTCTGATGTCTCTCCCCTCACAGTTACTCGCTGTTTCCTGTTGCTTAGATGCTCTCTTACCCATTGGAGCACCTTTCCTTTCACTCCTGCCTGTTGCTCCAACTTTTGTAACAGCCTTTTATGGGGTACTGTGTCAAAGGCTTTCTGACAGTCCAAGAAAATGCAGTCTGCCCACCCTTCTCTTGCTTGCCTAATTTTTGTTGCTTGGTCATAGAATTCTATTAAACCTGTGAAGCACGATTTACCATCTTGAACCCATGTTGGTGATGTGTCACAAAACTATTTCCCTCCAGACGCTCTACGAGTCATTTCCTCACGATGTTTTCCATCACCTTGCATGGTATTCAAGTTAGGGAAACTGGCCTATAGTTCAGTCCCTCTTGCCTGTCACCCGTTTTGTATATTGGGACCACATTAGCTGTCTTCCAACTTTCCGATAGGTCTCCTGTTTCCAGTGACCTGTTATATACATATATATATATATATATATATATATATATATATATATATATATATAATATATATATATTATATATATATATATATATATATATATATATATATATATATATATATATATTATATAATATATATATATATATATTATATATATATATATATATATATATATATATATATAATATATATATATATATATATATATATATATATAATATATATATATATATATATATATATATATATATATATATATTGGCCCTGTCAGACCAATATATATATATATATATATATATATATATATATATATATATATATATATATATATATATATATATATATTACTAACATATGAAACTAAAATGCTATGCCCAAGATAACCATCCGAGTGCCAGCGGTGAGGTGGTTCAAATAGCTTCGGCTATCATCTCATTTTGTCTGGTCGTGATGGTCAAGTGGTTTAAGGCGTCTTGTACATACCAGTTGCGTTGCTCCTGGGAGTATGGGTTCGAGTCACTTCTGGGGTGTGAGTTTTCATTCGCATATAGTCCTGGGGACCATTCAGGCTTGTTCGCATATATATATATATATATATATATATATATATATATATATATTATATATATATTATATATATATATATATATATGTGTGTGTGTGTGGTGTTGTGTGTGTGTACTCACCTAGTTGTGCTTGCGGGGTTGAGCTCTGGCTCTTTGGTCCCGCCTCTCAACCGTCAATCAACAGGTGTACAGTTTCCTGAGCCTAATGGGCTCTATCATATCTACACTTGAAACTGTGTATGGAGTCAGCCTCCACCACATCGCTTCCTAATGCATTCCATTTGTCAACCACTCTGACACTAAAAAAGTTCTTTCTAATATCTCTGTGGCTCATTTGGGCACTCAGTTTCCACCTGTGTCCCCTAGTGCGTGTGCCCCTTGTGTTAAACAGCCTGTCTTTATCAACCCTGTCGATTCCCCTGAGAATCTTGAATGTGGTGATCATGTCCCCCCTAACTCTTCTGTCTTCCAACGAAGTGAGGTTTAATTCCTGCAGTCGCTCCTCGTAGCTCATACCTCTCAGCTCGGGTACTAGTCTGGTGGCAAACCTTTGAACCTTTTCCAGTTTAGTCTTATGCTTGACTAGATAGGGACTCCATGCTGGAGCCGCATACTCCAGGATTGGTCTGACATATGTGGTATATAATGTTCTGAATGATTCCTTACACAAGTTTCTAAAGGCCGTTCTTATGTTAGCCAACCTGGCATATGCTGCTGATGTTATCCTCTTGATATGAGCTTCAGGGGACAGGTCTGGCGTGATATCAACCCCCAGGTCTTTCTCTCTCTCTGACTCTTGAAGTATTTCATCTCCCAAATGATACCTTGTATCTGGTCTCCTGCTTCCTACCCCTATCTTCATTACATTACATTTGCTTGGGTTAAACTCTAACAGCCATTTGTTCGACCATTCCTGCAGCTTGTCCAGGTCTTCTTGAAGTCTCAAGCTGTCCTCCTCTGTCTTAATCCTTCTCATAATTTTGGCGTCGTCAGCAAACATTGAGAGGAATGAGTCTATACCCTCTGGGAGATCATTTACGTATATCAGAAACAGGATAGGTCCAAGTACAGAGCCCTGTGGGACTCCACTGGTGACTTCACGCCAGTCTGAGGTCTCACCCCTCACTGTAACTCTCTGCTTCCTATTGCTTAGGTACTCCCTTATCCACTGGAGCGCCCTACCTGTTACTCCTGCCTGTTTCTCCAGCTTATGCATCAACCTTTTATGGGTACTGTGTCAAAGGCTTTCCGACAGTCCAAAAAAATGCAGTCCGCCCACCCTTCTCTTTCTTGCTTAATTCTTGTCACCTGATCGTAGAATTCTATCAAGCCTGTAAGGCAAGATTTACCCTCCCTGAACCCATGTTGATGGGTTGTCACGAAGTCTCTTCTCTCCAGATGTGTTACTAGTTTTTTCTCACAATCTTCTCCATCACCTTGCATGGTATACAAGTTAAGGACACTGGCCTGTAGTTCAGTGCCTCTTGTCGTCTGTCACCCTTTTTGTATATTGGTACTACATTAGCAGTCTTCCATATTTCTGGTAGGTCCCCGTTTCCAGTGACTTACTATACACTATGGAGAGTAGTGTATGTGTATTCACTTAGTTGTATTTTACGGGGGTTGAGCTTTGCTCTTTCGGCCCGCCTCTCAACGGTCAATCAACTGTTTACTAACTACACTAACTACTTTTTTTTTTTCACACCACACCACACACACACACCCCAGGAAGCAGCCCGTGACAGCTGACTAACTCCCAGGTACCTATTTACTGCTAGGTAACAGGGGCATTCAGGGTGAAAGAAACTTTGCCCATTTGTTTTTGCCGGGTGCGGGAATCGAACCCGCGCCACAGAATTACCAGAATTACAAGTCCTGCGCGATATCCACCAGGCTACCTGGCCCCCTGTGTGTGTGTGTGTGTGTGTGTGTGTACTCACCTAATTGTACTCACCTAATTGTGCTTGCGGGGGTTGAGCTATGGCTCTTTGGTCCCGCCCCTCAACCGTCAAATAACTGATGTACAGATTCCTGAGCCTATTGTCCTCTATCATATCTACATTTAAAACTGTGTATGTAGTCAGCCTCCACCACATCACTTCCTAGTGCATTCCATTTTCTAACTACTCTGACACTGAAAAAGTTCTTTCTAATATCTCCATATGGTATAATATGGTCTCCATATAAATGTTTTTTTTATTGTTTATATGGTCTCCATATAAAAATGGCACATATAATCCATCTTTGTCCACCCTGTCAATTCCCCTGAGAATTTTGTATGTGGTGATCATGTCTCCCCTAGCTCTTCTGTCTTCCAGCGACGTGAGGTGCAGTTCACATAGTCTGTCCTCATAACTCATGCCTCTTAGTTCTGGGACTAACCTAGTGGCATATCTCTGAACTTTTTCCAGCTTCGTCTTGTGCTTGACTAGATACGGGCTCCATGCTGGGGCTGCATACTCCAGGATTGGCCTTACATATGTGGTATACAAGGTTCTGAAGGATTCCTTACACAGTTCTGATGTTAGCCAGCCTCACAAAGGCCGCTGATGTTATTCTTTTGATGTGGGCTTCAGGAGACAGGTTTGGCGTAATATCAACTCCCAGATGTTTCTCTTTGTCTGTTTCGTGAAGGTTATCTTCTTGAGGGTTATCTTGAGATGATTTCGGGGCTTTAGTGTCCCCACGGCCCGATCCTCGACCAGGCCTCCACCCCCAGGAAGCAGTCCATGACAGCTGACTAACACCCAGGTACCTATTTTACTGCTAGGTAACAGGGCCAAAAGGTGAAAGAAACTCTGCCCATTGTTTCTCGCCGGCGCCTGGGATCGAACCCAGGACCACAGGATCACAAGTCCAGCGTGCTGTCCGCTCGGCCGACCGGCTCCCTGGACTTCATCTCCCATTCGGTAATCAGTGACTGGCCTCCTAGTTCCTCCTCCTAATTTCATTACCTTACATTTACTTTGGTTGAACTTTAGTAGCCATTTGTCGGACCATTCTTTCAGTTTGTCTAGGTCATCTTGTAGCCTCATACTATCCTCCTCTGTCCTGATCCTCTTCATTATTTTTGCATCATCAGCAAACATCGAGAGGAACGGGTCAATTCCTTCTGGAAGATCATTTACGTATATCAGAAACAGTATAGGTCTAAGGACTGATCCCCGTGGGACTCCAGTGGTGACTCCCCGCCACTCCGAGACCTCACCCCTCATGGTGACTCGCTGTGTCCTGTTGCTTAGGTACTCTCTTATCCAGTACCTTCCCTTCCACTCCTGCCTGTATCTCCAGTTTGTGCACTAGTCTCTTATGCGGTACTGTGTCAAAACCTTTCTGGTAGTCCAGAAATATGCAATCTGCCCAGCCCTCTTTCTCTTGCCTGGTCTTAGAACTCAATTAATCCTGTTAGGCATGATTTGCCATCTCTGAACCCATGCTGATGTTGTGTTACAAAGTTCCTTTGCTCCAGATGTTCCACTAGCTTTTTTCGCACAATCTTTTCCATCATCTTGCATGGAATGCAAGTTAGGGACACTGGCCTGTAGTTCAGTGCCTCCTGCCTATAACCCTTCTTGTATATTAGGACTGCATTGGCCGTCTTTCAAATTTTTGACAGTTCCCCTGTTACCAGTGACTTGTTGTACACCATGGAGAGTGGTAGGCACAGAGCTTCTGCTCCTTCCTTTAGAATCCATGGTGAGATTCCATCCGGGCCT
>WNGS01111181.1:47513790-47526070 GCA_020271785.1 Procambarus virginalis
AGTTTTTCAAGTCCACTTGCATAAGGTACCACCAATGAGTTACTAATTTCTGGTTTTGCTTTGGGGACGTGATTATAAAACGTACGCTTGGCTTGTCCGAACGAGCAATCCAAAAACATTTTAGGATATTGTAAACTCTTCCCAATTTCATATATTTTAGCAATCTCTTCATAAAAAAACTCAGGGCTACATATCCTCAAAGCTCGTAGAAACATTCCTGAAAATACTGCCTGTTTAACTTTACTATGATGATTCGAATAAAAATGAACATACAACCCCACTTTGGTAGGTTTCCTATATAAATTAAATTTGAACTTTCTAGTGACTATGAATCATAATAACCAAAAACGGAAGAGTACCATTCTCCTCATTCTCACAAGTGAATTTTATTGAAGGGACCAAAGAATTAAGTTCATTAAGAAAAACTGTTTGGTCTTGGTCACACGGCCATAAACACAAAATATCATCAACATACCTAAACCAAACTACATTAGCAGGGATAATCCTGGAAAAGATTTTTGCTTTTAAGAATTCCATATAAAAAATTCCTCAAAACTGAGGAAAGGGGATTGCCCATCGCCATTCCAAATGTTTGTTTGAAATTTTTTCCAAAATTTACATTGTAAATTTTGCTGAGTCATATATTGTGTGTTCATGAGGTTTTTCTTTAATCTTTCACCCTTATTCTCTGACCGCTTAATCCTTTTTGACTATTCTAAGTTAAGCTATCCCTGTTTCTGGTTAATTCTTTCGCTAGAGATGGCTGGGTCAGGTTCCAAGTGTTGGCCTGTACCCTCCCTCTCTTTCCTCTAGTCAGTCTGGTGTTATATATATATATATATATATTGTGACAGTAAAGTAGTGGAATATGGTGTTCGGCAGTCTTCCACTGGCAGATTTCAATGCCTGGTCACACATATGTATAAAAAAGTGACTGCTTGTCTGATAGTCTGTGGTAAGGTAAGGTAAGATACACAAAACACAAAAGATAAACAATGAAATTTAATTATTCTAGAAAACAAATTTAAATAAAGACAATTCCTTGGCTGAGCAAAGTGCAGGGATAACAAGTGAAAAAGAACTAACATAAAAATGAATACTGTATTAGTAATGAATTACGTTAACAATAAGACAAAAATGCAATACAAGGAAATATATAAAATGGTCAATATATAAAAATGGTGCTGGGAATATATGAGCAAGCTAACAACCGCTATTTGATCACACGAGGTGAATCAACTAGGTGTTCTCAGCTATAGAGCACAAGATATTCTGAGGAGGTACAGCTCGTGGACTCCAACGTTGACTTGACGACGTGCGTGAGTGGTAGAGAGCTGGAGTGGCGAGATCACGAACAGCCAATGAGAATGCAGGCAGTCCCACAGCTGGTAGTTTGCTAGTGAAGTGCAGTCAGCGAGGAATGTGAGGGGGGAAGGGGGGTGCAGGTGCGTGTGGCTGTCTTGATATAAGTTTTTGCTACTGTAGAACGTATCTTGAATGTCGAGTTGGAACGTGACGATGGTAGGGAAGAGCAGGCTCAATCTCTTGGAAGAGATTATCGTCACAACTCTCCCTCGAAGCCTGCGGTTCCGGTAGAAGTCACGTTCTCGGGAGGTAGAGTGGTAGGTGGAGCTGTCTCTACCTCATGAACTCTGGAGAGGGCGTCGGCGATGATGTTATCAGGCCCCTTGATGTAACAGATTTTCAGATTGAAGCCTTGACGATATAAAGCCCATCGCAGCAGATGTTGGTTATTGAATTGGGCTTGATGTAGGAAACGTAGAGGATTGTGGTCCGAGTAGATGGTGTAAAGTGTTGCAAGCTCAGGACGATGGAGAGGAGTTCGTTCTCTATAGTGCTGTAGTTTTTCTGATGAGGCTTCAACTTGAAGCTGTAGTAGCTGACAGGTAGAACCTCCTCGCCTCGTTGCTGCATAAAGACACTCCCGATGCCGGTACCACTTGGGTCGACGTGGAGGATGAAAGGCTTCTTGGTATATGGTGAGGCGAGAATAGGATTAGAACAGAGGAGGAATTTGAGTTGTTCGAAAGCAACAGTTTGCTCCATGGTCCAATTATACCGTTGCTTGGGACTGGTTAAGGTGATTAAGGGTGTTGCAACAGTGCTAAAGTTCCTCACAAACCTACGGTAATAAGAAGCAAGACCAAGGAAGCGCAGGAGCTGCTTCCTGGTAGTAGGCTGTGGATACTCTTTGATAGCTTGAGTGTGGATATTTAATGGAGCCAGGCTGCCACTCCCTATAACATGACCCAGATACTGCACTTTACCTTTGGCAAAAGTGGACTTGCCCAGATTGATGGTGAGGCCGGCTTTCAGGAGCTTGGCGAACAATCGTTGCAGCTGGAGCAGGTGTTCGCTCCAGGTGTTGGATGCTACAACGATATCATCCAAATAGGCGTAGGTGTTCTCCAAGCCCTGGATGACGCGGTTGACAGCTCTCTGAAAGGTGGCCTGGGCATTGCAGAGTCCAAAGGGAAGGCAGTTATATCTGAAAAGTCCGAAAGAGGTGATAAAGGCAGACAATTCTTTAGCTCGCTCCGTTAGGCATACCTGGTAATAGCCCTTGAGTAAGTCCACCTGGGACAGGTAGCGGGCATTACCAATGGCGTCAAGAATGTCGTCAATCCTAGGTAATGGGTATGCATCCTTAACGGTAACACTGTTAAGTTTCCTATAATCGGTGCACACCCGGATCTTACCGTGAGGTTTGGGTACCAAGATACATGGTGAGGCCCAGGGGGACTCACAGGGGGTAGCCAGTCCATGGTCCAAGAGGTACTGTACCTCAGCACGCATGACTTCCTTCTTGCTAGGGCTGATTCGGTAGAATGGTTGGCGAATCGGCCGGGTGTCAGGTAGCAGTTGGATGTTGTGCCGAGTCACAGTACACTCTTGTGGATAATCTCGAAACAACTCTTGATGTTCTCTGATGAGTTTGATGAGTGAAGCATTAGTAGTGAAATAGGTGACTACGACCGTGCGCGCCATCTGGCCAGGTGAGCTCATTAGAGCCAGCTGGCCATGAGGTGCACAGGTATGTAGCCACATAGTGTTGTAAGGGGATTTTCCCGGAAGTTGGGGCGTGTCGGACGCGTGTGAGCGTCCGGTGTTTGGGTATGTGGTCAGGAAAGATTGGGGTCATGTTGTTTGGGGGGTAGGGGAGTATGTAGGGCTATGTGGTATGTGGATATGATGTTAATAGTAAATGAATATGAATGTTTGTTTTCCGTAGACTTAATCATGTGCGTACATAATAGTTTTTGATTAAAGACTATGTATTGCTATGCGCCTAGAGTATGAGGTGAGTGCTCTAGAAGGCCCAACATATGTTGGGCAACATATGTTGGCCAACAAGGCCCAACATATGTTGTCTAGTCAACATATATGTTGACTAGACATGGACTCCATGCTGGAGCCGAATACTCCAGGATTGGTTTGACATATGTGGTATTCTAAATTCTGAAAGATTCCTTACACAAGTTTCTAAAGGCCGTTCTCATGTTAGCCAACCTGGCATATGCCACTAATGTTATCCTCTTGATTTTGGCTTCAGGGGACAGGTCTGGCATGATATCAACTCCCAGGTCTTTCTGTCTCTCTGACTCTTGAAGTATTTCATCTCCTAAATGATACCTTGTACCTGGTCTCCTGCTCCATACAACTATCACTATTACATTACATTTGCCTGGGTTAAACTCTAACAACCATTGGGTGTGCGTGTGCATGTGTGTGTGTGTGTGTGTGTGTGTGTACTCACCTATATGTACTCACCTTTATGTGTATGCAGGATCGAGCATTGACTCTTGGATCCTGCCTTTCGAGCATCAGTTGTTTACAGCAATGACTAATGTGAGATTTTTCTCTACGCCTACCTCCCTTAGGAGGTGGACTACAAGTTTAAAGGCTGCTCTTGGCAGTTAAGCATGAGTCCAGTAGAAAAAGAAGAAGCGGGAGCAAACCGCCAGGCTTCCACCAGCAGGGGTGAAAACCTGTCCACAATAGGCCGCTGGTTCCTCCTAGTTAAACATGACGTTAAAACCAATAAAGGGTAACCGACGGGTTCTCACAATCAAATTTTATATTTGTTGTGGCGCTATGAATTGGAATTCGAATTCCCAAGAGCACAGCCGTCATATCAAAGATCAAAACAACAATATCAATATATCAGAACATGGGAGTGGCACAGAATAGTTGAAGGTTGACATCAAAGACCGTTTTCTGTACAATAAACAATTTATTAATAACAAGAGACTAGACTACTACATTAAAACAAAAGAATGTCAATGACGTTACTCGAAGTCCTTCCTGTGACACTATCAATGACAGCTAGACACCAGCCCCTCGGACTGCATAATGAACTAACTCGAACATAAGTGTGCCCACAGAGGAATCAACAAGCAAGCAAGAACTAACAGATCTATAATCACAATTACAACTAATGACACAGTGAGTTCTGAAACACGTCTCCAGTAACCTCCTAACTGTTCTACGCCTCAGTGCAGTCTACACCTGCAATAGCGGTTGCAATGCAATCAAATCAGTAGCCTTTCAATGACATCAATAACTAATGGGTTCACTGGCAACTCCAGCACCCTTCCTCAAATTAATCTTTACGTTAATGTCCATCCAGTGGCACCATAACCAACAGCTAAATAGCAACCCTTGCTGTGTGGCTGCATACTGAACTAACCTGAACACAGGTGTGCCCACTGATGACGCAATATTGCAAATTCAAAGAAAAATATCACAGACTAAGTTACACCACAGCGAGTGATTTAATTACGTTAATGTCAATCCAGTGGCATTTGCAATACAGCTATTCAACAGCCCCTCGAGAAATGACAGCAGGCTCCATCCTGCTGACACTTCGGGCTGACAACATGAACTGAACAAAACAAAGTTATCCACTGATGACACAAGCAAGCAATCAATAGTGACACGACTTAAGGTGTCAGCTACTCTAATCACGAACTTAAGGTCCTCCCGCCCAACAGGAGCGACCCCCGTAATCAGGTGGGTAGTCTAACAGTGACTCCCCCTATCACAACTAAAGTGAACAAAGTCAGGCAAGGTGGGATTCTGGGACACAGCTCCACTCATCCCTAAGTTACTTTACCCTCGTCACTAGACGATAACCAAAAGAAATTGCCTTAATCAATTACAACATTGATTATGTGAATAATGATGGAAATTTGACTGATCACAGCAGTCAGCAACAAGTACTACTTTAATCACAACAAGTGTCTCACGCTAGACAACAACATGATAGTACTCTACGTTAACACAAGTCCTCTTGTCACAATAACTCAAACTCTTAAATTACATCACACTTGACTCCTTGCAAGTATTCAGTGAGTAATTCTTAATTAAGGTCAAACGGACCACTAATTACATCCCAATTGAGTTACGTTAACTAAGCCTACCCCAAGTGGGTGGCTTCTCAACAGTCTGTGTATCATTAATTACTTTTACTTACTAATGAGTGCTAATTACCCTAATTAACCTCGAGCAATTAATTAACTGTCACCAGGACCGATAATTAATCATACATAAATACGTCTCACTCCGCACTGCCTAAGCAGGTCTCATCAAACACTGTGAATTCACGGAAGAAGAGTTAATTACTAATTAACAATGAGTGCAACTTAATCCACTGTCACCAGACAGAATATGATTAATATAACGTATAATGCTAACCCCATGACCTCGCTTTACCGAGTCATCTGAGTCCTCAAGACTCCAGACGTTAATTACTCCACTAATTATCATGAGCCACTAATTGCCCTAACCCCGAAAGGCAATTAGTCTCGAGCAACTGACGTTAACACTATCACTGACAGACTCTGACAGATCCTCTCCCACTACGTGAATTCATGATGAGAATGCTAATTACATAATTAGCTAGAGTGGTCAATTAATTGCCACACGGACAATTAATTGCACCGGAAACGTATTCCCACAAGCTCAAGTTCAACACTGTTCTCCCATAACAGCACTCACTCATTCAACAACTTCAAGTGTGCACCCCCTTATCAAGTTAATTACCCCTAATTAACTCACTGAATCCTCAAGTTCTCAACACAACTTAAAGAAACAAAGTAACCCTAAGGTTACATAGGTCACACATATAATGGATGGCATGCAAAACAACATAAAATAGCACTGCCCACATACGGTTGCGACTACTGCAACTCGTTAATTACTATGCCCACACAGTAGTGACACGGTTTTGCAACACTCAAGGTATCCCCATATTACTGCCCCACTAATCTTGCAAACGTTGCAAAAGATCGCCCGATCCCGGTGGCTTCAGCAAGACAATTTACGTTAATATAAGGCACCGTCGCTCTACGCGGACAGCTGGCACTAATTCTCCCATAATTAGGCAAATTAACAAATTGCTCGCTCCCATTAAGTGACTGAGAATTTCCCTGAATACTCAAAGGGTCCCTTTAAATCCTCAACACAGTTCCTAGGACAGTAATAACGTATACCTGATACCACTGCACAAACCTGCACATAATGATACCGTCAGCATGCCCCCCATGCTAATGACATCATTAGGCAATCAGTCAGCGATCACATCTACTGACTCACCACACAACACATACATGCAACATGCAAATGAAACATATGGAAATGGCCTCCATAAACAATGAAATTAATCACCAGGAAATATACAGACCTCAGGATATCCACTAATAACCCTGCCCCACGGGCCTGCTTAATTAACTCTAACCTGGCCTAATTACATAATGAGGTACCATGGCACTAACCAAGGCTGGACGATTATACAGAATCGCAGACTGGATCATTTATATGATGATTTTCTACACTGACTGGTCCCAAACTCTAGTCAGTCTACACACAACAATATATCTACAGATATATAATTATATCACTACATGATTTACTGTGACAATTTCCCTCTCCAGGTACTGCCCCACAGTCACCTGGGCGTGCCACAGACGGGTGTCTCAGCTGCTTCCCTAGCCTGGCCGGGCTAGGGGCCCACACAACTTTTCTCTTATTCTCTTTTAACTGAGACCCTGTTATACACTGTTAAAGTACTCACGTTTCCGTCCACACATTTCCTCATTTCCCAGGTCCTTACCACCTGGCTGTCAACACTTAGCTTGCTCCTCGTGCGTCGACAAGATGTGGCCTTAGGCTGTCCTGGGAATGTGGCCAAGGGGGTGGCCAAAGGTGGTGGCCAACATGTGGCCACTGCGTGGCCTTCAGGAGGGTGGCCACGGGTGGCGCGTGACGTCACAGCACCCCACCCCACCCGGGCTGCTCGCGCGCGGGGTAAGGGGGTGGCCTGGGCCGGGCCGGCCGGCCGGGCCGGGCGGGCGGGTGCCGGGTGTGGCCACGTGGCGCCTGGGTATACCACATGTGGATGGGGAATCACCACTACCCCCAACACCCAGAGCATGACTCGCTCTTACACTGGGGTGACAGGAGTGACACTGGCCGGCGTCACCTCCCCATGGACGACGTCGGGCGGAATTCAAAGTCCAAGTCCCAGTTTCTCGCAAATTTGGGCTTCGACACACCCAGGGTGGCTGGAGTGCCATGCAATATGAGTAAACTGAACGACAGGAGCGATAACGGTGGTGGGGGTGGCAGGCCCGCCACCCCCCACCTAGACACTCTTCACCCCCTGGCTGCCCAATTCAAACTAAACTCTTTGGCGGGCTAGAGAGACTCACATCCCCATATTTCTCCCCCTACCTTGTCTTGACCAATCAGCAGGAAGCCGGCACTGTTCCTCATGCCGCTTCCAATAACAGCTCTTCGCGCCAAAACTCGGCATAGGAGCAGGGGTGCCTAGACCAATCACACGTGCCCCTCGCCTGTGGCGTGGCGTGACGTCACAAGGAGGGTGAGGCCTAACACAACGTCTCAACGTCTCCCTTGGTGGGGGGGGAGGCACGTTCCCCCACTGTCCCCCCACCCGTAACGGTTTTTGTGTTATACTACCTCTCTCTCTCTGTTTCACAGAACAGGAAATTTTGCTGTAATTCTCTCTACAGAGCAATCACAGACCTCTAATTAGTTTTAACTGACAGCATTTAACATAAGCTTTCATATGACACCCAACAAGTATATGTAAATTTGAAAGCTTCAGTTTCTAGAGTCCCTAGAGCGACTAGCCTATTCTAGAAACTAGGAAAACTAGCTGAGGAGATTCTACATCTCCTCACACTAATGTCCCATTTTCCTATCATAACCTGGTTTTAAAATTATGAATAGTATTAATGCTTCCACAACTGTTCCTTAAGTGCTTCCATTTCCCACTACTCTCACGCTAAAAAGAAAACTTCCCTAACATCTCGTGACTCATCTGAGTTTCCACTTCCATCCAGTCCCCC
Source organism: Procambarus virginalis (assembly GCA_020271785.1). Classification (NCBI taxonomy): domain Eukaryota; kingdom Metazoa; phylum Arthropoda; class Malacostraca; order Decapoda; family Cambaridae; genus Procambarus; species Procambarus virginalis. Next base: position 47,522,187 of record WNGS01111181.1, read on the forward strand.
TCGTTCTTTTACTATTCGTGGAACATTCGTCTAATCCCTCTGTCAAAATCCTGTGAGTATTTTATACGTTCCTATCTGTCCCCCCTCTCCCTTCTTCTTTCTAGTGTCGTAAGGCACAGTTCCCCAGGCGCTCCTCATACCCCATCCCTCGTAGCTCTGGGACGAGTCTCGTTGCAAACCTCTGAACCTTTCCAGTTTCATTATGTGCTTCTTCATGGGGACTCCATGATGAGGCGGCATACTCTAAGACTGGCCTCACGTAGGCAGTGTAAAGAGCCCTAAATGCCTCCTTACTTAGGTTTCTGAATGATGTTCTAACTTTTGCCAGTGTAGAGTACGCTGCTGTCGTTATCCTATTTATATGTGCCTCAGGAGATAGATTAGGTGTTACGTCCACACCCAGGTCTCTTTCGCGCGTCGTCACAGGTAGGCTGTTCCCCTTCATTGTGTACTGTCCCTTTGGTCTCCTATCTCCTAGTCCCATTTCCATAACTTTACATTGCTCGTGTTGAATTCCAGTAGCCATTTCTCTGACCATCTCTGCAACCTGTTCAGGTCCTCTTGGAGGATCCTGCAATCCTCATCTGTCACAACTCTTCTCATCAACTTTGCGTCATCCGCAAACATCGACATGTAGGACTCTACACCCGTAAACATGTCGTTAACATATACAAGAAATAGAATTGGTCCAGCACCGATCCTTGTGGTACTCCACTTGTTACTGTTCGCCAGTCCGACTTCTCGCCCCTTACCGTAACTCTTTGGCTCCTTCCTGTTAGGTAGTTCCTTATCCATGCTAGGACCTTTCCCCCCACCCCCGCCTGCCTCTCGAGTTTGAACAGCAGTCTCATGTGCGGTACTGTATCAAAGGCTTTTTGGCAGTCCAGAAATATGCAGTCTGCCAACCATCTCTGTCCTGTCTTATCCTCGTTATTTTATCATAGAATTCCAGAAGGTTTGTTAGGCACGATTTCCCTGTCCAGAACCCATGTTGATGCTTGTTCACAAACCTAATGTTCTCCAGGTGTGCAACCAGTCGTAGCCTAATTATTCTTTCCAGTATTTTACAGGGGATGCTTGTCAGTGATACAGGTCTATAGTTAAGTGCCTCCTCCCTATCGCCTTTCTTGAAGATCGGCACGACATTTGCCTTCTTCCAGCAACTGGGCAATTCTCCGACATAAGTGACTCATTAAAGATCATTGCCAGAGGCACGCTGAGGGCCTGCGCTGCTTCTTTTAGTATCCACGGTGATACTTTGTCTGGTCCTACTGCTTTAGATGCATCTAGAGTTGTCAACTGTTTCATTACCTCCTCTGCTGTCACCTCTATATCTGATAGTCTTTCATCTAGGGTAACCCCTTCCAACAATGGGAGCTGCTCAGGCTCGGTAGTGAACACTCCATGGAAACTGGCATTCAGTGCCTCACAGATTTCCTTGTCACTTTCAGTATATGCCCCCTCTGCCTTCCTTAGTCTTGTCACTTGGTCGTTCACCGACATTTTCTTCTTATATGACTGTGTAGTAGCTTAGGTTGTTTTTTCGCTTTGATTGCAATATCGTTCTCATAGTCCCTTTCCGATGTCCGTCTGTTAATGTAATCGTTCCTAGCTCTGTTGCATCTGATCCTGTTGTCCTCTGTCCTTTGTCTTCTGTATTTCCTCCACTCCCGCCTGCTGGCCATTTTTGCTTCCTGACACTGTCTATTAAACCATGGGTTATTATATTCCTTATTTTTTCCCTTTACTGTTGGTATAAATCTCTCTTCGGCCTCTTGGCATTTCTGTATGACTAGGTCCATCATATCTTGGACTGTTTTTCCTCTAATTTCTTCCTCCCACTGCACTTCTCCCAGATAGTCCCTTATCCTCCTATAGTCCCCTTTCCTGTAGTCAACTCTCCTTTCCCAGATCTCTTGTCCCATGGTCACAAGTTTGAATTCCATCATGTAGTCAAAGACTAGGACACAATGGTCACTGGCCCCTAGAGGTATTTCATGCTCCAAATTCTCGATATCTTCTACGTTCTGGGTGAAAATCAGGTCTAATAGGCTCGGTGCATCTCCTCCTCTTTCCTTGTGTCTTCCTTCACATGCTGTGTTAGGAAATTCCTGTCTATAACATCTACTATTTTGCTCCCCACGTTTCGTCCCCTCCATGGGGATTCCTTGATTCCCAATTTATCTCTCCATGATTTAGGTCCCCATGATCAGCAGCTTCGCTCTCATTCTGTGGGCTAGTGTTGCTGCCTTCTGCAGTTCATCTATGCATGCCTTGTTGTTGTCATCATACTCCTGTCTGGGTCTTCTACTGTTTGGTGGGGGATTGTAGATTACCAAGATCACAATCTTCCTCCCATCTACTGTCAAAGTTCCATGTATGAAGCTTGTGCACTCATTGGTAACCCGATTTCCCAGGTCTTCAAACTTCCATTTCCGCTTTATTAGGAGTGCCACTCCCCTCCCTGTCTCTGTGTCCTCTCTTTTCTTATCACCTGGTACCCTTCAGGAAAGATTGCATCTGAGATCATGTCATTAATTTTAGTTCCACAATTGCAACTATGTCAGGATCTGCCTCACTCACTCTTTCTTTTATCTCTTCTGCTTATTAGATACCCCATCAGCATTGGTGTACCAAACCTTGAGATTCTTCATGGAAACTCCTGTACCAGAGTTCTCCCCTTCTCTGGGGGTCTGGGGGATCTGGGGGTGTCTGGGGGTGACTGGGGGCAGGGGAGGGATCCGGGGGTGTCTGGGGGGATCCGGGGGGTGTCTGGGGGGTCCGGGGGGTGTATGGGGGGTGAAAGAGGTCGGGAGGGGTGCTTGGGGGGTTAATGGGGGCTGGGCTTCTAGGAAGGTAGGTAGGAGGGTTTGGAGGTGGGTAGGTAGGTCTGGAGTAGGAAGGGCATACTGGGTCTGAAGATTAGGGAGGGTCTGATAGGCATAGAGGGGTTGGGAGATAGCGTAAGGTTGGGAGTCAGATAGAGGTTGAGAGGTCGGGAGGGGGAAGGATAGAGGGGGTGGGGGAACCTCCCACCCCCTCGCAAGGGTGGGGGGTCACATGGAAGGAGAGGGGATGAGGAGGGGTGAGGGCGGGTAGGTTTTGGGGGTTGAGGGGATGAGGGCTGGGTGGGTTTTTGGGGTTGAGGGATGAGGGCTGGGTGGGTTTTGGGGGTTGAGGGATATGAGGGCTGGACGGGTTTTGGGGTTGAGGTGATGAGGGGTCCTTGGAATGTGGGATGAAATTGACTGCAGTGGGTCAGAGGGGTCAAGGGAGGTGTTGGGGAGATAAGCAGGGCAAGGAGGGATGATTTGGGAGGGAGTAACCTGAGAAGCAGTTGTGAGCTGGTTATCATGGGGTGGATTAGCAGTGGGGTGTGTAACTATGCTCAAATGGGAAGAGTTGTATCGTGGAGGTTTGCTTGCTCTGTGGGCTATCTGCTCCCCTTCGTCATGAATTTGTCAATATATACGTTGTAGTAATTTTCGCTACCTCTGAGTAAGTGTTTGTGATGCAGTATGTAGTCCACTGCCTCTTCGTTAGTGAACTGTACCAGGACAGGTCGTTTCCTGTTACTTGTATGGCCATGCGGCGGTGGACTTGCACTTCATTCCTGCCATATGGGCTCTCATGTCCTCAAAATCCCCTGTAGCTCCAAATCCTCAATCTCCATCCTTTCCTGCTCGATGGTGCCCTGACTTCAAGCAATCCATGGATTATGATTGTCCTCTTTCTCAGTTCAGGGTCATGCTGGTAGCCCCCTCCCTGGCTGACCCCCACCCTCCACTCCCGCTACTCCACCTACTACTACTCCCCCTTCCCCTGCCAAGCCTCCCTTATTCCTGCCAAATTCATTAGCAAGCCTAGTTATTTCTCCTTGCCAT
>WNGS01111181.1:47535927-47552411 GCA_020271785.1 Procambarus virginalis
GGTACCTATACAGACCTCGATGTGTCGTAAACGTTGTGATGAATCGACTCTCATCATCAAGTTCAAGCTGATGATAGCCCTTGTTTAAATCTAACTTGCTGAATACAGTTGCACCATTCAAGCGGTAATCATATCATCTACAGTGGGTGTAGGATGGCGTTCACGCATTATTGCCTTGTTGGGAACACGCATGTCTACACAAATGCGTATCTCATCTGGATTCTTCGGCTTTGGTGGAGTGACAATGGGCTTACCCATGGTGTTGGGCCTGTTACCGGTTCAATGATATCTAGTTCTATCAGCCTATCCAGTTCGGCATCGACTTTCTTGCGAGTATGGAATGGTTGTCGGCGATGTGGGTGGGCAACTGGAATTACATCTGGGTTGATATGCAGATGTACCTTGCTATCAGTATAACAACCTATGGATTTAAACCGATCAGAAAATTCAGCAACAATAGCATCAACATGTTTGCAGATTCCACTGCTACAGCATTAGAAAGCTGAAGTAGCCCCAATTTGGTTGAAGTCTTGTAACTGAGTAAAGACTCCTTTGCATTCCTAACAACATGGAATGTAGTAATGAGCATTGCATTCTTTGACTTAATCTCTGCAGTGAAAGTTCCAATCACTGGTAAGGCTACCTTTGAAGCATAGGCAGTGGCTTTGCCATTATAGTTTTCAAGCTTTGGGAATTGTTTTTTAAATTTTTCATAGTGGCACTCAGCAATGGTGTCAATGTTTGATCCAGTGTCAATGAGAATTTTGAGACAAATACCAGCAATGTATACTATAGTCTCTGGGTTGTTTGGAAGATCATTCCATTCTGTGATTGCTTGTACTCCACAAATATAATCACATTCACTGTCATCTGAGACTGGTTGTAATGAAATGTTGTCTTGTATATTATTAACATTCTTGATTTGAGGTGCAATATTGTGTTTGCCACCTCGACTCCTATGACTTGATCCTTGTACATTGCTTTTATTTATTGATTGTGGTTTCTTTAGTGCGGAACGACACATAGCACCAAAATGACCTAGTTTTCTACACTCATAGCACTTCTTACCTTGTGCTGGACAAACATTATCTTGGTGTGGGTAGTCTCCTCCACAATTGTAACATTTATTATTGACAACCTCTGATGTGAGTCGTTGTGACTGCTTGAGTCTTGTTCCATGACTCCAGTTGTGATGTGGTTCTCGGCTCAATTTAATGTTAGGTTTGGCATGATATCTTCTATGATCATGGTGTACTCCCTGAACCTTACATACTTCTTGACTGTTAGTAACAGTGGCAGAACCGTTGTTGGCACTGCACTCCATGACACGAGCATCACGTGCAGCATCTTCCATTCGACGAGCCATATCCAGTATCTTGGTAAGAGAACTTTCATCATCAACAAGTTCTAGAGCTCTTCGACGAAGACGTGTAGATGTGCATGTTTCAATTATTTGCTGTTTGATTTCTTTGTCAACATCAGCAAACTCACAGTGGGCTGCTAAACCCTGCAGACGTGTATGGTATTGATCAACAGTTTCATTAGAGAGTTGTTTTGCTCTCCTGAAATGCATAATTTTCATAGCAGTATTTTGCCTTGGTTTGAAATGCTCAGTTAATTTGGCCTTGGCAGTGTCATAATCTTTGGCACCACCAGTATCTTTCAGTGTATCAAAGATATCACAAACTCTATCACCTGCATAATGAAGCAGAAAGCACGCTTTCTTTCAGCACTTTTGATGTCAGAAACTATCAACAAATTTTCAAACCTTTTAAGCCATTTGACCCACCTCTGTGACAGGTTTGTCTGGTCACAGTCAGGATCAAATGCAGGAAACTGAGGTATATTTGCCATTTTTACTGAATAAATTTAAACTTATCACTTAAAATGTTCCTCAGAATATATAACACTTACTGCACTGTATATGTTATTTAAGAATTCACTGTAATTACTTTAATTTTGCAAAGCACACAAGCATTTTAATGCAAAAGTTCACAACAGTGCACAACACAGCAGCAACTGACTTCTTACCTAGCCCTTGTGTACATGTGTTGTTCCTACTCACAGCAACACAGCAGTTGTTAGCAGTTGGTACAGCAGTTGGCAGCAGTAGCAGTAGCAGCAGTTGGCAGCAATTGGCAGCAGTTGGCAGCAGTGGCAGCAGTAGTCAGCAGTTGGCAGCAGCAGCAGTTGGCAGCAGTAGGCAGCAGTTGGCAGCAGTAGGCAGCAGTTGGTTCACAGCGTGAAGAATTTTGTAGCACGAAGCGTCGTTTCGTAACCAAAACATCGGGTTTTGTACACTGCATCAAAGCGTCGTTTCGTACACAGCGTCGGCAGATTCCTCTCACAGCAACACTCAGCACAGCTTGGGTAGCACACAGCATTGGCCAGCACACAGCAACGGCCAGCACACAGCAACGATCAGCACACAGCAACAGTCAGCACAAAGCATGGGGTATGGTGCTCACAGCTTCTCTTTCCTCCTCGGGCGTGTGAGGCAGCATGCTTCTTCCTTGTGTTTTGTTGAACAAAATACCTGCGTTCCCAGTTCATCCTCGTCGCCAGTGTGGTGTCTGTGTATAGCTGAGATAGTCTTGGTAGTAAGGTTGATGTAAAGTCATTCCTGGTTACTGACTTTAATAATAATAAACGATTACATAATAGAGTAGCTCCCAAACTTGGCAGGCGTCCTGTGTGCTGTTTACCTTCTCCAGTGGCGTCCAGCCGCCGCACATAGAAAACGGATGGTACCATTTTCTGTGAACATGACACCACTGACCTCCAATATCCATACCATATCCCTCCAATATGGAGGGATAATACAAACGCGAAGGTATTTTGTATTTTACTTAAAAGTTTCAAGATATCATATCCATATATTAACAGGCAAGCAGCAAGTACATGGCAGTGAGTCACTCTCTCTTCATAAAACTGGGGCACATCTAGAGGGCAATACTCCCCCTCCTGTCACTTCTCAGCTGGGCGGCTTCCCTCACTGCGAATGGTTATGTACTTGTTTCTTTGGCGTTAAGCGCCTGTTTCTTTAACCCTTAAATGGCGCATAGCTATATACCATTTGACACCCACAGGCGCATACAAAAAAAAAAAATTATTTTTTCTTCCTAACCTGTTAATTTGTGTTTACTGATCACGGGAAAAATAATAAAAAAATCGTAAGTTGAATATATTGGCCGCTATAGGGCAGGGAAGTCTGGCACAAAACAGGCGCTCACTCAGCATGCGTCCCAGGCGGTCTGTTGATCGCCAGCTGTCAGGCCGGAGTTGCCACAAAGAGATAATTGCCTAATTATTTCAATGTCTCTGATTGATTTTTCGTAGTTTTTTTTGCTGTAATATTATTCAATAGTGTGTAGTGTGATATATTTATATAATGAAATGCGTGAATCATCGCTGTACTCAAAAATATGGTGTGCTTATTGTTGATTCAATTATGTTCATCAAACAGTGAACAAATACTTTGTCGGTTGTTACACTATATACACAGGTTATATATAAGTATCTGCATGTTTTGTTCACCATAACGAACCACTAAGTTGCTATTATGAGTCAAAAAGTAACGAGGAGTGACCGCCGTGTACCAGCCAGCCACTCACGCCCTCCCTCAAGTCATCTGACTCGCCCACATTCTCCTCCCACAATACTGTTTTTGCTTTTATTCACTATATACAGACGCTATATATAAGTATCTACATTCGTGTTCACCATAACGAACCACTAAGTTGGTATGCTGAGTGGCAGTGGCAGGCAGTGGCAGCCCGCCACTGGCTGCCACTGCCACTGATGGACCTCACAGTCAGCTGATGGCTGCCGCCCTCAAGGCCACACGCACTAATATTTCTCCTCCAACAATACTGCTTGTGGTGTTATTACGCTATATACACACATTATATATAAATATCTACCGGTTTTATTCACCAAACTTGTACAAGTAAACTGGTATGGTGCCCAAAGACGTGATCACCAGTAAACAACACGATAATTCCTGCAGACGACGCTCCTCTCACCAAAATGGCGGCTCCCAACCTCCTACTCTTGCTGTTTATACTCTCTATACACACGTTATATATAAGTATCTACATTTGTGTTCACCATAACGAACCACTAAGCTGGTATGGTGAGTGCAGTCAATAAAAGGTGGCCACACACAGTCAGATAACAACGCCACCACCCTCCCTCCCACAGCATTACTCCTCCCTCCATGGAGCACAGCGCTAAATATCATCACAATCCTCTTATTATCAGACCCATGGTCAGTTTTATCACAGTCAGGGGTCTTCTGTAATAATATTATCGCTACACAATAGCATGAACAAGTATATTATGGCATTTTTAGGCGATGCTGTGGTCACAAGCTGAACAGCAGTGCTGTGAGCTCATGCTGCGTGCGTCAGGCTTGGTAGCTTACTCGAATACTGAGGCCCCTAACACCCGGGAGTTTGGCCCACGATTTTTTTTAAAAATGGCGTCTGTTTACAAGAGCCCTGATGAAGGTGTGGTGAACCCCGTGTATCCGCGGGCCGTTTAAATCTTGCGTAGTACTCCAACGCATCATATGATGCGATGCGCAATTTTCTGCAAGTCGGTCAACGCATCATATGATGTGATGCGCAATTGAAGGTTTAAATTCACAACAATTACAATATTTGCAATCAACGCAATATTTGCTATAATGGCAATAGAATGCAAATGAGTTACTGCACTGATCTTGAGCACAATTAATCATTTCTATAGCAATAACACAATAATTCACCATAATGGCGTGATGTACTGTACTTCATAATAATGATAATGAATGCTATAAGTTACGGCACTGGCCTTAGACTCTGTAATTCCTTTCGAAGGCGATAACACAATTGATCACTGCACACATGAAAATATTATTCAACACACAAGCATATATATATATGGATCAATTCGTCAATATCAATAGTAATAAGATAAACATTGGACACACAACCTAATACCAATAACTGGTACACTTTATATATATATATTCTCTGGCATAAGTTATAATATTAATGTCACATGAAAGAATTCATCAACGACACAGCAATCTCTTCAATACTAACACAGGTGCATCCACACACTGTAAATATATACCGTGAGAGCTTTCTACAGCCTCACTTCTCGCAACTGTGTCCTACCGTGACAGACATTGGTGAGCCTTGCTCACGACATATAAAATACTCTGGCTAAATATAGCTGACTAAAGGGGAATTGGGAGGGAAACTGAATCACCTACTTCCACCTCATTGACTTGGACCCGCCCTCCGGTGAGAGTTGAATTGTAGCTCCTGGTCCCGGCTCTTGCCTCATTGTAGGGAACACCCCCACACACACACTGATGCTTTCTCCAGGAACCCAATCAACATCCCAAAATAACGCGTCGTCTCCGTGCTCTGTCCTCTGCAGGCCCGTGCTCCTCCACAACTTCCTGAAGGGTTACAGTCGGTCTCCTGGCCGTCGACTTCTCCTCTCAACTACGTCTGCAGACCTACTCTCGGCTGCAGTCGTCCTGATTCCCAATTAGTTTTCTTCTTCCGCTGTTTCCTGATGGATCAGCCCAGCCACTACGTCGTCACAAAACGGGTGAACTGTCTCAGACGTCGCATATGTCACTGCACAGACTTCACTTCTTGCACAGTACCTGTCCCAGGAGCACTTGTTGCTCAATATTACGTCGATTCCCTCTTCGGTCCAACAAATGGAATGAAGGAAGACCTCACAGAGTACTTGCACACACAGTACTTCGGGTGACGCGTAAAATCCATGGGAGCGGGATACAACTGTCAAACTGACAGGACCAACTTTTGCACGTCCGACCTCCTTGACGTGCCGTGTTTGACTGGTCGCACCACAGAGGAGCGATCTCTGGACCCCCCCTGCTCTCGTGACGTCATACTTGCCAGGGGCGTTTTTCATTGGCTCCCTGTGCCACGTCACTGTCAGTGACCAATCTGGTGCCACTGACGTCATACAGTTTTGGCGGGAGAACGGAGGGATTGGCGTCTTAAAGGGCCTAAACAACAGGCCAAAACTTCCTTATTTTATATATTTGTCGCCAACGCGAGACTGCTGCACTCTACCACACATATCAAATTGTCGCCCGCAACGTAGAGAACGCTCGGGTAAAGTGGATATGACTCTTACAGCTGGCATGGGAGAAATATAAGGGGGGGAACACCATCACATATGTGACGGTGTTCTGTCACATATGTGACGGAATACCTGCCTGATATCAGATTTATTTAGTTTGCTCTTGCCACTGTTACCACAATTCCACAATACCACTGACGTGTTAATGGACACGGGAAACACCAGTTGGAGACCTTGCAGTTAGTAGTAGAGCCCTTGTCGGGGCGGGCACATGGTTGAAGGCGAGTGAACTGTGTTGCCACTCGTCTTCTTGCTGTTAAGGCCGGCTGGGGATTGACTGGGATACTCTCCTGGTGAACAGTGTTGCCACGAGGATTGAGTGAAGACCTGCAGGGCTACGGTGAGTAACAGTTATCACTAATACTACTGGGTGGTGTCTATGTAGAGAGAGAGACATTCCGACTTTGTCGACCGTTGACAGGATATTAAGTATGATCACTTGTACTTGAACTTACTTACAACTAAGATAACTCCGACATAGGCAACTTTGCCAGGTTTGAGTACTTAGGATATCTTGTACACTGTCACTCGCTAATCGACGTATATATATTCACACATGCGTGTAACCCGACATTGGAGACCTTGCCAGGATATCGATCAAATACGATCAGGATAACGATCATGATAACGGTTGAAATTGTGGTACTTTACAGTGGTATTAGGTATCAGGTACAGGTTATCACTCATAGCACAAGATGGAGGATGAGAAGGTAGCAAGGTTCATTGACACAAGGGATGAGCAGGTGCTGGAGGATTGCACCAAGGCGCAGCTGCAGTTGGTAGCTGACCACTCTGGGATACAGTTGAGATCTTCCAAGGTGGGAGAGAGGAGACTGGAGATTGTGGCTGAGCTCAGAGCACGAGATGAGGCTTTGAGGGAGGAACGGCCACAGACACCTGCCAGCGTAGGAGAGAATTTGAGTGTTGGTGGAACCAGTAGGGGATCCAGCGGCAGCAGGCGCAGCGTCAAGCTGGAGATAATGAAGCTGCAGCTGGAGGCACAGCTGCGCAGGGAAGAACGAGAAACAGAAGCGCAGCTGAAGCGTGAGGAGCGGGAAGCACAGGTGAAACGGGAAGAACGAGAAGCACAGCTGTGCAAGGAAGAACGAGAAGCAGAAGCACAGCTGAAACGGGAAGAACGAGAAGCACAGCAGAGCGAGAAGAACGAGAGGCAGAAGCATAGCTGAGACGGGAAGAGTGTCAGCACGAGGCACAGCTGAGACGAAGAGGAGCGCGAGCTGGAGGTCAAGCTGAAGCAGCAGGAGGTTGAAGCTAACTGAGAGGGTGAGCTGAAGCGAGCTGAACTAGGGCTAGTCCCACCTGCCCCTCACCAACAAGAAGACCGCCGGGTGCGTGAACGAGATTTACCGGTCTTCGTGCCTAATGAAGCTGAGGGCTTCTTCGACAACTTCAAGAGGGTCGCTACCTTGAAGAAGTGGCCGAGAGCATAGTGGGTGGAGCTGTTTCAGGGTAGGCTCACCGGTAAAGCTCGCGAAGCCTACAACATGCTCGACCTCAAGGAGTGTACCAACTACAATGCTGTGAAGAGAGCCGTGCTCCACTCTTTCAAGTTAACGCCAGAATGTTACAGGAAAAGATTTAGGGAATGTTCCCGTTCGCCAGGAAAATCGTATGCAGAGACGGCGAGGGACATGGAGAGAAAGTTCCTGAAGTGGCTGGAATCAGAAGGAGCGAAGTCAGCTGAAGATGTCAAGAGGCTGATGGTCATGGAGGAGTTTATATCCGTACTCTCTCCTGAGATCAGGGTTAGAGTAAAGGAGACGGACATAAAGGACCTGAGGGCCGCGGCCGACAGAGCTGACATGCTTGAGGAAGACTTGCGACCGCGCTGAGAGGGACAACACCGACAGCCAGTGTACTCCGGATATGGTAGAAGTTATAGAAGGATGGACGAATGGGGGACAGGAGCGAGTTCTCCCAAGTCCCACCTCTCAAGTGGAGACGGCAGAGGATCAAAGAGTGCTGTGGAGCCGTTCAAGAAGTCCCCAGCTGAGAGCTCAGGAGATGTTGCTGCTGCGACGAGAGACACTGTGAAGCAAACAGCGGATGGAGCGAGGAAGACCCACGGAGCGACGGCCTCTGGAGGCGTTGCCAGGGCGAGCGGTGGTGGAAGGTCACCGCCAGGGAAGTTCCGCTGCAACAATTGTGAGGGATTCGGACACTTCTCGCGGGAATGCAGACACTCTAAGCAGCGGGGGAACGTTGCTCTCGTGAGGGTCGAAGACCAGATGGCATTTGTGAGGAACGCAAATGTGTTCATCACGTGTGCCCCAAAGAATGAGGTGATTTGATAAAAAATGATATGCCCAAGATTACAATCCGAGAGCCGGGGGGAAAGTGGTTCAAATAGCTCCGTCTATCACTTCCTTTTGTCCGGTCGTGATGGTCAAGCGGATTAAGGTGTCCTGTACATGAACTTACACCTTCACAAATATATTATCTATAGGAGTATAACTATAAATATGCGCATTGTGTCGCTTTCACCCAGGACACTCAATGCATCTGTAATGTTCTTCAAATCCCGGTGAATCCATTATCGTCAAGTGCACGTCGGCCATGCTGAGTGGTAATCACCGGCGAGTTCACCTTCCTCAACATGGGCCAGTCCACATCAGTCAATATCGTTACGATGAACCAATACCCCACATCTGCTCTCCTGAAATACACTGGCAGCGGACTTCAGCAACATGCTGACAGGGGTCTCAAATAATCATGTATAGGGGTAGCTAGTGGTGATTAGATGATCATCGGAGATGCTCCGTGATGGGGGGCCAGGACCTATACCCCCTTGTTGTAAGGGTGCACTCTGTGGGCTTGGAAATTTCTGGCCGTGCTGGTTACCCAGAGGTGGAACTCTTAATGTGTGACATGCTCTGTGTCCCTGTTGAGGATAGTTACGGTGTTAAACTCATGTCTATGCATCGGGTAATTATCAAGTTTCTGAGGAAGGCGGCGTACCATGAGTTTCTCAGGCGCTACGAGGGGTGATCCTTACCACTGCCGGATGGTGCCGACACTGTCTCACTCTCAGATCGTAGTGGTGTGCTTATGTTTGTGAGTGTTCATGGGGTGCCCCTTGGAATTTCCTGAGAACCTGTTGGACATTACTGCGGACAGTTTGGTGCTGTGGTTAGTGTGTGGTTGCACACGCTTTCCTCGGGAAAGTTTTGGGGTATGCGGAAGAACATTTGGACCCTAGGAATGCGGACATTCCATCCTCTGTCAGGCTCCTAGGGTACTACGTTCGGGTGTATTATGCCCGACAATCACGAACTTGTTTTCGGCGTAGCCTGTTGGGGCATCAGGCAGCTGGGTACTCAGTGGCTGCCATTGCTCCCGTGAACCTGTTCCGTGAGGAGGATTTCCCGCCGCTCCCTGTGGGGGAGGCCTCAGTGATTGAGGATGTGGGCATTCCGTTAGCTGCTTCCCTTCTTCTTCTTCTTCTGCAGCTTCCCTTGTATCGCCCAGAGCGCCTCCTGCTGTTGTTACTCCTCCTCCAGGAGTTGTGTAGTCTTCGGATAGTCATCATGCCCCAGTTGGTGTCCCTGCTGCTTCCGTGGACCTTCCGGTTGTTCTCTGCACGTTGTCTAGGTCTTTGTCTTCGTCTTCTTCAGTTGCTGTGCCTGTCCCTGTGCCCTCACCTTGTGTCCCAGCTGTGCTGGGTGATGAGGTGGTTGTGAGTCCTCCAGCCTAATTCCCCCTGTCATTAAGGCTGCTGCCATCCTACGACGAGCGTTGGTGCGACCGGCCTGTGTTGCCCGGGTATCTGACTCTACCTCTGGCTCTGATGGTGTGCAGCCGGAGCCCAAGCACTCCCGGCGTCCTTCGTCTGCCTGGGCTGATGTGAGGAACATCGGCGCCTGTGAGTTTTCGACCGACGACGAGGTGGTTCTGGAAGCATTGTGCTCTATAGCAACGGTGGTTGCTGACGTCCATGTGCCCGCTGCTGCCAGTGATTGTGACTTGGATTTCCCTCATGTTCCTTCTTCTTGTCCTCCGGATTGGCCTATGATAAGGATCACCCTTTGAAGTTTGATGTTATTGACCGTGCATCCTGTCCCGTGGTGTGGGGAAATCTGGCCCTAGTTTAATACTGATAAATGTATAGTTCTATGAACGCATATAAAGATTAATTCTAAGATAGCTCGAAGGACCATAAAATATGTTAAATGAGAGAACCAGTGGCTTATGGATCTTTATGATTATAAGTAATTAAATTATATTATTTTACTAAGCAATTAAGCAATGAACAGTATATTCTATACTTTCCAGAACCAGTTTCCCATGACACATTGGGGGGGGGGGATTATTTGAGATTAATCTATGTGCAACATATATTATGTAATAATAATAATGATAATATGCACACACATAGATAATGATAAAAAAATGTAATGCAAGAAATACTACTGCATATTAAAATTCAAATCATGTATCTGATTAATATACAATAATTAGAAATGTTTGACTCTCAATAATTAAACTATACTATCTACAATGAAAACTGATTAAATCTCAGCTGTGACAGAGGGATGTAGGTGGATCCAATCTCTACAACAGTCTGGAAACAACTTGAAATAGTGATCCTTGGAACACGTGAGTATATGACAGTCACACGCTTCCTCAGTAGTGTTGCACCATGCTGCAATAATTAAATTCTATAATTTTCACTCCAAACTAGTATTCGCACACATAAATGCAATATCTAAATAACTGAAGGGGAAGGAAATAGCACTTACATGGGGTTTATTTTATCGCCCGCAGTGTCATCACATGGCACCTATATTAATTATTATTAGAGCTCAAAATAATAATACAAAAAGGTAAAAATGTCTACCGAACTGGTGTCCATGGTTCTGGTAAACTGCGTCCTCAATCTGAAACCGGATGATGTACGGATGCTGGCTAGATTGTAAGATGTGTGAGGACCAGTTTGGAACACCGTGCTGCCAGTGTATCTAATATGGCGAGAGTCCCCTTCCTTCGCGAAGGGGACTCTCCATAGCTCCCAGTCGGGGCCCGAGCATAAATTATATTTATTCATTAAAGCTAAATGAGGAAATAAGTGTTTATGAAAACTGTTTATATCTTAATCAAATATTTTATGTGGTGATGTTTAATACTCAGAGTGCAGGTCAGTTAATGTAGACCGCACAAATGAAACGAGAATCCTTTGGAGGTGCAAATTATTTTAGATTATGATATTATTTACTAGAACAGCTATCAAGCTGGATAAGGGAATTCCAGTAAACTTTTGTATCCTTGATAAAGGAAAGTAAACAGTTGGACTTCTATTAGATTTACAGATATGTGGAAATTTATTCTCCGTGGGTGGTGGACGCAACACTGCACAATTCTAGGAGAAATCACATGATGTTCCACATCCTAATGCAATGAATTCTATGATACTAAACTACGGATTAGTAGTGTTAGTTAATTATGAGGCTTAGTATTCGGAATAGATCCCATTGTACTAAGGATTAGTAAATGAGTATTAAATGATTTTGAAGCCTAGTACAGGAAATACATCCTATTGTATTAGGGGATGCGAAATAATTGTTGGAAATTTTAAACACGTGGAATCCTTCTTCCAACTGGGTTCCTCGGAAATGGGTTATTGTTGTGAGTTTGCCCGACTTAATGTCTAATTCTTGTTCGATTTATCGTACCGAGGTCCCGGAGGACGTCATGTTGCTTTGGAGGCGTATTGTATATGCTCTCCGGCCGTGGAGTACCCGAATAAGTATGAGTAGTTTGTGTGCTTGGTGTGTGTTGTATGTTTTGGTTACTTGTTTTGTTTGGTGTTTGCTCTTGTGCGGATGTGTTTGGTTTTGCGTCCCAGTGACTGTGTGCACAGGGGAGGGGGGGAGTTGTTGTGAGTGGTGTAGGTTTTTCTTCCCGGCTCCTGTGTGGGCTTGTTCCAGCCTGTGCGTGAGTTTCTGTACTGTTTGTGCGCTTGTTTGTGTTTTGTTAAGTGCACTTCGGGCTGCTTCGCTGTCTTTACCTGTTACTGCGTTCGTTCTTTTCTGCTTGATTCCTGTGATTTTGTGTAATTTACTTTATTGTTTTTTTGTGCCCCTCTATAATGTTGCTTTGTATTGTGTGTACACCGATGTGCTTGTATTACGTGTTTTTTTTTAAATTTATTTTTACATGCAAGCATGCAAGTATAAGCAATAAATACAATAAAAGGTACATAAGAAAACCAAATTTAGCAAACACAAAACAAACACCGGCCAGAAGGACCGACATCACAGTACAAAAAACATCAAGAAAACAAAAAGCGCAAACAGGCAAACAATACCCAAAATACAATAACACATAAACCAAGACCATAATACACAGAGAAAGCAGAGGAGAACAAGAAAAAATAAAAAAATAATAATAAAATCATAACATGGCACAATAACATGGCACAATAACAATTCAAAACAGAAACAAAAAAACAAAATTTCTGCACAAAAACCCCTCACGTAAGAGAGCAAACAGCATAGCCAGAAGGGCACATAATACAACAAAATCAAAGAAACGTAATTCATGAAAAGGTATAGCCTAAATTACAATAAACAGGGACATTGAGAAAACTAAAGACGACATCGGCCTGAAGGGCACACAATAAATATCACAGAACATACCAAAGTCCAATACACACTCGATACACACAGCAAGCACACAAACTATCAAGATTGCGCATACTTATCCGGCCACTCCGCTGCCGGGAAAAGAACACAATACGCCTCCCACAGCAACAGGATGTCGTCCAAAATAGGGTGACGAAGGGTCGTCCGAGGATCGGGCATCAAAATCGGCACACCCTCAACAAATACCCGAGCCTGTGGAACCCAGACAGTCGAGGGGCACCACGGAACAGGCAGCACTCGGTCATGAAAGTGAAAATCCAAAGGGTTGGTCTCCGAATCATACGCTACGCCGGAGGCCAAGATGAACGGGACGGGCTTCCCCTTACAGGCGTGGGCAACAGGCAGCACGCACTTGTAACCTTGGCAGCCCCACAGGGCTCCGCAGCAACCACCGGACGGGACACCTGCAGGGGCCCCCCTCGCCGAACATCCTTCTTTAGCAACAACACGAGGTCGCGGCCTGCACCAGCACCCCCCTCACCAACGTCCGGAGGAGCAACCACACCCCACTGCGGAGAACCACCTACAGAAGAAACAGGAGGTGAATCATACACACAATCTTGGCATCAGCAGGTACATGGACGTCAGCGACCACCACATCATCTCCCGAAGACCCATCGGCGTCGAAACCCTCCACATCAGCCCATGCAGTAGAAGAACGCCTGGACCGCTTGGGCACCGGGCGCACATCCTCAGAGCCGGAGGCGGACCCAGAACCACGGGCATCACAAGCCGTGCGGACCAACGCTCGTCTCATGACAGCAGCAGCCTCAACCGCAGGGGGAACCGGACCACATACAACAGGAGGCCCCACAGCCACCCCAGCACTCAGCGCAGCCGGGACCCGAGGCGAGTATGCAGGCGAGCACGCAGGGCCAGGCGCAGCAACTGAAGACGGGTGAGCAGACGGCGAGGAGGGAGCATCAGAAAGGCCCACGGGAGCATCAGGGACAGGAGCAGGAGTATCCACCGAGGGCATCGCAACATCCCGAGGACGGTCGGCGACATTTGGGGGAACGTCCACCACAGGGGGCGCATCAGGCGACACAGGGGGCTTAGCCGCGTCCGGGGAGGCGTCCAGACCCACAGAAACCTCCTCCACAGGAAGCGGTGGGAAGTCCTCCTCACTGAAGAGGTTTACAGGCGCAGAGGCCGGCGCAGAACATTCAGCAGCCTGATGGCCCGACAGGCCACAGCGATAACATGTCCGGGGCTGGCGGGCGTAAAACACATGAACTGTATACCCCAGCAGACGCACAGAGGACGGGATATCCTCCCGTAACCTCATGCCCAGGGTACGAATGTTCGTGCGGACACCCTTTAGTGGGCTCGAAGATACCACATTCACCCGCACACTAACGACGGCGCCAAAACGGCCGAAGTACCGCCGGAGCAGACCCTCCGGAAACTCCAAAGGAGCCCCATGGACGCTGACGTATGTGAGGGCACCACTCCGATCAGATATGGACACAGTGCCCGCACCATCCTGTAGAGGCAATGTCCGCCCCTCGTATCGACGTAGAAATTCGCGATACGCCATGTCTGCAGTGAATTTCAGGATCACCCGACGGGCCGTCACCAGCTCGACACCGTAGATATCCATCACAGGGACCTGCAGCTGCTCACACACCCGTGCAATCTCTGGGTACCCAGCCCGGCCGGAAAATTCCAGGCCCACAGACTGAGCCCGCAGTACTGGTGGGAGGGGGACCCCCATCGTAACTCAGGTTCGCCACATCAGCACGCAGCCAACCAGGCAACAACACTGGTAGGGCAGCGACGCCCCGCCACCTGGCGACCAAACAGCTAACAACCCCAGCAGTCACGGAGGGACACGTCCACACTCCACGGCTGCTCAGGGTCAACTCATATTACGTGTTTGTGCATTGCTGTATGCCCTTCACGCCGTTGATTTCGTGCATTGCTTTGTTTCAATTGATTTTTTGTTTTTGTTTTATTGTATTTATTAGCATGCTTTGCATGTATATATAAAAATATAACAAATATATTATATATATAACAATTAATAGATTATGATCTTGACAAGCATTATATGGGAAGGCAAACACGTTAGCGTGTTTGTCTAATGCACTATGAAATTTTTGTCTAATACATGACGAAACATTATGAAAAATAATTAAACTTTTTGGTTTGTATTGATAAAACATTTTAAGGGGAAATAAATTGAAAATGCATTGCAAAGTCTTTATTTCAAAACAGAATCAATATCAGAAGCAAAACAATTTTAAATTTATATCCTTCATGCCACAGAAATATTTATCTTTTACTATTCATTCTGGATTGGTAGATCAATATTTACTACACCGTCGGGTAAGAAGCAGAAGTGGCAATACCACAATTATTATTCTTGTTACGAGCCATCAAAATGTACCCAGCTGCGCCCCAAGTGGTGCCCCAAGAGTTCTTAACAATCCAGTAGTCACCTTCGGGGCTAGTGCCATAACCCACGACCAGTACACCGTGGTTAAGGCTGGTTGATGAACATGCCTGCTCATAGTAAATACCTGCAATATAATCACACATTAATATCTGTTGGCACTTTTATGCAAATTTGTATTCAGAAATCAAAGAATAAGGATCAGACTGAGCTATGGAAACTTAAATCAGGAAAATAAGAATTACAAGAAATGTGAAGAAATGGGTGATGTTTTAAATAAATACTTCGTCTGTATTTGCTCTGTTCCTCTCGGGAATAAAATAGGTTTACCTATTCGTCCCATTTTGTCTGTGATTGGTACTTTTATTTACAAATTGGCAAAGCTTTTTTTTCCATTATTGGAACCACTAACTGTCAATGAATTTACTGTGAGAAAACTCTCAGGATTTTGTAAAGATCTTTCTTCATTGCATCTTTATATTCCCATACTAAATAGGCTAGACTTTGATTTAATCGACTCGTTTCACTAATATCACTTTGTTTGGAAACGTTTGCAATTGCATATTGTAATTTATTGCTACACATAATTTAATTTCGGGATTCAGTGTCAAGTAATTTAGACAATTGTTGGAATTGTTTGGTTAAAGACTCGGTCTTATAAGTTAAAAACAAATATTGTAAACAAATTCATAGAGTAGCAAAGGTTCACCCATTGAGGCTCCCGCCCTTGCTAGGAATTTGCCCCACAAAAACCCCCCACCCCCCCCCCTTTTTTTACCCCCCCCGCCCTCCTATTTCCACCCCCAACCCCCCCCCCAAAAACCAGCGGCACAGAGAAATTGACTGGACAAATGACCTCTGGCTTTTATACCAATTATGAACAAAGATATTTTTGATGACACTTTTTTGTTACTTCAAGGATCAACCCAACAGATACATTGTTCACGTTTTCCACAAAACGTGATTAAAAACGACACTTTTGATTGTTTTTGTCACGTTTAATTGCTTTTCCTACATTGTTTTGAGAATTTGTAAATATGATTTTAATACGTGAGGTATAACGTTTTAATAAAACGTTGTTTTAATGATTTATATATCCGTTTTAGGAGTAAAAGGTTTTTAAAAAGTCTGAGTGATAATTATAAAATTATCTTGAAATGATAGTAGTATAAGTATCTTATTGCATTTAGAACGATCCAGAAAGACAGAGGAGAAGAAACAAAGGTAGAATAGGTAGCAAGACCAGA
>WNGS01111181.1:47553411-47574818 GCA_020271785.1 Procambarus virginalis
TGGTCCCCAGACTATATGCGAATGAAAACTCACACCCCAGAAGTGACTCGAACCATACTCCCAGGAGCAACGCAACTGGTATGTACAAGACGCCTTAACCACTTGACCATCACGACCGGACATAATGAGGTGATAGCCGAAGCTATTTGAACCACCTCACCGCCGGCACTCGGATGGTTATCTTGGGCATAGCATTTTACCAAATCACCTCATTCTTTGGGGCACACGTGAGGAACACAAATGCGAACAAGCCTGAATGGTCCCCAGGACTATATGCGAATGAAAACTCACACCCCAAAGTGACTCGAACCCATACTCCCAGGAGCACGCAACTGGTATGTACAAGACGCCTTAAACCACTTGACATCACGACCGGACATAATGAGGTGATAGCCTAAGCTATTTGAACCACCTCACCGCCGGCACTCGGATGGTTATCTGGTAAGAATGAGGATTTGGTAAAATGCTATGCCCAAGATAACCATCCGAGTGCCGGCGGTGAGGTGGTTCAAATAGCTTAGGCTATCACCTCATTATGTCCGGTCGTGATGGTCAAGTGGTTTAAGGCGTCTTGTACATACCAGTTGCGTTGCTCCTGGGAGTATGGGTTCGAGTCACTTTGGGTTGAGTTTTCATTCGCATATAGTCCTGGGGACCATTCAGGCTTGTTCGCATTTGTGTTCCTCACGTGTGCCCCAAAGAATGAGGTGATTTGGTAAAATGCTATGCCCAGATAACCATCCGAGTGCCGGCGGTGAGGTGGTTCAAATAGCTTAGGCTATCACCTCATTATGTCCGGTCGTGATGGTCAAGTGGTTTAAAGCGTCTTGTACATACCAGTTGCGTTGCTCCTGGGAGTATGGGTTCGAGTCACTTCTGGGGTGTGAGTTTTTATTCATATATATATATATATATATATATATATATATATATATATATATATATATATATATATATATATATATATATATATATATATAAATAACTGAAAACTCACACCTCAGGAGTGACTCGAACCCATACTGCCAGGAGCAACGCAACTGGTAGTATAGGACGCCTTAATCCACTTGACCATCTCGACCGGACATAAGGAGGTGATAGCTGAATCTATTTGAACCACCCCCAGCCGGCATCCAGATGGTAATCTTGGACATAGCATTTTATCACTCACCTCATTCTTTGGGGCACACGTGAGGAACACAAATGCGAACAAGCCTGAATGGTCTCCAGGACTATATGCAACTGAAAACTCACACCCAGAAGTGACTCGAACCCATACTGCCAGGAGCAACGCAACTTGTATGTACAGGACGCCTTAATCCACTTGACCATCTCGAATGTACCCTCTTGACAGTGTACTGACGTTTGAGAATTTGGTCGAAAAAGGGTTAATGTACTCAAGGAAGGGGCCTGAAAACAAAAGGCTGGTATTCCATAAGGGAGACTATATGGAGATTAGAAAATTCCTAACAGATATAACATGGGAAAGAGAGCTCAGGGGAAAGACGGCCCAAGACAATGGACTACATAACGTAGAAGTGTATGAAGGCAGCAGACAAGTTTGTCCCAGTTCAAAAAGAAAAAAAACGAAATACAGATGAGAAACCCCATGGTTTAATCAGAGATATAAGTTAGGAAAGCAACTAAGTAAATGGGCTTGGAGAAACTATAGAAATAAAGGACACTTGAGAGCAGAGAAGGATACCAGAGTGCAAGGAATGAATACGTCATGGTGAAAAGAGAGGCAGAAGGGTAATACGAAAATGACATAGCAATGCAAGACAAAGACTCGACCTAAATTGCTGCACAGCCACATCAGGAGAAAAACAACAGTGAAGGAACTGGTCATGTAACTTAAGATAAGGGCAGACAGATTCACTTCAAACGACAAGGAAGTGTGCAAGGAACTCAATAAGAAATTCCATGAGGTCTTCACGTTAGAGCAAGAAGTTCCAGAGATGAGAGAGGGAATAGTTTACCAGGTACCACTAGAAGAGTTTGGGATTACCAGTGGGAATGTAAGGAAGCTCTTTCTAAAGTTGGATGTGACAAAGGCTATAGGCCCAGATGGAATCTTCCCTTGGATACTTAAGGAAGGAGCAGAAGCACTGTGCCTGCCACTCTCCATAGTGTATAACAAATCACTGGTATCCAGTGAACTGCCAAAACATTGGAAGACAGCTAACGTAGTCCCGATATACAAGAAAGGGGGACGGACAAGAATCACTGAACTACAGGCCAGTGTCCCTAACTTGCATACCATGCAAGTTGGTAGAGAAGATTGTGCGAAGAAAGATAGTGAAACATCTGGAGCGAAGGAAATTTGTGACACGACATCAACATGGGTACAGGGATGACAAGTCCTGCCTCACAGGATTAATTAAATTCTACGATAAGGCAACAAACATCAGGCAAGAAAGAAACGGGTAGGCAGACTGCATATTTTTGGACTGCCAGAAAGCCTTCGACACAGTACCACACAAGAGAATAGTGCAAAAGCTGAAGATGCAGGCAGGAGTGAAAGGGAATGCACTTCATTGGATAAGGAAGTACCTAAAATAACAGAAGACTGAGTCACTGTGAGGGATGAGGCCTCAGAGTAGCGAGGCGTCACTAGAGGCGAGGCGAGGCGAGGCGTCAAGTCCCACAGGGTTCACGCCTTGGACCTGTACTGTTTCTGAAATATGTAAATGATCTCCCAGAGGTTATAGAATCGTTCCACTCATTGTTTGCTGATGATGCACAAATTATGAGGACAATTAAAACAGAGGAAGAATGTATGAGGCTACAAGATGACCTAGACAAACTGAATGAATGGTCCAACAAATGGCTACTAAAGTTCAATCCGATTAAATATAAGGTAATGAAACTAGGTGGTAGAAAGAAAAGGCCAGACATAGGATACAGAATGCGAGAAGAAGAATGTCATAACACGGACAGAGACAACTATGTAGGAGTTGATATCACACCAACCCTGTCTCCTGAAGCCCACACAAAAAGAATAACATGTGTAGCGTATGCGAGGCTGGCTAACATCAGAACAGCCTTCAGGAACCTGTGTAAGGAATCCTTCAGAATCTTGTACGCCGCATATGTAAGACCAATCCTGGAGTATACAATCCCAGCATCGAGCCCGTACCTTGTCAAGCTCGAGACGAAGCTGGAAAAAGTTTAGAGGTATGCCCCTAGGCTAGTCCCAGAACAAAGAGGCATGAGTAACGAGGAAAGGCTATGTGAAATGCACCTCTCAACACTGGAAGACAGAAGAGTAAGGGGAAACATGATCACTACCTACAAAATTCTCAGAGGAATTGACAGGGTAGATAAAGATAAACTGTTTAACACGAAGGGACGCGAACAAGGGGACACGAGTGGAAACTGACTACCCAAATGAGCAACAGGGACGTTAGATGAAACTTTCTCACTGTTAGAATAGTTAACAGATAGAATACATTAGGCAGTGAGGAGGTAGAGGCTAACTCCATACTCAGTTTCATATGTAGATATGATAGAGCCCAGTAGGCTCAGGAATCTGTACACCAGTTGATTGACAGTTGAGAGACGGGACCAAAGAGCCAGAGCTCAACCCTTGCAAGCTCAACTAGGTGAGGACACACACACGCCTGGGCGCCCGGTGGCTGAGTGGACAGCACTCAGGACTCGTAATCCTGGGGACTGTGGTTTGATCCCCGGCGAATGCGGAGACAAATGGGCAGAGTTTCTTTCACCCTGATGCTCCTGTTACCTAGCAGTAAATAGGAACCTGTGAGTTAGAAAGCTGTGTCAGTTGACAGGCAGCCGAGAAAGCAGAGTTCATCTCCTCCAAGCACACCTAGGTGAATACAACTAGGTGAACTCACACACACACCACACACACACATCGTGTATAGTAGGTCACTGGAGACGGGAGACCTACCAGAAATATGGAAGACGGCGAATGTGGTCCCAATATACAAAAAGGGCGACAAGCAAGAGGCACTGAACTACAGGCCAGTGTCCTTGACTTGTATACCATGCAAGGTGATGGAGAAGATCGTGAGAAAAAACCTGGTATCACATATGAAGAGACGGGACTTCGTGACAAACCGCCAACATGGGTTCAGGGAGGGTAAATTTGACTGGCTTAATAGAATTCTACGACCAGGTGACAAAGATTAAGCAAGAAAGAGAGGGCTGGGCGGACTGAATTTTCTTGGATTGTCGGAAAGCCTTTGACACAGTACCGCATAAGAGGCTGGTACATAAGCTGGAGAGACAGGCAGGTGTAGCTGGTAAGGTGCTCCAGTGGATAAGGGAGTACCTAAGCAATAGGAAGCAGAGAGTTACGGTGAGGGGTGAGACCTCCGATTGGCGTGAAGTCACCAGTGGAGTCCCACAGGGCTCTGTACTCGGTCCTATCTTGTTTCTGATATATGTAAAGGATCTGCCGGAGGGTACAGATTCATTTCTCTCAATGTTTGCGGACGATGCCAAAATTATGAGAAGGATTAAGACAGAAGAGGACTGTTTGAGACTTCAAGAAGACCTACTCAAACTGAAGGAATGGTCGAACAAATGGTTGTTAGAGTTTAACCCAACCAAATGTAATGTAATGAAGATGAGTGTAGGGAGCAGGAGGCCAAATACAAGGTATCATCTGGGAGAGGAAATTCTTCAGGAGTCAGAGAAAGAAAAATACTTGGGAGTTGATATCACGCCAGACCTGTCTCCTACAGCCCATATCAGGAGGATAACATCAGCGGCATATGCCAGGCTGGCCAACATACGAACGGCATTCAGAAACTTGTGTAAAAAATCATTCAGAACTTTGTATACCACATATGTCAGGCCAATCCTGGAGTATGCAGCCCCCAGCATGGAGTCCATATCTAGTCAAGGATAAGACTTAACTGGAAAAGGTTCAAAGGTTTGCCACCAGACTAGTACCCGAGCTGAGAGGTATGAGCTACGAGGAGAGACTACGGGAATTAAACCTCACTTCGCTGGAAGACAAAAGAGTTAGGGGGGACATGATCACCACATTCAAGATTCTCAGGGGAATCGACAGGGTTGATAAAGACAGGCTGTTTAACACAAGGGGCACATGCACTAGGGGACACAGGTGGAAACTGAGTGCCCAAATGAGCCACAGAGATATTAGAAAGAACTTTTTTAGTGTTAGAGTGGTTGACAAATGGAATGCATTAGGAAGCGATGTGGTGGAGGCTGACTCCATACACAGTTTCAAGTGTAGATATGATAGAGCCCAATAGGCTCAGGAACCTGTACACCTGTTGATTGACGGTTGAGAGGCGGGACCAAAGAGCCAGAGCTCAACCCCCGCAAGCACAACTAGGTGAGTACAACTAGGTGAGTACACACACACACACATNTACTGATTAATGGGAAGTTGATAATACAGGAAGTTGGCAACAAAGGATAGACTGGGATGATCTTCTAACACCTGCCCTACAAGAAAAATGGCAAGGGTTAGTAAAAGATTTAAGTACCCTAGAGTCTGTCAAGTTCCCTAGGAACACAGTAGTAAATGAAAAAGAACCAATTAAGCTACATGTATTTGTGATGCCTCAGGAAAGGCTTATGGCACAGTAGCTTACCTGGTCACAAATGGGCAAGCCAATTTGCTCACATCAAAGGCCAGAGTGGCACCTTTAAAGAAAAGATCACTGCCACAACTGGAATTAACAGCCTTACTGTTAGGAGTAAGATTGGCTCATTATTTGATCAAGGCCTTACGCCACATCCACTTTAAAGAAACAGTAGTTTGGTCAGATAATGAGGCAGTGCTACAGTGGGTTAAGAACAATAACAGTAAGAATCCTTACGTGAGTAACCGCGTTAAGGAAATACGAGAGTTGTCAGCAGGGTATAAACTAAGATATGTACCCACAAAAGAGAATCCAGCTGACTATCTCTCCCGAGGACTGACTTTACAGCAATTAACAAAGGCAGAGATGTGGTTCAATGGACCTCAGGGCTAATCAGCGACCAGTGGCCTGAACAAAAGCCACAAGTCATTGTGACCAATGTTACTGTTCCCACTGAGAACCCAGAACCACCTCGGACTTTGGTAATTGATCCTACTCGGTACTCTGAACTGAACAAACTTATAGGTGTCACCCAAGTAGTGTTTGATTTTCTAAAGAAAATAGGAATCAAGCATAAATTCCCTAATGCCCTAAGGTATTGGGTCAAAAGAGCTCAGATCGACACATTCGGGACAGAATTTGACAATGTTCCAAAGAAGCTACAACGTGATCTGGGTCTCTGGTTAGACACTGACAATTATAACATAATCAGATGCGGAGGCCGCTTACAGCACGCTGACATAGATTTGGAAGCAAAAAATCCAATATTGCTCCCTCGTCACCACATAGTAAGCAAACTAATTGTGTTACATATACACAAATACTGCACTCTGCATGGTGGGGTATTAGATACTCTCACAGACTTAAGACAACAGTACTGGCTACCCCAAGGTAGACAGACAGTAAAATCAATAATCAAATCCTGTGTTATTTGCCGGAGATACGATGCCAGAGTGTGTCCATATCCTGGCCCTCCTCCACTTCCGAAGGAACGAGTCGTACATATTCGTCCCTTTGAGACTACAGGAGTAGATTTCACAGGAGCACTAACACTTACAGGCACTAAAGACAAGAAACCAGTAAAAGCTTACATCTGTCTTTTTACTTGTGCCACAACAAGGGCAGTCCATCTAGAAGTGACTCCCGATATGAGTGCCGAAGCATTCTTACAGGCTTTCCGCAGGTTTGCTTCACGTAGATCCTGTCCTAAGTTAATGATCTCAGACAATGGGTCCAACTTAGTGGCAGGAGAAGCATGTCTGAGGAAAATCTGGACACACCCAAAGGTACGCACAGCCCTAAATCAACGGCAGTGCCATTGGAAATTCATACCTCCCAGAGCACCATGGCACGGAGGCTTCTATGAACGCATGGTTGGTACGGTAAAACGTTCTCTACGGAAAACCCTACACCGCCAAAAGATTGACCTGCAGGAGCTTCAAACAGTAGTCATAGAGATAGAAGCACGAGTCAATAACCGACCACTTACCTACCTCTCTGATGATGTTTTGCAGCGTGAACCATTAAGTCCAGCTCATTTGATGTATGGTAGACCTCTCAAAACACTTGTGTCCCTTACGGACGAGGAACCAGAGGATCCTTCATATGTCCAAGAGAGTGATTTGGTTCAACGTTTCAAACATCTATCAAGGGTGATAAGTCGGTGGAATGACGTATGGACTCGAGAATACCTTACAGCTCTGAGAGAGTATCATTACGGGGCAAACAATCCCTACAACAGAATTAACTTGAACCCTGGTGACATAGTTCTGGTGGATAGTGATGGACCACGCTCAGAGTGGCCTATAGGTCAAATAGTCTCTGTTCATCCAGACAGCCAGGGCATCTTGAGAATAGTGAAAGTGAAATGCCGAGGCAACACTACTCTCAAAACTTTAGAGAAATTAGTTCCTTTAGAACTGGCCAGGAACGAAGACGTACAGCGACTTCCAGCACCCGATACGCCAGTACGGGACATACGTCCCCAAAGGACTGCAGCTCAACAATGTAAACTCAAATTAAAGCAGCATTATAATTCTGAAGGAGAAGAATAAAGTGATCGCAGTCCTTACCGGGACTTCGACCCGTGTTCTTCCCCCCCGGAATTATGTCGGGAAACCGACACACTCATACACAAATAGTATAGTCATCCCTTAACAGTATCCTCTTAAAATTAGAGAATGGGAGACTCCGTGACGTCATCGACGTCGCCGCAGTATTTACATTATTAAACCACTGTTCATACAACAGTTTAATGTCTAAATTTAATAAAAAAGTGTTCATTAAGACTGAATATAATTATTAACACCAAAATATAGCTTGACTCCCTTGTTAACGTAAATTTAACTTAGAAGTAGAACCACAATATTGGAACAAGGGAGGCAGAGCGTCTTAAACTGCACACATGGCTCCAGAGCTGGTGTAACTAACTAAACACCTATTTACGTGTCAACAACCAGCCACACAGCCTATCAACAACTACAACAACGATTGTATCCGGCTTAACAAGTATCTGTTTTGATTTATTGTGTACACATTTTAAAATCATTTACAGTAAGTCGGTTATGATATATGGGAAACACCCCACAAATGTACGTGTACCCCATTTTACAGCCCTCACATACCATGTTATACCTGTATAGATATGTTCAGGGAACAGATATTAACTCTTTGCATCCCATACAGGTAAAAATTGTGACTTGGAACAGCAAGTAGCTGAGCAGTAGAACTCTGCACATGTACCTAGCTGTTGCCAGCCTTGTAGGCCTCCACAGCCGCCATTGGCACCATGAGGCACAGAGCCACACCCACATAGATGCTACATGACACAGCCTTAGCAAGCCCTTACTACAGGCTCAGATAAGGCCATTCTAGTTATATTGTAGTAGTAGTATTCATAACTAGTAATAATTATTGAAATAATAGTAGATTAGACCACCATATGTGGTATGATATAATATTATAATAATTAAACTTAGGTAAACAATTTGTAGTTTAAGAAGGAGCCATTACAAAGTGGTTTAAGCTACAAATTGTCCCCCCAATTTATGTGAGATTAATTTCAGGCAGTTTTTACAAGTACAAACAGTCCACTCAATTTCTTACCTACTAAGAAAAAATAAGATAAACTTTAATTTATTGAAGTCAATTAAAAGGAGATATACTGCCTGGAGTTTTTACCACAACTTCAACATACACTTGGAACACTCATGATCCCTATTTAATACTCGTAGACTTCTCTTTCTTTCTATATAGTTGGCATTCCTGGTCTTAAGTAAATCACAACTTTATTTGGTCATGGGATATACTGAAAACCAACAGTAAAATCCACCAGATTATTAGGGTGAACTATTACACATAACAACAATTATTTATGCTATTTACAGCATTAAAGTTAATAACATTGTCACTTATCAGGGAAGCTAGATGCCACTAAGTTTAACAGGTCAAGCATAAGGTTCACGAAACTCAACAACATTGGCGCACAAAATTTACTAAATGTTGTTAAAACTAGTCACAAGCTTAGTTTCCATAAAACTTAGGAGCAATGGTACACTAGGCGGCAGTTGAAGTTCATCTAAGTTGATATGGTTACGTTGTACTAAATGTGACGTTATCTAACTTTAAAGTCTCTAAGAAGAATCAAAATCAATGTCTCTATAGAGTCAACCAATGTTGAGGTATCCAGTGCTGGGCAACTTCAAGTCACTAGACATTAACAAGCTTACAAACCATCGCAGTGTGATTCCTTCCCGAGTTTCGGACAAGGAACTTGGCAGTCATACTATAGAATTGATCCTATGAAATATGATCATCAAGTATGATTTAGACTCCGATAAAACTAAGTCCCACAGGACTGGCAGAGTCAGCACTCACTGAAAACATGTGAGTCCTAATTGGTTTGACAAAGCGACTAAGTCCCCACTTAGACAAATATATATAATGTCACTTTACACCACGAAATTGTACATATCAATCTAAAGGATATACACTGATAACATAATAACACATATCCACAATAAATCTTACCATACCCAACATAAAAGTAAATACATCTATATACAATTATATACAAACGTATATACAAGTATATACAAAAGTATATACAAGTGTTGCAGGCCCCTCGACTGCCCCACAGATCAACTAGGGTATTACCAACTGAGAATAATTTTTTTTTTTGCAGGAATATTCCTGCACGGGCCCTTAGCCTCTGGCTGGCCCACTAAGTGTTGCTTGTTTCTGTTTTACTTGGGCGGAGTATGAGTATTTATAACTCGTATGGTAGCTTCAGTAAGATTTTGTCACAAGTGTTTAACAACTTCTTCTGCTCTGTTAAATCTAAGTTGAAATCTTAATGGGTTTGTAACTCTGAACTGTGTCACTGAGAATAATATCTACTCTCGTGGGTTACTCTTAGTAACAACTTAATTATCACTTCGTTTCGTATTCACGGTGCTAGAACACACGTAGATGTTCATTAAATATTATAATAACAAGCCATAATAATAATTCATTAAACACCTGCATTAAACAACCTCTAAGGGTTGCCTACCCTGAATCATGACACACACACACACACACACACACACACACACACACACACACACACACACACACACACACACACACACACACACACACACACACGCTCTCACTCGCTGGCCAGCGCTCTCACACATCACCCATCAGTTTTTTCTATTTTTTTTTTATTTTTACATGCAAGCATGCAATTAAATACAATAAAACAAAGACAAAAATGCAAAACAACTAAATATAGCAAACCACAAATACACTGGCCTGAAGGGCCGACAACAATAAACAAATAACAAGCAAATCACAAGACAGACACAGTATACAACAATAAAAAATACACAAAAGCACAAAACAAAAGTACAATACAAAACACTCAAACCCTAAGCAAATAACGTAATTACAGGAATAGGACAAGTCAAAACAAGAAATCGGCCTTGTAAAGGACAAACGGAGAGGCACTAGCACAGAAAGACAAGAAAATTCATGCAATAAATTAAATGCAACAAAAAACAAAATATGAAATACATAAACATGGATAAAAACAACATCAATACATAACAATCTGAAAAAAAAACAGGCAAGGACAAACAAGCAGCCATAGGGGCACTTAACATCACACAAACAAGCGCACACATGGTACATACACACACGTACTTCCCCGGAAATTTTTCTCCCGGGAACCTCACATTGAACTCCTCCCAGTGCAACCACCCCACAGTGTCTTATACACCGGGGAACTCATAGCATCCGGAACCTTGGAAACATAGACCCGCAAACTGGGGACCCAAATGGTATCACATCCGTGGGAAAAGGTCGCCACGAGCCTCCACACTAAGAGAAGCCTCACAGCACGAAAGGTCGCCACATTCTCAGACAACGGATATTGGGGAACCCGACGCCAGTGACCCAGCGGCATCACAGACGCCGGCAACACATCCTCCGGGACCCCATCACAGATCCGCATGGGAGATGGTGTGGCAGAGGGCAACACCACACCGGCATCCGCAGCAACTTCCACACTACCAGACACCAATAGGTTTCTGAACAGCATCCTTTTTTTAATTTCACCACTAGGCCACGGCTCGCACCAGCATCCTCATCATCCACGGCAGGAGAAGTCACCACCCTCCACTGCGGAGAGCCCCCCTGGTGGAAAAAAAAAACAGAAGACATGTTAGACACACAGGCACCGGCATCAGCAGGCACATGGACCACCGCCACCACTAACTGCGTAGACCGCGACGCATCCGGAACCACTCTGTCGACATATGTTGACTCAGTCACTCACATCCTCCCAGGCAGAAGAAGAACGTCGGGAATGCTTAAGCTCAGGTCGGACATCGTCAGAGCCAGAGGCAGACCCAGAAACACGGGCATCACCAGCCAGACGAACCGACGCACGACACAGAACGGCAGCAGCCTCTACTACAGGGGGAACCGGGCCACACACAGCAGTAGGCTCCGCAGCGACCCCAGCACCCAGCACAGCCGGGACACGAGGCGAGGGCACAGGGCCAGGCTCAGCAGCAGGAGGCGAGGAAAAGGACGACGTCGACGTCTCGCAGAGACCACCCAGAAGATCCACAGGAGCTTCCGAGACAGCGACAGAAGCAGGAAGAACAGCCGACGGCACTGCAACACCCAGAGGAAGGGCCACAATATCCAAATTGTCGTCGGGCGACGCAGGAGGAGCCGCATCAGCTAACGGGACATCCACATCCTCACCTCTGGAATCCTCCCCTCCACAGGGAGCGGCGGGAAATCCTCCTCCCAGAAGAGGTTCACGGCCACGATGGCAGACGCAGAGCACCAAGCAGCCTGATGGTCCAAAAGGCCACAATGATAACACGTCCTAGGCTGGCAGGCCATAAAACACCCGTATGTGGTATCCCAGGAGCTTCATTGAGGATGGAACGTTCGATCGTAGTCGCATTTCCAGAGGGGCGAATGTTCGTCCGCATACCCTTGAGCGTTCCTGAGGAAAGCAGGTGCACCTGCACACTAACAACGTCGCCAAATTGGCCAAAGTAATGCCGCAGCAGTTCCTCCAGAAACTCCAAGGGCGCCCCATGAACACTGACGTAAGTGAGGGCACCACTACGATCAGAGAGGATCACAGTGCCCGCACCGTCCGGCAGGGGTAAGGTCCACCCCCTCGTAGCGACAGAGAAACTCCCGATACGCCGCCGCCACAATGAACTTGACAATAGCCCAATGCGCAGTCACCAACTCAACGCCATAAACGTCCACCACAGGGATACGAAGCATCTCACACAATACAAGCGCCACCTCATGGATAAACAGCCTGGCCAGAAAACTCGAGGCCCATGGACTGAGCCCTTACTACACGGGGAAGGGGTACCCCCATCCTGCAAGCCACGTCAGCTTTGACCAGGCGGGCAAAGACACGCACACCCCCTGCCGGCCAAACTGGCAAACTTCCACCAACTACCGGAGAGGTCAGGCAACACGTCCTCACCTAATAGCAGCTAGGGCACAACTCACCCCATCAAACAGTTAGCTGGTTAACAAGGTTCCTGAAACGTATATCAACACCACCTTGTAACATTTAATAGTCTACTGTACATATGGACACATAGTGTGAACACAGATAAAGTGCATACAAATATGTATAGTCAATTTACAGTGTATTTATAAATGACATAATTTGTCAAATTTATCATCAAAGTTAGGATATAGTGTATATAATACATCTGGTATACACTGGGTCATAAAAAAATCCACACACAAACACACTACTGCTTCACATACCCTGAACACAATCTACTTAGTCACATATAAACACTACTGTATCACACTTGTCATACTAAATTTACTACTCCATCACTTTTCAGGAACTCTCTCAATATTAACACAAACAGGAAACAAACTATACTTCATCTCACACATGGAAACTGTAGTAAATCACATGGGGATTTAATCACACTGCCCAGTCTGCTAGATCACACTGCTCAGTCACACAGTAACGCACACGCTAATCCATTATAAATCGAAAGCATACTCTACCTTATCACATTCTTGAAACAAACTATTCCATCAGAAACAAATTCTGCGCTATCAAAAGCGGACGCACTCTTTTCCATAACACACCGGAAATACACTACTCCATCACATATAGAAAATATACTGCACTCCATCATACACCGAGAAGACGACGAGTCACAATAACGTGGTTAAGATATAATTACATGACTTGATAAAAGTCCTGGACAGACTGAAAAGTCGTCGTCTCTCCATTTTCTGATGTGGTTTGGTCATTATACACTATACTCGGTTAGTCGAACATACTATACTCCAACAAACACCAAAAACATACTCTTCATGGTCACACTTGAAGATAGGAACAGATAGGAACTACTCCAGCACACTTATTAATGCTCTGCTTCTTCAGACGACGGGAACCTGCTCATCTCCCCCACACACCATAAAAAACTTTCTACTTCATCACATACAAGATCTACTCTATCACACACCGAAGACATTCACACTGTTTCACCACTCACCATGAACAGTGTCTACTTTCTCTCACTAATAATCACCAGGAGCACTACTCCTCTACTCACCCACATTACACACACGAAACTCATTCTATTCCATCGCATTCATAAAGCACTCACATTCTATTCCATCGCATACATAAAACACTCTCATTCTATTCCATCGCATTCATAAAGCACTCACATTCTATTCCATCGCATTCATAAATCACTTACATTCTATTCCATCGCATACATAAAGGCACTCACATTCTATTCCATCGCATTCATAAAGCACTCTCATTCTATTCCATCTCATATATAAAGCACACCATCTATACATATTTTATGTCTACATACAAAAGGAACTTAATACACTTCATTATACACCAGTCTCACACTACTTCGTCACACATTGTAGACATTTAATCCACCACATACACGGAGCACGCTGTTGTCCACCACATACACGGAGCACATTGTTGTCCAACACATACACGGAGCACACTGTTGTCCACCACATACACGGAACACACTGTTATCCACCACACACACGGAACACACTGTTATCCACCACATACACGGAGCACGCTGTTGTCCACCACATACACGGAGCACACTGTTGTCAACCACATACTCGGAACACACTGTTGTCCACCACATACACGGAGCACACTGTTGTCAACCACATACACGGAGCACGCTGTTGTCAACTACATACACGGAGCACGCTGTTGTCCACCACATACACGGAGCACACTGTTGTCAACCACATACACGGAGCACGCTGTTGTCAACCACATACACGGAGCACACTGTTGTCAACCACATACACGGAGCACGCTGTTGTCAACCACATACACGGAGCACGCTGTTGTCAACCACATACAAGGAGCACACTGTTGTCCACCACATACAAGGAGCAGACTGTTATCCACCACATACACGGAGCACGGTGTTGTCCATCTCACCTTAAATGCAGTCTCACCTTCACACACCTGGAACACGTTCTTCTTTACTACATAGCGGGAACACATTCTTCTCCAATACGCAGATAATACGGTTACTACTATCAGACACCGAAGACACTATACTCCATCATATCCTGTTTATACTGTCTACTCCATAATTCAGCAGGAACACACCTCTCCATCAGACACCGGAGAAAACTGTACATCATCATCACACCCCGTATATAATCTCTGTTTCATCCTTCACACAGTGGAAACACACTGTACCATCACACTTCATCACTATACTCCATCTCTCCCCATACATAAACTCTGCTCCATTCATCACACAGTGGATATTCACCTCTCCGTCAGACACCAGAATCACTGCACACCATCCCAAATGTATATTAACTCTGGTCGATCTCAACATTTCATGCTCTCATTCCTTAACACATCAATATCATCTAAAAACTATCATGATTTGTGTTGACATTATCAGTCAGTCTGGCAACTGGAACATCGGTGTGCTGTCACTACTACCTTAACTGTCAGGACTGATGGGTCTCTCCATGAACATGAATGTATTTATCTAAGTGAAAATTATTCTCAGGGTTACCACATCTCAGTATTAACTTATTATAAATGTTTTCCTGTATAACGTGTGATACTAAATATAAAGAATATTATCGGCAGTGGTGTTTAAGGCTAAGAATGCATACATATCTTCTTGGCACACCTACAAGAAATAATTATATATACGTGTGATCCTCTGCCTGGCTTTTAACACAGACTGGTTCCTTGGAGGGTCAACACTTCTTTAAGACCGGCCAACTGGTGAGTCTCTCCGAGCAGCAGCTGGTCGACTGCGCCGGCGGTGCTTACAGAAACAAGGGATGTGGCGGTGGATTTATGACTGCTGCCTTCGACTACATCAAGGTCAAAGGGTCTGACAGTGAGGCTTCCTACCCCTACGTGGGAGTTGTAAGTAGTCATCATCAGCGCAGTACGTTTTTGGCTTCAACCTGTCAAATATATTGTTTTCAATAAATATAAATATTTTGTAAAGATAATTTTTATTTCAACCTTCTATGATAACAAATAATATATTTTCTGCAAGACAGAGAATTATACATGTTTTCTTCTCTAATTCATGCAGAAGGGGCCTTGCAAATACTCAGCCAGGAACGTCGCTGCCACATTAACTGGCTATGTCCAAGTAACTTCACAAAGCGAGATCGCTCTGATGACAGCCGTAGCGATGGTCGGTCCCATCTCTGTGGCCATCGATGCATCCCACACCTCTTTCCAGTTCTACAGCAGTGGTGAGCTCACACGTACATGTACAAGTGGGAGGGTCAATCCAATGAACTGAGTACAATAGAGGTTGCAGAGGAAGCGGTAATGGACCAGTCTCAGGGACTTTATCAAACAAAGGCAAACAAGAAAAGGACATGAGAAGACTTGAGCAGGGAAGGGACGGGAACTCATAGGAAAAAGTGCCAAGCCATTACGAATATTTAGCACTTGGAAGGGGTCAGGATATGTATTTGGGATGGGAGGGGGTGAATGAATGGTTCCCAACAACGTGGATGGTTGGGGACTGAACGCCGACCTGCATGAAGTGAGACCGTCGCTCTCCCATCCAGGCCATGTGTCTCCGTCTCAAGTGTACCGTGTCAAGTGTTCAAGGATGAGAATGTGGGGAATTTAACTGTGAGATTTATATTTACTTAATTTATATGAATTCATATAAAATTTATATTTACGTTAATTTATATATTTCGATAGCAAATTGTATAATGGTTTAAAGTGTACTATATTTCTTAAAATTCTCACAAATCGATTTCCTTACACATTATGGGAGGTTTATGGTTTATATGGAGTTAATAAAAGTTATTGATTAGCAGACATTCACTACAGTATTAGACCACATATTAACTTAAATAGGGAGGCCTTATCTTATTGTTGTTATATCCTAGACAACCAGTATGAACCCGGATGAATAAGCCAGTCGATTCACTTTGTGGGTGTTGCTGGCCCCCAACTAATGTAGTGGAGTACTAGGTTACTAGTGTTAATTCTTGGTCCTCTTCTGTTTCACCTGACAAAGGGCACTTACAAATAATAGCAGTAATCCTATATATATATATATATATATATATATATATATATATATATATATATATATATATATATATATATATATATATATATGCGAACAAGCCTGAATGGTCCCCAGGACTATATGCGAATGAAAACTCACACCCCAGAAGTGACTCGAACCCATACTCCCAGGAGCAACGCAACTGGTATGTACAAGACGCCTTAAACCACTTGACCATCACGACCGGACATAATGAGGTGATAGCCTAAGCTATTTGAACCACCTCACCGCCGGCACTCGGATGGTTATCTTGGGCATAGCATTTTACCAAATCACCTCATTCTTTGGGGCACACGTGAGGAACACAAATGCGAACAAGCCTGAATGGTCCCCAGGACTATATGCGAATGAAAACTCACACCCCAGAAGTGACTCGAACCCATACTCCCAGGAGCAACGCAACTGGTATGTACAAGACGCCTTAAACCACTTGACCATCACGACCGGACATAATGAGGTGATAGCCTAAGCTATTTGAACCACCTCACCGCCGGCACTCGGATGGTTATCTTGGGCATAGCATTTTACCAAATCACCTCATTCTTTGGGGCACACGTGAGGAACACAAATGCGAACAAGCCTGAATGGTCCCCAGGACTATATGCGAATGAAAACTCACACCCCAGAAGTGACTCGAACCCATACTCCCAGGAGCAACGCAACTGGTATGTACAAGACGCCTTAAACCACTTGACCATCACGACCGGACATAATGAGGTGATAGCCGAAGCTATTTGAACCACCTCACCGCCGGCACTCGGATGGTTATCTTGGGCATAGCATTTTACCAAATCACCTCATTCTTTGGGGCACACGTGAGGAACACAAATGCGAACAAGCCTGAATGGTCCCCAGGACTATATGCGAATGAAAACTCACACCCCAGAAGTGACTCGAACCCATACTCCCAGGAGCAACGCAACTGGTATGTACAAGACGCCTTAAACCACTTGACCATCACGACCGGACATAATGAGGTGATAGCCTAAGCTATTTGAACCACCTCACCGCCGGCACTCGGATGGTTATCTTGGGCATAGCATTTTACCAAATCACCTCATTCTTTGGGGCACACGTGAGGAACACAAATGCGAACAAGCCTGAATGGTCCCCAGGACTATATGCGAATGAAAACTCACACCCAGAAGTGACTCGAACCCATACTCCCAGGAGCAACGCAACTGGTATGTACAAGACGCCTTAAACCACTTGACCATCACGACCGGACATAATGAGGTGATAGCCTAAGCTATTTGAACCACCTCACCGCCGGCACTCGGATGGTTATCTGGTAAGAATGAGGTGATTTGGTAAAATGCTATGCCCAAGATAACCATCCGAGTGCCGGCGGTGAGGTGGTTCAAATAGCTTAGGCTATCACCTCATTATGTCCGGTCGTGATGGTCAAGTGGTTTAAGGCGTCTTGTACATACCAGTTGCGTTGCTCCTGGGAGTATGGGTTCGAGTCACTTTGGGGTGTGAGTTTTCATTCGCATATAGTCCTGGGGACCATTCAGGCTTGTTCGCATTTGTGTTCCTCACGTGTGCCCCAAAGAATGAGGTGATTTGGTAAAATGCTATGCCCAAGATAACCATCCGAGTGCCGGCGGTGAGGTGGTTCAAATAGCTTAGGCTATCACCTCATTATGTCCGGTCGTGATGGTCAAGTGGTTTAAAGCGTCTTGTACATACCAGTTGCGTTGCTCCTGGGAGTATGGGTTCGAGTCACTTCTGGGGTGTGAGTTTTTATTCATATATATATATATATATATATATATATATATATATATATATATATATATATTATATATATATATATATATATATATATATATATATAAATAACTGAAAACTCACACCTCAGGAGTGACTCGAACCCATACTGCCAGGAGCAACGCAACTGGTATGTATAGGACGCCTTAATCCACTTGACCATCTCGACCGGACATAAGGAGGTGATAGCTGAATCTATTTGAACCACCCCCCAGCCGGCATCCAGATGGTAATCTTGGACATAGCATTTTATCACATCACCTCATTCTTTGGGGCACACGTGAGGAACACAAATGCGAACAAGCCTGAATGGTCTCCAGGACTATATGCAACTGAAAACTCACACCCCAGAAGTGACTCGAACCCATACTGCCAGGAGCAACGCAACTTGTATGTACAGGACGCCTTAATCCACTTGACCATCTCGAATGTACCCTCTTGACAGTGTACTGACGTTTGAGAATTTGGTCGAAAAAGGGTTAATGTACTCAAGGAAGGGGCCTGAAAACAAAAGGCTGGTATTCCATAAGGGAGACTATATGGAGATTAGAAAATTCCTAACAGATATAACATGGGAAAGAGAGCTCAGGGGAAAGACGGCCCAAGACAAGATGGACTACATAACGTAGAAGTGTATGAAGGCAGCAGACAAGTTTGTCCCAGTTCAAAAAGAAAAAAAACGAAATACAGATGAGAAACCCATGGTTTAATCAGAGATATAAGTTAGGAAAGCAACTAAGTAAATGGGCTTGGAGAAACTATAGAAATAAAGGACACTTGAGAGCAGAGAAGGATACCAGAGTGCAAGGAATGAATACGTCATGGTGAAAAGAGAGGCAGAAGGGTAATACGAAAATGACATAGCAATGCAAGACAAAGACTCGACCTAAATTGCTGCACAGCCACATCAGGAGAAAAACAACAGTGAAGGAACTGGTCATGTAACTTAAGATAAGGGCAGACAGATTCACTTCAAACGACAAGGAAGTGTGCAAGGAACTCAATAAGAAATTCCATGAGGTCTTCACGTTAGAGCAAGAAGTTCCAGAGATGAGAGAGGGAATAGTTTACCAGGTACCACTAGAAGAGTTTGGGATTACCAGTGGGAATGTAAGGAAGCTCTTTCTAAAGTTGGATGTGACAAAGGCTATAGGCCCAGATGGAATCTTCCCTTGGATACTTAAGGAAGGAGCAGAAGCACTGTGCCTGCCACTCTCCATAGTGTATAACAAATCACTGGTATCCAGTGAACTGCCAAAACATTGGAAGACAGCTAACGTAGTCCCGATATACAAGAAAGGGGACGGACAAGAATCACTGAACTACAGGCCAGTGTCCCTAACTTGCATACCATGCAAGTTGGTAGAGAAGATTGTGCGAAGAAAGATAGTGAAACATCTGGAGCGAAGGAAATTTGTGACACGACATCAACATGGGTACAGGGATGACAAGTCCTGCCTCACAGGATTAATTAAATTCTACGATAAGGCAACAAACATCAGGCAAGAAAGAAACGGGTAGGCAGACTGCATATTTTTGGACTGCCAGAAAGCCTTCGACACAGTACCACACAAGAGAATAGTGCAAAAGCTGAAGATGCAGGCAGGAGTGAAAGGGAATGCACTTCATTGGATAAGGAAGTACCTAAAATAACAGAAGACTGAGTCACTGTGAGGGATGAGGCCTCAGAGTAGCGAGGCGTCACTAGAGGCGAGGCGAGGCGAGGCGTCAAGTCCCACAGGGTTCACGCCTTGGACCTGTACTGTTTCTGAAATATGTAAATGATCTCCC
The DNA here is from genome assembly GCA_020271785.1 of Procambarus virginalis. Classification (NCBI taxonomy): domain Eukaryota; kingdom Metazoa; phylum Arthropoda; class Malacostraca; order Decapoda; family Cambaridae; genus Procambarus; species Procambarus virginalis. The sequence goes on from WNGS01111181.1 coordinate 47,573,711, forward strand.
AGAGGTTATAGAATCGTTCCACTCATTGTTTGCTGATGATGCACAAATTATGAGGACAATTAAAACAGAGGAAGAATGTATGAGGCTACAAGATGACCTAGACAAACTGAATGAATGGTCCAACAAATGGCTACTAAAGTTCAATCCGATTAAATATAAGGTAATGAAACTAGGTGGTAGAAAGAAAAGGCCAGACATAGGATACAGAATGCGAGAAGAAGAATGTCATAACACGGACAGAGTACTTACAGATAAGGTACCTTTCCTTACGCACTCACTCAGACTCGTTTATACAAGCACTCGTAGGTGGCCTGATAGCTGGTTTCGCTCGTAGACACGGAGGGTACTCGCATTATCTTGAGATGATTTCGTGAGTAGGGGCGTGCTGTATGCTTAACAGACAGACACACGCGCACACACTGGTACTGGCGGTGCTAAGGTGGTGACGTCACGTTGGAGCTAGGGCGCGGCGGCTGGCGGCGGGCGCTCGAGGCGGCGGCTGGCGGCGGCTGGCGGCGGTACCATGCACTACACTGTACACTGTGGTACAGGTACACTGTGGTAATGTCACACACAGATTACTTAGGCGGCGGCACTGACTTAGTTCACTCTAGGTCACTCACGACGATCTTTGTCACCAGGGGTTACCTGATACCAGTCTGTTTCGCTCTGGAGATTTGTCACTTTAGGCTTCTAAACAATATATTCCCACTCGTGATTCTGGCGAGTGTGTGGTATATCGCAAAGACGCTGAGTTAACTTGACGGTGAGGGATAGATGGTGATCAGTCTATTGGCGGTAGAACAGAACACGTCCTCTTCGTATGGTCTCTCTCACGTGAATGAGTTTGCAAGGGTGCCGGGCATCTCGTGGCACACAACACAAAAGGAGTTACAATTTGACCAATAGCATTGCAGCAAATGAGCGGGAACCAATCATATTAGCTCGTTCGATGAGCAGTAGCAGGAGTGACATCATGAACACGTCATAGCTGTTATTCCGATCGCGCCGGTTGACCCAGAGGTCAGACGCTACTGGCGCCTTCCCTCTGTCTCAGCGGGCACCAGCCATGTACTCACTGACCCTTTGGTAGCAAGTATACTTAGCT
>WNGS01111181.1:47578354-47589365 GCA_020271785.1 Procambarus virginalis
TGGATGGATGGATGGATGGATGGATGTATGGTGCATCCATTACCGTCACTCCCCAGTGCATCTTAAGAGCCTCTCCCTCTGTCAGAAACCGCAAAGCCGCAAATGACCCTCCAACCCTCTCGCGCCTAGGGGACGGTCCCCTCACTCTCCCTCACCCTCCCTCCCTCACCCTGGCCCTCCCCTACCCCCAACAACATATGTTGGGTCATCTAGAATCTACCACATACTCTAGGCGCATAGCATACATAGTCTTTATCATAAACTATTATATACACACAGGATTAGTCTACGGAAAACAAACATACATATTCATTTACTCATAACAACATAACCACATACCTCTTACTTAAGCACATACCACATAGCCCTACATACTCTCCTACCCCCCAAACAACATGACCCCAATCTTCCCTGACCACATACCCGAACACCGGAGGCACGGAAAACAAACAAACATATTCATTTACTCTCAACAACATATCCACATACCTCTTACTTTAGCACATACCACATAGCTCTACATACTCCCCAAACAACATGACCACAATCTTCCCTGACCACATACCCAAACACCAGATGCTCACACGCGTCCGACACGCCCCAACTTCCGGGAAAATCCCCGCGCGGTGCTCTAGTCGCTAGGGGCTTCACCTGGCAGATGGTGCGCGTCCCTCTAGTCACAGGGGGGTCCACCTGGCAGATGGTGCGCGTCCCTCTAGTCCTCATTTACACTACTGAGGGCTTATTGGCCCATATTTCTTGATGCTTCTATATTGGAGCGGAGTTTTGAAGTGGGTAGAATATAGTTGTGCATTAATTGGCTGTTGATTGCTGGTGTTGACGTCTTGATGTGTAGTGCCTCGCAGATGTCAAGCTGCCTGCTATCGCTGTATCTATTGATGATTTCTGTGTTGTTTGTTAAGACTTCTCTGGTGATGGTCTGGTTGTGGGAAGAGATTATATGTTCCTCAATGGAGCCCTGTTGCTTATGCATCGCTAATCGCCTGGAAAGAGATGTTGTTGTCTTGCCTATATACTGAGTTCTTTGAGGCTTACAGTCCCCAAGTGGGCATTTGAAGGCATAGACGACGTTGGTCTCTTTTAAAGCGTTCTGCTTTGTGTTTGGAGAGTTTCTCATAAGTAGGTTGGCCGTTTTTTTGGTTTTATAGTAAATCGTCAGTTGTATCTTCTGATTTTTGTTTGTAGGGATAACGTTTCTATTAACAATATCTTTCAGGGCCCTTTCCTCCGTTTTGTGAGCTGTGGAAAAGAAGTTCCTGTAAAATAGTCTAATGGGGGTATAGGTGTTGTGTTAGTTGTCTCTTCAGAGGTTGCATGGCGTTTCACCTTCCTTCTTATGATGTCTTCAACGAAACCATTGGAGAAGCCGTTGTTGACTAGGACCTGCCTTACCCTACAGAGTTCTTCATCGACTTGCTTCCATCCTGAGCTGTGGCTGAGAGCATGGTCGACATAAGCATTAACAACACTCCTCTTGTACCTGTCTGGGCAGTCACTGTTGGCATTTAGGCACATTCCTATGTTTATTTCCTTAGTGTAGACTGCAGTGTGGGAACCTCCGCTCCTTTCCATGACTGTTACATCAAGAAAGGGCAGCGTCCCATTCTTCTCCATCTCGTAAGTGAAACACAACAAAGACTTCTGCTCAAATGCCTCCTTCAGCTCCTGCAGATGTCTGACATCAGGTACCTGTGTAAAAATGTCGTCAACATACCTGCAGTATATGGCCGGTTTGAAGTTCATGTTGACTAAGACCTTGTGCTCGATAGTACCCATGTCGAAGTTCGCAAACAGGACACCTAGGGGAGAACTCATGGCGACCCCATCTACTTGCTTATACATGTGCCCATCCGGGCTCAAGAAGGGTGCCTCTTTAGTACAAGCTTGGAGTAGTTTCCTTAGGATGTTTTCTGGTATGTCAAGAGGAGTACAGGCCGGATCACGATACACTCTGTCCACTATCATCCCGATTGTTTCATCCACAGGTACGTTGGTAAACAGTGATTCTAAGTCCAACGAGGCTCTTATCCCTGTGGCCCGTGTTCCCCACAGTAAGTCAACAAATTCCTTTGGAGACTTCAGGCTGAAGGCACAAGGGACATAAGGAGTCAGCAAGCCATTGAGTCGCTTCGCCAGTCTGTACGTGGGTGTGGGTATCTGGCTGATGATTGGCCGAAGTGGTTTTCCAGGCTTATGTGTCTTGACATTTCCATACGCGTATCCAGGTTTATATTCCCCAATAATCTTTGGCAGGTGGAGTCCGGATTTCTTGGTGTTCACAGTTTCTATCAATTTGTTGACCTTTGCTTTCAATTCGGCTGTAGTGTCCTTCGTAACCCTTTTGAATTTAGTTTGGTCAGAGAGAATGAGGTTCATTTTCGCCAGATATTCGTCTTTTTTAAGAATGACGTATATTGGTGACTTGTCACCTCTCCTGACGACTATCTCCTTGTTCACACGAAGGCTCTTAGCTGCCGCTTTGAGCTCAGGGGACAGTATGGTGCTTCTGTAGTTGCCTCGATTCTTTCCTCCTTCCGCAATAAGTTCTGTTTGTAAGGTGTCTTTGGTGGTGACCTTCTTTTGTGTCTCGAGGTCGAATATGTCGTCCAACAGGATCTCCAACTCCACTTTCCGGGCCATCTCACTTGGTCTGGACATAACGTGACAGACCTGGTCTGGACATAACGTGACAGACCTGGTCTGGACATAACGTGACAGACCTGGTCTGGACATAACGTGACAGACCTGGTCTGGACATAACGTGACAGACCTGGTCTGGACATAATGTCAATCATAATGTCTTTGGAAGAAGCCGCACAAGACCATCATTTTGTGAAATGGACAGAGACAAACTCCGAAGACAAAACCGAGCCAGTCGGTTTTCGGTCGGTCCAGCTCACATACATCTAATTGCTGAGATCTGTCCAGTAAGGACTTGACGAAGGGGGCCGAATATCGCCTCTTTTGGATCTTGGGATTGAAATCTCGAGCCGTCTTAGCTCACCACGTCTTCTCAGTGTGATGTCTCTGTCATGCATGGCGCTAATTGGTCCACACACCTGTTGGGCTCCTACATCTCGAGTTCACAAGCACCGGGCATCTCTGGGTTTTCCCACATCTCATCCAAGAGGAAGTACATCTGTTCCTGACCCGTCATTACCACACAATTTCCTCCTTAACGCTATGCAAATTCCTATATACTTTACCTACCTATTTCCGTCTATTTAACACATACAAGCATGGACAACTGTACACAAATATGGCGCGCAAAGGATGGGAACATCTTTTATCTGAAGGTTGTCTCGACCAGGCTTGCTTACAGTCATGACACATGGCAACATGACACACATGACAAAATTATAACAACAATGACACTTAGCAATCTAGTCAATTCTAGAAGCAATTGATGGAGCTAGAAACAGATAAAGAAAATATTTACCATACACTCAGTAACAAAGGGAATAATTTGATATTGCAAGTAGTACGTTCAAGTTATTCAGCTTATCCTCCTGTTTAGAGATCGATGTATAGAGATCCTCTTGTTTAGAGATCTACTTGTAGTGACGATGTAGACCATCTTGTATATATTAACGTAATGGACAGATAGAAAGTAGAATTTGTTACTATTGAATTTGGGCAAATTGGAAAAGGCTTTGCATTTATATTGCTAATAAAACCTAACCTAACCATCCTAGGCCTAATACACGCTCTTTGAGGCCTAATATAATGCACATGTGCTATACTAGGTCTAGGAATATTTAAGTTTGGTTTTAACTTTTATTTTTTCCCAGACTATGAAGTGAATTGCACCAAATTCTACTATCTAATTGTTCATTACGTCAATACGATGGTTCACATAGTATTACAAACTACTATCTTAACAGGAGGATGGGTTAAAATTACTCGCTGATTGTTCAGTCAAAGAAAGAGCATGTGCTCGGTTTATATAATGCTTGCTTAATTGTCACACTATTAGCCACATAGGTTATGATAATGTATCATTATTTACTCAGGCCGTCATTATAATACCTGTTCACTCTCATGACTCCAGACGAGGAGAATAACTGCACAACCCGAAAGAGCGATAAGGTAGACATTTCAAATCCACTACAATCAACTTCATAGACTGGAGACGAGCCTGACGACTTTTATGACTCCAAATAACTGGCAATGTCAGCACTAGCTTCAAACATATGTCAATCCCCGTTTGACTGGAGAGTGTGCTGCCGGGTCGGACGTTCCCCTGGTCTCCCTGCTGGTGTTTACATTGGATGATTGTTGGTTGCCCTGCCGGGTGGTTGTTTGCCACTGCGGGGTGACTGTTTTTAAGTCTAAGTATGGGGACTTACGTGCCGCCATTGTAGAGGACGGACTCGGCTGGGCTGACATTTACCTGTCGGGTGGATATTGGCGTCATCAGCAACATTCTGTTTGCAGTTATGGGCGTGATAGTGAAATGTCTCGCTGGTGTACAGGTCGTTCGTGAGGACAGAGTGATTGTGAAGTTTGCCAAGAGTGGCTTGTTCAGAAGGTTTCTCGATCAGTATGAGGACAAGGATGTGAGGCTGAGGAACGGTCTCGGCTCTGTGACGGTGACGTATTTGAATGTGGAGTACACATACGTGTCTATTAAGAGTGCGCCATTTAAAATGTCTGAGGATCTTCTCCGTCGGGCTCTTGCCAGGTATGGCCGTGTGAACTCTACTCGTGTCTGAAGGTCTACAACCTGGGGACGTCAAGGGACTCGGTAATGGCTACAGGATGGCTAAGATGGTTCTTCGTGGGAATGTGCCTTCTTCTCTCGCGTTTGCTGGCTTTACAGTCTGCTTCTCCTACCGTGGGCAGCCTCAGACATGTTTTAAATGTGGCCACGTTGGACATTTGGCTGCTGCCTGCAACACTTGGATGTACGATAGGGTACTGCGTGTTCCATGTAGTGGATTTTCTTCCCTTGCCTGAGCATGAGGATGTCTCGGTTGTGGGTGGTACTCCTTGTGTGAGGACGGACGCAGTGTTGGGTAACGTTCCAGTAAGTGCGGTTGGTGGTGTGGGTTTCGAGGTGGTAGAGAGGGTACTGACCCGCCCCCGCCGTCGGCTTCCTTGCCTCCGCTGGCATCTTCGCCTTCGCCGGCCCCGCCGGCCCTGTCTCCAGATCCTGTTCCTGTGTCGCCTGTGGGGTGTGGGCCTGTACCCCCTGTGAGTGCGGCTGATGTTTTTGCGGCTCACGTGTTGCCCAGTGAGATGCGGCCGGCCATGGGCTCTATTAGGGTGCCTCCTGCTGGGTGCGACAGTTCAGATGATCAGAGGCCTATGTCCAAGCGTTCCCGGAGGGCTCGGAGTGAGTCGCCCCCTCGTGGGTGGGCTGCTGAGTGTGACGATGTTGTTGGTGAGATGGGGGGTACTGTGCTGCCTCCTGCATTGCCTCCGAACCCTACTGCTATTGGCTTCTCTCCTTGCGAGGTTGACCTTAGTGATCGTGACCTAGTAGTGGTAATAAAGAAGGATATGAGCCGCGGGGCGAGTGCTACTGTGCCCAGTGGTGGGGTCCCTGGCGCGTCTGCATCCCCTATGGTTCCCCCTGATGTGCAGGTCCAAGTGACTCTAGGTGCGGCTCTGTGGCAACCCTAGTACGTCAAATAGTACTCGACTCCCCTCGTGTGGCACCCCTCCCTGTGGTTGTGTCCTCCGGGGTCACGCTCAGTGCGTCGCAGTCTTTGGAGCTCACCGTGGATGACCGGGTCCGTCCGTTTCCGTGGTGCTCCTCTACTATATGGGTCCCGAGGGCTAAGTGTTTGATTTCTAGGGTGCCGGATCTGATGCCTCAGCCTTGTGTCTCCTAGTAGTCGGGTGTCCTATGGCAACAAGCTCATTTGGTAGGCATACTGTTTGCGATTTCCAGTGCGAGAGTTTGCCGATAAATATTCGTAGTGGTTGTGCTTGCATTATATGCTCCCTGAACGTTTATACTTGTTGCTGTGTCTGCTGTATGTATGGTTTGTTTCCATGGTATGGCTCGCCTTGTTTAGGCGTTTGTGTTATTGTTTGTTTTGTGTTTTGTTCATACTGTGCTGTGGTTTTCCTTGTGTGTGTTCGACTGTTGTGTTCTTGTGGTTTTCTGTGTGTGTGTGTGTATGTGTTTTTTGGTGTGTGTGTTTTGGTGCTTTTTTTTGGCCGGGTCCTGTGTGTTCCGGTATTTTTTTTCATGTATGTTTGGGGTGTGGTTGACGATTGTGTGTGTCTGGGTGTTCCGTGGGTTGTGTGTGTGTGTTTTACAATTTTTTGATTTTGTAACATTTGTTTATGATGTTTCTTTTGTGCCCTGAGTGGTTTTAATGTATAATATTTGGCGTGCCCCGTCTGGGTTGTGCAGGTTCTTATTGTGTGTTATTATGTCTTTCTCTTCGTTGTTTTATGTTTTCTCATTTACGTTCTTTGCTGTACGACATTTGTTCTGTGTTTTTGTCATTATGTGTTCATTTGAGTTATGCATTTTGCTGTGACTTTTGTGCTTGTTTTGTTCTATGTTAAATTTATGGATGTGTTCTGTTGTTGGGTGGTGTGGAGCTGGAGCGAGTTCCACCCTAGTGGCTGTGTGAGGAGGGTGTCCGTGACGGCTGTGGGGGTATTGTCCCTCGGATGGGCGTGGTGCGTCTGTTGAGGAGACATGGGGGTCTTACCGGCCTCCATTAAAGAGGACCTCGTCGGCTGGTCTGGCTTTTACGGTGCCAGTGGACCACTTGTTGGTGGTGTTGCCCTGGTGGATGTTCTACATGTGCAGTTGTCGGAATTGGTGGGCATCCAGCTGCTGCAGGGGAACTGCGCCGTGGTCAAGTTTCGCCATCAGGCTGCATTTCAGGCGTTTCTGGGACGGTGTGAGGGGCGTGTTTACCCTCTCCCTGATGCCGCCGGTTCTGTTAAGGTAGTGAACCTCAGCGTCGCCTTGACGTATGTGTCGGTGCGTGGTGCCCCCTTCGAGTTTAACGACGATCTCCTAACTGCTGTGTTTGGACGGTTTGGTACTGTGCTAAGCATTCGTTGGGACAAGATACTTGCAGGGCACTGTACTGGGATGTTTGACGGTTCCCGCAACCTGACCGTGTCTCTGAAGAGTAGTGTTTCGTCTTTTGTGTCCGTGTTGGATTACACGCTCCGTTGCCAGTATCGAAGGCAACCGCTCACTTGTTACAGGTGTGGTAATGTGGGTCATCTCGCTGCAGCGTGCGACGTGGGAGCGACTGGCAGGGTGCAAGTTTTTCGTGAGGAGGACTTTCCCCCCCTGTTGACTTCGGACGCTTCTGAGGATGGAGTGGGTGCTGTGCCTGAGGCGCCTGATTTCTTGTCTGCTGCTATGCCTGTTGAGGCGGATACTATGCCTTCTACGTCCAGTCTGTTACCTGCTGTGGCCCCGGAGGTAGTTGCTGCACCAGAATGTACGAGTGTCGGGCCGTCGCCCACACTGCGTGTGGTGGATGTCCCAGTGGATGTCCATGTCCCGCCCCTGTCTGTGGATGTAGTACCGGCTCCCAGCGACGCGGGTCCTGCTGTTTTGGAGGGGTTGCTTCGGCAGGAGGAGGTGCCTACCGTGTCTGTGTGTGTTGGCGACTGTAGTTCTGCTCTTTCCGCCCCTTGCAGATGCTTGCGCGTCGGTGCTCTGAGGCTGTTTCCCTGGATGATGTGGACAATGTGGATGATGTGGCCTCTGTGGCCTCTTTGGACGGTGCGGGTGTGACCTGTGTGGATGTGGAGATGGTGGTTGTGCCTGCGGAGGGGCCTGCTGGGAGTGGTGTGGTGCGGCCTGTCTCGAAGCGTTCGCGGCGGGCTCGGAGTGTGTCTCCCCTTCGTGGTGAGCCTTAGGAGATGGTGGGGGAGTATGGTGCTCTGGCGCCCCCCGCCGTGGATGATGGTGCTGTGAGGGGCTCCGAAGTTGCTACCTGTGCCCCCCCCCCTGCGTCACCTGCTGTTGGATCTCCGCAGTGGGGGGTTGCCCCTGATGATTGGGACCTTGTCGTGGTGTTGCGGAAACATGTGCGCCAGGGGGCCTCGGCTCCTGTGCCCTGTGGTGGGGTCGATGCCGCGCCTGCATCCCCTGTGGTTCCCCCTCCTTCATTGCCCCGGTCTGGGGGAAGCCTAGTCCCGACTGCTGGGGTTGTGCCCTTAGGGGGTCCGGTGTTGGGCCCTTATCGGGATGCCCGGGTGTTTCCGATCCCATGGTGCTCGTCTACTGTCTGGGTGTCGGGTGAAGGAATTTGTTTATAGGGTGCCGGATAAGATGTCTCAGCCGAGGCCCCCGCTTGGTGGCCGGGTGCCCGATGACACGTGGGTGGTTTGGGAAGCGTACTGCTTGCGCTTTCCGATATACAAGTTCCAGGAGAAATATTAGTTAACGTCTTGCGCGCAACACTACTCCGTGCGTGGATCAGCTTCCGCCGTGACCTCGACACCCCACCCTACGGTGAGGGGAGTCTCCCTCTAACGTCCACCTCTGTTTTCGTCGCCACTCCTCTCTCTACGGCCCGACATATCTATCACTTTTGACTTTCTTCTCCTTAACGTCAATGCGTCTCCCTACATTTGTCCTGGTGCAGTCATCGGGAGGGTAAACCCTTCATGCAAACTGCACCTGTTCTCGAGAAGAAGAAGGAGCTGGAGCTCGGTTTCCTATTGGTGCTTCGGTGCCTTTGTATTGTTTGTTTTTATTGTACTGAATTTTGTTTTACAGACAATAAAAGAAAAAAAAATAAGGTACACATTTCAAACCCACTACAGTCAACTGGGGACGAGCCTGACGACTGTTATGACACCAAATAACTGATACTTGGGCTGGACGGTAGAGCGACGGTCTCGCTTCATGTAGGTCGGCGTTCAATCCCCGAACGTGCAGGTCGTTGGGCACCATTTCATCCACCCCCCCCCCATCTTAAATCCTTAACCTGACCCTTTCTAAGTGCTATATAGGCTTAATGGCTTGGCTCTTTCCCCTGATAATTCCATCCCTCCCTCTGATACGTCTTCATTGCTAAGGAAACAAGGAAAATAATAAATCAATTGAAGATAAAATTATTTATCCATTGGAAAACATGATATGCATCAAACTTTAATAACATAATTGACAACAAAGATTTTGTAACTGTTAAACCCCGTTCTGGTCTCATTTAGAGCTGTGCTCTTAGGTTTTAATCAGCAAATATACATTATTTGCTTCTTAGCTGAATCGGAACCGTCTACAGTATGTATCTGTGTAAAATGATGAATGTATGCAATATGTCAAGTACTAATAATATGGTTTTTATTACAAGAGTTTGTCGATTTTCAGGCCGACAATAAACGCGAGTATAAAAACTCAACAGAAGAAAAGTATCGCAAGAGAGTGTTCAATGATAATCTTAATCTCATCAAAAAATTTGAGGAGAGAAACTCTTCCTTCACGGTGGTGATGAACAAGTTTGGTGACATGGTAAGTCTCTCTGCTATATGGTTATTATTATGTTGGAATTTTGTCTTAGGATAAACCACTGGAAACGTAAAATTACTCAGTGTTCAATTCGACTAATTTTCAGATCGTCTCTGAACAACGACACAATATTCAGTTCATCCTTGTCCAACTACACAATATTCAGTTCGTTCTTGTACAGCGACACAATATTCAGTTCGTCCTTGTACAACGACACAATATTCAGTTCGTCCTTGTACAACGACACAATATTCAGTTCGTCCTTGTACAACGACACAATATTCAGTTCGTTCTTGTACAACGACACAATATTCAGTTCGTCATTGTACAACGACACAATATTCAGTTCATCCTTGCCCAACAACACAATATTCAGTTCTTCATATGAACTGATAAGTGCATGACAATTTTTTCCTGGTTATTAATTTTCAGACTGATAATGCCCCAAAAGTGCAGAAAATGGCTCTTATTCCCTTGAAAATGTTGTTTAACCTCTGACCGATAGAGCTTAGGGGAGACGCCGTGAAGGTATTTGAAGGCTGCTGACTTATGAAGCAATGTGTCACAGCTCTAGATAAGGAGTCGGCAGCCTTCAAGTGCCTCAGAGACGTCTTCCCTGAGCTTTCTTAAGCAAGGTTAGAGCAAAGTTTGAGGGGAATATTAACCATTTGCTCAAATTGGAGGCAGAAGTAATCAGAAATTAATATTGCTACTCAGTAACCAAATAGTTTTACATTGTATAATAATGCATAACGGTCATTCCCTTTGCAATTTGCAATAATTAAGGACGTAGAAGTAAGATGATTGGCAATTCGTGTTCTGAGGCTATTTGGTTTCGATTATCCAAACCAGTTTCAGTACTTTACTTGAATATAAATCCAACGTAACAAATAGAACCTGTAAGATTAGTATAGAGTTTGCCTCATAATTGTAAATATATATAATAGCACATTAAGTATATTTCCTCATCATGAGTCCAACAAACATTATTTGACAGACGAATGAAGAATTCGTAGCTAAGATGAACGGATACATAGACTCGTCGTCCGAGAGACGAGGAGAGTGTTCAGCCCCTTGACTAAGCAACTGCCAGTTGCTGTAGATTGGCGCACCAACGGCTCTGTCACTGGTGTCAAGGACCAGTCACAGTGTGGCTCTTGCTGGGCTTTTTCTGCGGTAAGTATTTTGCCCGCGTACCAAGGGGTCGTTAAATGGCCAGTGTTCCAACTCTACTAGCAAGCGGTCTTCATGACAAGTCTCTCATGTCAAGCGGTCTGCATGGCAAGTCTGTCATGTCAAGTGGTCTGCATGACAGTTAGTGGTCCACTCCTTTTGCAACTTTACTTCTTCAATAATTATTTCTCCTCACCTATAAGCGGACCTCCTCTTCCTCGGCGATTTCTTATAACTTTTACATTATACATCCACCTTAAAAAAAAGCCGTTTTATGTTACATTGACCAAATTAACATGTCAATTCCACAGAAAATCCTGCACCCTCATTGACAAGTTAAATATGTATACACAAAGTCCATTTGCG
>WNGS01111181.1:47628848-47673335 GCA_020271785.1 Procambarus virginalis
ACATTAACATGTGGTCCTCACCACAGACATTAACATGTGGTCCCTCACCACAGACATTAACATGTGGTCCCCACCACAGACATTAACATGTGGTCACCACCACCAGACATTAACATGTGGTCCCCCACCACAACATTAACATGTGGTCCCACCACAGACATTAACATGTGGTCCCCCCACACCGACATTAACATGTGGTCCCTCACCACAGACATTAACATGTGGTCCCCACCACAGACATTAACATGTGGTCCTCACCACAGACATTAACATGTGGTCCTCACCACGACATTAACATGTGGTCCCTCCACACACATTAACATGTGGTCCACCACCACAGACATTAACATGTGGTCCCCTCACCACAGACATTAACATGTGGTCCCCCACCACAGACATTAACATGTGGTCCTCACCACAGACATTAACATGTGGTCCCCACCACAGACATTAACATGTGGTCCCCACCACAGACATTAACATGTGGTCCCTCACCACAGACATTAACATGTGGTCCCTCACCACAGACATTAACATGTGGTCCCCTCACCACAGACATTAACATGTGGTCCCTCACCACAGACATTAACATGTGGTCCCTCACCACAGACATTAACATGTGGTCCCCACCACAGACATTAACATGTGGTCCCCCACCACCACAACATTAACATGTGGTCCCACCACCACCAACATTAACATGTGGTCCCCCACCACCACAAACATTAACATGTGGTCCTCCACCACACCACTGACATGTGGTCACCACCACCGACATTAACATGTGGTCCCACCACCACCGACATTAACATGTGGTCCCCCACCACCGACATTAGCATGTGGTCCCCCACCACCGTCATTAACATGTGGTCCCTCACCACAGATATTAACATGTGGTCCCTCACCACAGACATTAACATGTGGTCCTCACCACAGACATTAACATGTGGTCCCTCACCACAGACATTAACATGTGGTCCCTCACCACAGACATTAACATGTGGTCCCTCACCACAGACATTAACATGTGGTCCCCCACCACAGACATTAACATGTGGTCCCTCACCACAGACATTAACATGTGGTCCCTCACCACAGACATTAACATGTGGTCCACCACCACAACATTAACATGTGGTCCCTCACCACAGACATTAACATGTGGTCCCTCACCACAGACATTAACATGTGGTCCTCACCACAGACATTAACATGTGGTCCACCACTACCAACATTAACATGTGGTCCCCCACCACCACATTAACATGTGGTCCCTCACCACAGACATTAACATGTGGTCCCCCACCACAGACATTAACATGTGGTCCCTCACCACAGACATTAACATGTGGTCCCTCACCACAGACATTAACATGTGGTCCTCACCACAGACATTAACATGTGGTCCACCACCACCAACATTACATGTGGTCCCTCACCACAGACATTAACATGTGGTCCCTCACCACAGACATTAACATGTGGTCCTCACCACAGACATTAACATGTGGTCCACCACTACCAACATTAACATGTGGTCCCCACCACCAACATTAACATGTGGTCTCCCACCACCAACATTAACATGTGGTCCTCACCACAGACATTAACATGTGGTCCCTCACCACAGACATTAACATGTGGTCCTCACCACAGACATTAACATGTGGTCCACACCACCAACATTAACATGTGGTCCCCCACCACCAACATTAACATGTGGTCCTCACCACAGACATTAACATGTGGTCCCCCACCACAGACATTAACATGTGGTCCCTCACCACAGACATTAACATGTGGTCCCCACCACAGACATTAACATGTGGTCCTCACCACAGACATTAACATGTGGTCCCACCACAGACATTAACATGTGGTCCCACCACAACAGACATTAACATGTGGTCCCTCACCACAGACATTAACAGTGGTCCCTCACCACAGACATTAACATGTGGTCCCACCACCAGACATTAACATGTGGTCCCCAACCACTGACATTAACATGTGGTCCCCCACCACCACCAACATTAACATGTGGTCCCATCACCACTGACATTAACATGTGGTCCCCCACCACTGACATTAACATGTGGTCCCCCACACCACCAACATTAACATGTGGTCCACCACCACCACCAACATTAACATGTGGTCCCCCACCACACAACATTAACATGTGGTCCTCCACCACCAGACATTAACATGTGGTCCACCACCACCGACATTAACATGTGGTCCCACACCACCGACATTAACATGTGGTCCCCCACCACCGACATTAACATGTGGTCCCCACCACCGACATTAACATGTGGTCCCACCACCACCGACATTAACATGTGGTCCCCACCACAGACATTAACATGTGGTCCCCACCACGACATTAACATGTGGTCCTCACCACAGACATTAACATGTGGTCCCTCACCACAGACATTAACATGTGGTCCTCACCACAGACATTAACATGTGGTCCCTCACCACAGACATTAACATGTGGTCCCTCACCACAGACATTAACATGTGGTCCCCTCACCACAGACATTAACATGTGGTCCTCACCACAGACATTAACATGTGGTCCCTCACCACAGACATTAACATGTGGTCCTCACCACAGACATTAACATGTGGTCCCTCACCACAGACATTAACATGTGGTCCCTCACCACAGACATTAACATGTGGTCCTCACCACAGACATTAACATGTGGTCCCTCACCACAGACATTAACATGTGGTCCCTCACCACAGACATTAACATGTGGTCCCTCACCACAGACATTAACATGTGGTCCCACCACAGACATTAACATGTGGTCCCCACCACAGACATTAACATGTGGTCCCCCACCACCAACATTAACATGTGGTCCCTCACCACAGACATTAACATGTGGTCCCCCACCACAGACATTAACATGTGGTCCCCCACCACACAACATTAACATGTGGTCCCCACCACCACAACATTAACATGTGGTCCCCACCACCACACATTAACATGTGGTCCCCCACCACAGACATTAACATGTGGTCCCCACCACAGACATTAACATGTGGTCCCACCACCACCGACATTAACATGTGGTCCCCCACCACAGACATTAACATGTGGTCCCCACCACAGACATTAACATGTGGTCCCCACCACAGACATTAACATGTGGTCCCCCACCACAGACATTAACATGTGGTCCCCCACCACCGACATTAACATGTGGTCCCTCACCACAGACATTAACATGTGGTCCCCCACCACAGACATTAACATGTGGTCCCTCACCACAGACATTAACATGTGGTCCCTCACCACAGACATTAACATGTGGTCCCTCACCACAGACATTAACATGTGGTCCCCCACCACAGACATTAACATGTGGTCCCTCACCACAGACATTAACATGTGGTCCCCTCACCACAGACATTAACATGTGGTCCCTCACCACAGACATTAACATGTGGTCCCTCACCACAGACATTAACATGTGGTCCCCACCACAGACATTAACATGTGGTCCTCACCACAGACATTAACATGTGGTCCCTCACCACAGACATTAACATGTGGTCCCTCACCACAGACATTAACATGTGGTCCTCACCACAGACATTAACATGTGGTCCCTCACCACAGACATTAACATGTGGTCCTCACCACAGACATTAACATGTGGTCCCTCACCACAGACATTAACATGTGGTCCCTCACCACAGACATTAACATGTGGTCCTCACCACAGACATTAACATGTGGTCCTCACCACAGACATTAACATGTGGTCCTCACCACAGACATTAACATGTGGTCCCTCACCACAGACATTAACATGTGGTCCCTCACCACAGACATTAACATGTGGTCCCTCACCACAGACATTAACATGTGGTCCCCACCACAGACATTAACATGTGGTCCTCACCACAGACATTAACATGTGGTCCCTCACCACAGACATTAACATGTGGTCCCCCACCACCGACATTAACATGTGGTCCCTCACCACAGACATTAACATGTGGTCCCTCACCACAGACATTAACATGTGGTCCCCTCACCACAGACATTAACATGTGGTCCCTCACCACAGACATTAACATGTGGTCCCTCACCACAGACATTAACATGTGGTCCCCCACCACAGACATTAACATGTGGTCCTCACCACAGACATTAACATGTGGTCCCTCACCACAGACATTAACATGTGGTCCTCACCACAGACATTAACATGTGGTCCCTCACCACAGACATTAACATGTGGTCCTCACCACAGACATTAACATGTGGTCCCTCACCACAGACATTAACATGTGGTCCCTCACCACAGACATTAACATGTGGTCCTCACCACAGACATTAACATGTGGTCCTCACCACAGACATTAACATGTGGTCCCCACCACCACATTAACATGTGGTCCCTCACCACAGACATTAACATGTGGTCCCTCACCACAGACATTAACATGTGGTCCTCACCACAGACATTAACATGTGGTCCACCACCACCAACATTAACATGTGGTCCCTCACCACAGACATTAACATGTGGTCCCTCACCACAGACATTAACATGTGGTCCTCACCACAGACATTAACATGTGGTCCACCACCACCAACATTAACATGTGGTCCCCCACCACCAACATTAACATGTGGTCCCCCACCACCAACATTAACATGTGGTCCTCACCACAGACATTAACATGTGGTCCCTCACCACAGACATTAACATGTGGTCCTCACCACAGACATTAACATGTGGTCCACCACCACAACATTAACATGTGGTCCCCCACCACCAACATTAACATGTGGTCCTCACCACAGACATTAACATGTGGTCCCCCACCACCGACATTAACATGTGGTCCCTCACCACAGACATTAACATGTGGTCCCCCACCACAGACATTAACATGTGGTCCTCACCACAGACATTAACATGTGGTCCTCACCACAGACATTAACATGTGGTCCACCACCACAGACATTAACATGTGGTCCCTCACCACAGACATTAACATGTGGTCCCTCACCACAGACATTAACATGTGGTCCCACCACCACAGACATTAACATGTGGTCCCCACCACAGACATTAACATGTGGTCCCCCACCACCACCACATTAACATGTGGTCCCATCACCACAGACATTAACATGTGGTCCCCACCACAGACATTAACATGTGGTCCCCCACCACCACCAACATTAACATGTGGTCCCCACCACCACCAACATTAACATGTGGTCCCCACCACCACACCACATTATCATGTGGTCCTCCACCACCACTGACATTAACATGTGGTCCACCACCACCGACATTAACATGTGGTCCCCCCACCACGACATTAACATGTGGTCCCCACCACGACATTAACATGTGGTCCCCCACCACGACATTAACATGTGGTCCCTCACCACAGACATTAACATGTGGTCCCTCACCACAGACATTAACATGTGGTCCTCACCACAGACATTAACATGTGGTCCCTCACCACAGACATTAACATGTGGTCCCTCACCACAGACATTAACATGTGGTCCTCCCACAGACATTAACATGTGGTCCCCCACCACAGACATTAACATGTGGTCCCTCACCACAGACATTAACATGTGGTCCCTCACCACAGACATTAACATGTGGTCCACCACCACCAACATTAACATGTGGTCCCTCACCACAGACATTAACATGTGGTCCCTCACCACAGACATTAACATGTGGTCCTCACCACAGACATTAACATGTGGTCCACCACACCAACATTAACATGTGGTCCCCACCACCAACATAACATGTGGTCCCTCCACCACAGACATTAACATGTGGTCCCACCACAGACATTAACATGTGGTCCCTCACCACAGACATTAACATGTGGTCCCTCACCACAGACATTAACATGTGGTCCTCACCACAGACATTAACATGTGGTCCACCACCACCAACATTAACATGTGGTCCCTCACCACAGACATTAACATGTGGTCCCTCACCACAGACATTAACATGTGGTCCTCACCACAGACATTAACATGTGGTCCACCACCAACATTAACATGTGGTCCCCACCACCAACATTAACATGTGGTCTCCACCACCAACATTAACATGTGGTCCTCACCACAGACATTAACATGTGGTCCTCACCACAGACATTAACATGTGGCCTCACCACAGACATTAACATGTGGTCCACCACCACCAACATTAACATGTGGTCCCCCACCACCAACATTAACATGTGGTCCTCACCACAGACATTAACATGTGGTCCCCACCACCGACATTAACATGTGGTCCTCACCACAGACATTAACATGTGGTCCCCCACCACAGACATTAACATGTGGTCCTCACCACAGACATTAACATGTGGTCCTCACCACAGACATTAACATGTGGTCCCCCACCCACAGACATTAACATGTGGTCCTCACCACAGACATTAACATGTGGTCCTCACCACAGACATTAACATGTGGTCCCCACCACAGACATTAACATGTGGTCCCTCACCACAGACATTAACATGTGGTCCCNCCCACCACAGACATTAACATGTGGTCCCCCACCACGACATTAACATGTGGTCCCTCACCACAGACATTAACATGTGGTCCCTCACCACAGACATTAACATGTGGTCCTCACCACAGACATTAACATGTGGTCCCCACCACAGACATTAACATGTGGTCCCTCACCACAGACATTAACATGTGGTCCCCCACCACAGACATTAACATGTGGTCCTCACCACAGACATTAACATGTGGTCCTCACCACAGACATTAACATGTGGTCCCCACCACGACATTAACATGTGGTCCCTCACCACAGACATTAACATGTGGTCCCCTCACCACAGACATTAACATGTGGTCCACCACCACCAACATTAACATGTGGTCCCCCACCACCAACATTAACATGTGGTCCTCACCACAGACATTAACATGTGGTCCCCCACCACCGACATTAACATGTGGTCCCTCACCACAGACATTAACATGTGGTCCCCCACCACAGACATTAACATGTGGTCCTCACCACAGACATTAACATGTGGTCCCACCACCACCGACATTAACATGTGGTCCCCACCACCGACATTAACATGTGGTCCCCACCACCGACATTAACATGTGGTCCCCCACCACAGACATTAACATGTGGTCCCCATCACCGACATTAACATGTGGTCCCTCACCACAGACATTAACATGTGGTCCTCACCACAGACATTAACATGTGGTCCTCACCACAGACATTAACATGTGGTCCCTCACCACAGACATTAACATGTGGTCCCTCACCACAGACATTAACATGTGGTCCCCCACCACAGACATTAACATGTGGTCCTCACCACAGACATTAACATGTGGTCCCTCACCACAGACATTAACATGTGGTCCCCCACCACCGACATTAACATGTGGTCCCTCACCACAGACATTAACATGTGGTCCCCTCACCACAGACATTAACATGTGGTCCCTCACCACAGACATTAACATGTGGTCCCTCACCACAGACATTAACATGTGGTCCTCACCACAGACATTAACATGTGGTCCCTCACCACAGACATTAACATGTGGTCCCTCACCACAGACATTAACATGTGGTCCTCACCACAGACATTAACATGTGGTCCCTCACCACAGACATTAACATGTGGTCCCTCACCACAGACATTAACATGTGGTCCACACCACAGACATTAACATGTGGTCCTCACCACAGACATTAACATGTGGTCCACCACCACCAACATTAACATGTGGTCCCTCACCACAGACATTAACATGTGGTCCCTCACCACAGACATTAACATGTGGTCCCCCACCACGACATTAACATGTGGTCCACCACCACAACATTAACATGTGGTCCCCCACCACCGACATTAACATGTGGTCCCTCACCACAGACATTACATGTGGTCCCCTCACCACAGACATTAACATGTGGTCCCTCACCACAGACATTAACATGTGGTCCCTCACCACAGACATTAACATGTGGTCCCCCACCACAGACATTAACATGTGGTCCTCACCACAGACATTAACATGTGGTCCCTCACCACAGACATTAACATGTGGTCCTCACCACAGACATTAACATGTGGTCCCTCACCACAGACATTAACATGTGGTCCTCACCACAGACATTAACATGTGGTCCCTCACCACAGACATTAACATGTGGTCCCTCACCACAGACATTAACATGTGGTCCACACCACAGACATTAACATGTGGTCCTCACCACAGGCATTAACATGTGGTCCACCACCACCAACATTAACATGTGGTCCCTCACCACAGACATTAACATGTGGTCCCTCACCACAGACATTAACATGTGGTCCCCCACCACGACATTAACATGTGGTCCACCACCACAACATTAACATGTGGTCCCCCACCACCAACATTAACATGTGGTCCCCCACCAACATTAACATGTGGTCCTCACCACAGACATTACATGTGGTCCCCTCACCACAGACATTAACATGTGGTCCCTCACCACAGACATTAACATGTGGTCCCTCACCACAGACATTAACATGTGGTCCCCCACCACAGACATTAACATGTGGTCCTCACCACAGACATTAACATGTGGTCCCTCACCACAGACATTAAAATGTGGTCCTCACCACAGACATTAACATGTGGTCCCTCACCACAGACATTAACATGTGGTCCTCACCACAGACATTAACATGTGATCCCTCACCACAGATATTAACATGTGGTCCCTCACCACAGACATTAACATGTGGTCCTCACCACAGACATTAACATGTGGTCCTCACCACAGACATTAACATGTGGTCCACCACCACCAACATTAACATGTGGTCCCTCACCACAGACATTAACATGTGGTCCCTCACCACAGACATTAACATGTGGTCCCCCACCACCGACATTAACATGTGGTCCACCACTCACAACATTAACATGTGGTCCCCCACCACCAACATTAACATGTGGTCTCCCACCACCAACATTAACATGTGGTCCTCACCACAGACATTAACATGTGGTCCCTCACCACAGACATTAACATGTGATCCCCACCACAGACATTAACATGTGGTCCACCACCACCAACATTAACATGTGGTCCCCCACCACCAACATTAACATGTGGTCCTCACCACAGACATTAACATGTGGTCCCCCACCACCGTCATTAACATGTGGTCCCTCACCACAGACATTAACATGTGGTCCCCCACCACAGACATTAACATGTGGTCCTCACCACAGACATTAACATGTGGTCCTCACCACAGACATTAACATGTGGTCCCTCACCACAGGTATTAACATGTGGTCCCTCACCACAGACAATAACATGTGGTCCCTCACCACAGACATTAACATGTGGTCCCCCACCACAGACATTAACATGTGGTCCTCACCACAGACATTAACATGTGGTCCCTCACCACAGACATTAACATGTGGTCCCCCACCACCGACATTAACATGTGGTCCCTCACCACAGACATTAACATGTGGTCCCTCACCACAGACATTAACATGTGGTCCCCTCACCACAGACATTAACATGTGGTCCCTCACCACAGACATTAACATGTGGTCCCATCACCACTGACATTAACATGTGGTCCCCCACCACTGACATTAACATGTGGTCCCCCACCACCACCAACATTAACATGTGGTCCACCACCACCACCAACATTAACATGTGGTCCCCCACCACCACAAACATTAACATGTGGTCCTCACACCACTGACATTAACATGTGGTCCACCACCACCGACATTAACATGTGGTCCCACCACCACCGACATTAACATGTGGTCCCCCACCACCGACATTAACATGTGGTCCCCCACCACCGTCATTAACATGTGGTCCCTCACCACAGACATTAACATGTGGTCCCTCACCACAGACATTAACATGTGGTCCTCACCACAGACATTAACATGTGGTCCCTCACCACAGACATTAACATGTGGTCCCTCACCACAGACATTAACATGTGGTCCCTCACCACAGACATTAACATGTGGTCCCCCACCACAGACATTAACATGTGGTCCCTCACCACAGACATTAACATGTGGTCCCTCACCACAGACATTAACATGTGGTCCACCACCACCAACATTAACATGTGGTCCCTCACCACAGACATTAACATGTGGTCCCTCACCACAGACATTAACATGTGGTCCTCACCACAGACATTAACATGTGGTCCACCACTACCAACATTAACATGTGGTCCCCCACCACCAGACATTAACATGTGGTCCCTCACCACAGACATAACATGTGGTCCCCACCACAGACATTAACATGTGGTCCCTCACCACAGACATTAACATGTGGTCCCTCACCACAGACATTAACATGTGGTCCTCACCACAGACATTAACATGTGGTCCACCACCACCACATTAACATGTGGTCCCTCACCACAGACATTAACATGTGGTCCCTCACCACAGACATTAACATGTGGTCCTCACCACAGACATTAACATGTGGTCCACCACTACCAACATTAACATGTGGTCCCCCACCACCAACATTAACATGTGGTCTCCCACCACCAACATTAACATGTGGTCCTCACCACAGACATTAACATGTGGTCCCTCACCACAGACATTAACATGTGGTCCTCACCACAGACATTAACATGTGGTCCACCACCACCAACATTAACATGTGGTCCCCCACCACCAACATTAACATGTGGTCCTCACCACAGACATTAACATGTGGTCCCCCACCACCGTCATTAACATGTGGTCCCTCACCACAGACATTAACATGTGGTCCCCCACCACAGACATTAACATGTGGTCCTCACCACAGACATTAACATGTGGTCCGCACCACAGACATTAACATGTGGTCCCACCACAACAGACATTAACATGTGGTCCTCACCACAGACATTAACATGTGGTCCCTCACCACAGACATTAACATGTGGTCCCACCACATTGACATTAACATGTGGTCCCAACCACTGACATTAACATGTGGTCCCCCACCACCACCAACATTAACATGTGGTCCCATCACCACTGACATTAACATGTGGTCCCCCACCACTGACATTAACATGTGGTCCCCCACCACCACCAACATTAACATGTGGTCCACCACCACCACCAACATTAACATGTGGTCCCCCACCACCACCAACATTATCATGTGGTCCTCCACCACCACTGACATTAACATGTGGTCCACCACCACCGACATTAACATGTGGTCCACCACCACCGACATTAACATGTGGTCCCCCACCACCGACATTAACATGTGGTCCCCCACCACCGACATTAACATGTGGTCCCCACCACCGACATTAACATGTGGTCCCCCACCACTGACATTAACATGTGGTCCCCACCACCGACATTAACATGTGGTCCTCACCACAGACATTAACATGTGGTCCCTCACCACAGACATTAACATGTGGTCCTCACCACAGACATTAACATGTGGTCCCTCACCACAGACATTAACATGTGGTCCCTCACCACAGACATTAACATGTGGTCCCTCACCACAGACATTAACATGTGGTCCTCACCACAGACATTAACATGTGGTCCCTCACCACAGACATTAACATGTGGTCCTCACCACAGACATTAACATGTGGTCCCTCACCACAGACATTAACATGTGGTCCCTCACCACAGACATTAACATGTGGTCCTCACCACAGACATTAACATGTGGTCCTCCCACCACAGACATTAACATGTGGTCCCTCACCACAGACATTAACATGTGGTCCCTCACCACAGACATTAACATGTGGTCCCACACCACAGACATTAACATGTGGTCCCCACCACAGACATTAACATGTGGTCCCCACCACCACAACATTAACATGTGGTCCCTCACCACAGACATTAACATGTGGTCCCCCACCACCGACATTAACATGTGGTCCCCCACCACAGACATTAACATGTGGTCCCACCACCACCCCAACATTAACATGTGGTCCCCCACCACCACACATTAACATGTGGTCCCCCACCACCAGACATTAACATGTGGTCCACCACCACCGACATTAACATGTGGTCCCACCACCACCGACATTAACATGTGGTCCCCCACCACCGACATTAACATGTGGTCCCCACCACCGACATTAACATGTGGTCCCACCACCACGACATTAACATGTGGTCCCCCACCACCGACATTAACATGTGGTCCCCCACCACCGACATTAACATGTGTCCCTCACCACAGACATTAACATGTGGTCCCCCCACCCGACATTAACATGTGGTCCCTCACCACAGACATTAACATGTGGTCCCTCACCACAGACATTAACATGTGGTCCCTCACCACAGACATTAACATGTGGTCCCTCACCACAGACATTAACATGTGGTCCTCACCACAGACATTAACATGTGGTCCCCTCACCACAGACATTAACATGTGGTCCCCTCACCACAGACATTACATGTGGTCCCTCACCACAGACATTAACATGTGGTCCCCCACCACAGACATTAACATGTGGTCCTCACCACAGACATTAACATGTGGTCCCTCACCACAGACATTAACATGTGGTCCCTCACCACAGACATTAACATGTGGTCCTCACCACAGACATTAACATGTGGTCCCTCACCACAGACATTAACATGTGGTCCTCACCACAGACATTAACATGTGGTCCCTCACCACAGACATTAACATGTGGTCCCTCACCACAGACATTAACATGTGGTCTCACCACAGACATTAACATGTGGTCCTCACCACAGACATTAACATGTGGTCCTCACCACAGACATTAACATGTGGTCCCTCACCACAGACATTAACATGTGGTCCCTCACCACAGACATTAACATGTGGTCCCCCACCACCAGACATTAACATGTGGTCCCCCACCACAGACATTAACATGTCCCTCACCACAGACATTAACATGTGGTCCCTCACCACAGACATTAACATGTGGTCCCCCACCACCGACATTAACATGTGGTCCCTCACCACAGACATTAACATGTGGTCCCCCACCACAGACATTAACATGTGGTCCCTCACCACAGACATTAACATGTGGTCCCTCACCACAGACATTAACATGTGGTCCCTCACCACAGACATTAACATGTGGTCCCCCACCACAGACATTAACATGTGGTCCTCACCACAGACATTAACATGTGGTCCCTCACCACAGACATTAACATGTGGTCCCTCACCACAGACATTAACATGTGGTCCCTCACCACAGACATTAACATGTGGTCCTCACCACAGACATTAACATGTGGTCCCCACCACAGACATTAACATGTGGTCCCTCACCACAGACATTAACATGTGGTCCTCACCACAGACATTAACATGTGGTCCTCACCACACATTAACATGTGGTCCCCACCACCAACATTAACATGTGGTCCCTCACCACAGACATTAACATGTGGTCCCTCACCACAGACATTAACATGTGGTCCTCACCACAGACATTAACATGTGGTCCACCACCACCAACATTAACATGTGGTCCCTCACCACAGACATTAACATGTGGTCCCTCACCACAGACATTAACATGTGGTCCTCACCACAGACATTAACATGTGGTCCACCACCACCACATTAACATGTGGTCCCCCACCACAACATTAACATGTGGTCCCCACCACCAACATTAACATGTGGTCCTCACCACAGACATTAACATGTGGTCCCTCACCACAGACATTAACATGTGGTCCTCACCACAGACATTAACATGTGGTCCCCACCACCAACATTAACATGTGGTCCCCCACCACCAACATTAACATGTGGTCCTCACCACAGACATTAACATGTGGTCCCCCACCACAGACATTAACATGTGGTCCCTCNCCTCACCACAGACATTAACATGTGGTCCTCCACCACAGACATTAACATGTGGTCCCCACCACAGACATTAACATGTGGTCCCCCACCACAGACATTAACATGTGGTCCCCCACCACAGACATTAACATGTGTCCCCACCACAGACATTAACATGTGGTCCCCCACCACAGACATTAACATGTGGTCCCCCACACCCGACATAACATGTGGTCCCTCACCACAGACATTAACATGTGGTCCCTCACCACAGACATTAACATGTGGTCCTCACCACAGACATTAACATGTGGTCCCTCACCACAGACATTAACATGTGGTCCCTCACCACAGACATTAACATGTGGTCCCCCACCACGACATTAACATGTGGTCCCTCACCACAGACATTAACATGTGGTCCCTCACCACAGACATTAACATGTGGTCCTCACCACAGACATTAACATGTGGTCCCTCACCACAGACATTAACATGTGGTCCCTCCCACAGACATTAACATGTGGTCCTCACCACAGACATTAACATGTGGTCCCTCACCACAGACATTAACATGTGGTCCCTCACCACAGACATTAACATGTGGTCCCCACCACAGACATAACATGTGGTCCCACCACAGACATTAACATGTGGTCCCCACCACAGACATTAACATGTGGTCCCCCCCCACACCCCACCACATTAACATGTGGTCCCTCACCACAGACATTAACATGTGGTCCCCCACCACTGACATTAACATGTGGTCCCCCACCACCAGACATTAACATGTGGTCCACCACCACCACCAACATTAACATGTGGTCCCCCACCACCACCACATTAACATGTGGTCCCCCACCACACGACATTAACATGTGGTCCCCACCACCGACATTAACATGTGGTCCCCCACCACCGACATTAACATGTGGTCCCCCACCACCGACATTAACATGTGGTCCCCCACCACCGACATTAACATGTGGTCCCACCACACCGACATTAACATGTGGTCCCCCACCACAGACATTAACATGTGGTCCCCACCACAGACATTAACATGTGGTCCCTCACCACAGACATTAACATGTGGTCCCCCACCACCGACATTAACATGTGGTCCCTCACCACAGACATTAACATGTGGTCCCTCACCACAGACATTAACATGTGGTCCCTCACCACAGACATTAACATGTGGTCCCCCACCACCGACATTAACATGTGGTCCCTCACCACAGACATTAACATGTGGTCCCCTCACCACAGACATTAACATGTGGTCCCCTCACCACAGACATTAACATGTGGTCCCTCACCACAGACATTAACATGTGGTCCCCCACCACAGACATTAACATGTGGTCCCCCACCACAGACATTAACATGTGGTCCCTCACCACAGACATTAACATGTGGTCCCTCACCACAGACATTAACATGTGGTCCTCACCACAGACATTAACATGTGGTCCCTCACCACAGACATTAACATGTGGTCCTCACCACAGACATTAACATGTGGTCCCTCACCACAGACATTAACATGTGGTCCCTCACCACAGACATTAACATGTGGTCCCACCACAGACATTAACATGTGGTCCTCACCACAGACATTAACATGTGGTCCTCACCACAGACATTAACATGTGGTCCCTCACCACAGACATTAACATGTGGTCCCTCACCACAGACATTAACATGTGGTCCCTCACCACAGACATTAACATGTGGTCCCCCACCACAGACATTAACATGTGGTCCTCACCACAGACATTAACATGTGGTCCCTCACCACAGACATTAACATGTGGTCCCCCACCACAGACATTAACATGTGGTCCCTCACCACAGACATTAACATGTGGTCCCTCACCACAGACATTAACATGTGGTCCCCTCACCACAGACATTAACATGTGGTCCCTCACCACAGACATTAACATGTGGTCCCTCACCACAGACATTAACATGTGGTCCCCACCACAGACATTAACATGTGGTCCTCACCACAGACATTAACATGTGGTCCCTCACCACAGACATTAACATGTGGTCCCTCACCACAGACATTAACATGTGGTCCCTCACCACAGACATTAACATGTGGTCCTCACCACAGACATTAACATGTGGTCCCTCACCACAGACATTAACATGTGGTCCCTCACCACAGACATTAACATGTGGTCCTCACCACAGACATTAACATGTGGTCCTCACCACAGACATTAACATGTGGTCCCCACCACCAACATTAACATGTGGTCCCTCACCACAGACATTAACATGTGGTCCCTCACCACAGACATTAACATGTGGTCCTCACCACAGACATTAACATGTGGTCCACCACCACCACATTAACATGTGGTCCTCACCACAGACATTAACATGTGGTCCCTCACCACAGACATTAACATGTGGTCCTCACCACAGACATTAACATGTGGTCCACCACCACCACATTAACATGTGGTCCCCCACCACCAACATTAACATGTGGTCCCCACCACCAACATTAACATGTGGTCCTCACCACAGACATTAACATGTGGTCCCTCACCACAGACATTAACATGTGGTCCTCACCACAGACATTAACATGTGGTCCACCACCACACATTAACATGTGGTCCCCCACCACCACATTAACATGTGGTCCTCACCACAGACATTAACATGTGGTCCCCACCACCGACATTAACATGTGGTCCCTCACCACAGACATTAACATGTGGTCCCCCACCACAGACATTAACATGTGGTCCTCACCACAGACATTAACATGTGGTCCCCACCACAGACATTAACATGTGGTCCCACCACAACGACATTAACATGTGGTCCCTCACCACAGACATTAACATGTGGTCCCTCACCACAGACATTAACATGTGGTCCCACCACCATTGACATTAACATGTGGTCCCCAACCACTGACATTAACATGTGGTCCCCCACCACCACCAACATTAACATGTGGTCCCATCACCACTGACATTAACATGTGGTCCCCCACCACTGACATTAACATGTGGTCCCCCACCACCACCAACATTAACATGAGGTCCACCACCACCACCAACATTAACATGTGGTCCCCCACCACCACAAACATTATCATGTGGTCCTCCACCACCACTGACATTAACATGTGGTCCACCACCACCGACATTAACATGTGGTCCCACCACCACCGACATTAACATGTGGTCCCCCACCACCGACATTAACATGTGGTCCCCACCACGACATTAACATGTGGTCCCTCACCACAGACATTAACATGTGGTCCCTCACCACAGACATTAACATGTGGTCCTCACCACAGACATTAACATGTAGTCCCTCACCACAGACATTAACATGTGGTCCCTCACCACAGACATTAACATGTGGTCCCTCACCACAGACATTAACATGTGGTCCCCCACCACAGACATTAACATGTGGTCCCTCACCACAGACATTAACATGTGGTCCCTCACCACAGACATTAACATGTGGTCCACCACCACCAACATTAACATGTGGTCCCTCACCACAGACATTAACATGTGGTCCCTCACCACAGACATTAACATGTGGTCCTCACCACAGACATTAACATGTGGTCCACCACCACCAACATTAACATGTGGTCCCCCACCACCAACATTAACCTGTGGTCCCTCACCACAGACATAAACATGTGGTCCCCCACCACAGACATTAACATGTGGTCCCTCACCACAGACATTAACATGTGGTCCCTCACCACAGACATTAACATGTGGTCCTCACCACAGACATTAACATGTGGTCCACCACCACCAACATTAACATGTGGTCCCTCACCACAGACATTAACATGTGGTCCCTCACCACAGACATTAACATGTGGTCCTCACCACAGACATTAACATGTGGTCCACCACTACCAACATTAACATGTGGTCCCCCACCACCAACATTAACATGTGGTCTCCCACCACCAACATTAACATGTGGTCCTCACCACAGACATTAACATGTGGTCCCTCACCACAGACGTTAACATGTGGTCCTCACCACAGACATTAACATGTGGTCCACCACCACCAACATTAACATGTGGTCCCCCACCACCAACATTAACATGTGGTCCTCACCACAGACATTAACATGTGGTCCCCCACCACCGTCATTAACATGTGGTCCCTCACCACAGACATTAACATGTGGTCCCCCACCACAGACATTAACATGTGGTCCTCACCACAGACATTAACATGTGGTCCGCACCACAGACATTAACATGTGGTCCCACCACAACAGACATTAACATGTGGTCCCTCACCACAGACATTAACAAGTGGTCCCTCACCACAGACATTAACATGTGGTCCCACCACCATTGATATTAACATGTGGTCCCCAACCACTGACATTAACATGTGGTCCCCCACCACCACCAACATTAACATGTGGTCCCATCACCACTGACATTAACATGTGGTCCCCCACCACTGACATTAACATGTGGTCCCCCACCACCACCAACATTAACATGTGGTCCACCACCACCACCACATTAACATGTGGTCCCCCACCACCACCAACATTAACATGTGGTCCTCCCACCACCACTGACATTAACATGTGGTCCACCACCACCGACATTAACATGTGGTCCCACCACCACCGACATTAACATGTGGTCCCCCACCACCGACATTAACATGTGGTCCCCCACCACCGACATTAACATGTGGTCCACCACCACCGACATTAACATGTGGTCCCCCACCACAGACATTAACATGTGGTCCCCCACCACCGTCATTAACATGTGGTCCCTCACCACAGACATTAACATGTGGTCCCTCACCACAGACATTAACATGTGGTCCTCACCACAGACATAAACATGTGGTCCCTCACCACAGACATTAACATGTGGTCCCTCACCACAGACATTAACATGTGGTCCCCCACCACAGACATTAACATGTGGTCCTCACCACAGACATTAACATGTGGTCCCTCACCACAGACATTAACATGTGGTCCCCCACCACAGACATTAACATGTGGTCCCTCACCACAGACATTAACATGTGGTCCCCTCACCACAGACATTAACATGTGGTCCCCACCACCAACATTAACATGTGGTCCCCCACCACAACATTAACATGTGGTCCTCACCACAGACATTAACATGTGGTCCCCACCACAGACATTAACATGTGGTCCCTCACCACAGACATTAACATGTGGTCCCCCACCACAGACATTAACATGTGGTCCTCACCACAGACATTAACATGTGGTCCCACCACCACCGACATTAACATGTGGTCCCCCACCACAGACATTAACATGTGGTCCCACCACCACCGACATTAACATGTGGTCCCCCACCACAGACATTAACATGTGGTCCCCACCACCGACATTAACATGTGGTCCCTCACCACAGACATTAACATGTGGTCCCTCACCACAGACATTAACATGTGGTCCTCACCACAGACATTAACATGTGGTCCCTCACCACAGACATTAACATGTGGTCCCTCACCACAGACATTAACATGTGGTCCCCCACCACAGACATTAACATGTGGTCCTCACCACAGACATTAACATGTGGTCCCTCACCACAGACATTAACATGTGGTCCCCCACCACACATTAACATGTGGTCCCTCACCACAGACATTAACATGTGGTCCCCTCACCACAGACATTAACATGTGGTCCCTCACCACAGACATTAACATGTGGTCCCTCACCACAGACATTAACATGTGGTCCTCACCACAGACATTAACATGTGGTCCCTCACCACAGACATTAACATGTGGTCCCTCACCACAGACATTAACATGTGGTCCTCACCACAGACATTAACATGTGGTCCCTCACCACAGACATTAACATGTGGTCCCTCACCACAGACATTAACATGTGGTCCCTCACCACAGACATTAACATGTGGTCCCACCACCACGAC
The DNA here is from genome assembly GCA_020271785.1 of Procambarus virginalis. Lineage (NCBI taxonomy): Eukaryota > Metazoa > Arthropoda > Malacostraca > Decapoda > Cambaridae > Procambarus > Procambarus virginalis. The sequence goes on from WNGS01111181.1 coordinate 47,648,793, forward strand.
ATTAACATGTGGTCCCCACCACTGACATTAACATGTGGTCCCCCACCACCAACACATTAACATGTGGTCCCTCACCACAGACATTAACATGTGGTCCCCCCACTGACATTAACATGTGGTCCCCACACCACAACATTAACATGTGGTCCCCACCACCACCAACATTAACATGTGGTCCCCCACCACACCAACATTAACATGTGGTCCCCCACCACCACTGACATTAACATGTGGTCCACCACCACCGACATTAACATGTGGTCCCACCACCACCGACATTAACATGTGGTCCCCACCACCGACATTAACATGTGGTCCCCACCACCGACATTAACATGTGGTCCCACCACCACCGACATTAACATGTGGTCCCCCACCACAGACATTAACATGTGGTCCCCCACCACCGACATTAACATGTGGTCCCTCACCACAGACATTAACATGTGGTCCCCCACCACCGACATTAACATGTGGTCCCTCACCACAGACATTAACATGTGGTCCCCTCACCACAGACATTAACATGTGGTCCCTCACCACAGACATTAACATGTGGTCCCCCACCACCGACATTAACATGTGGTCCCTCACCACAGACATTAACATGTGGTCCCTCACCACAGACATTAACATGTGGTCCCCTCACCACAGACATTAACATGTGGTCCCTCACCACAGACATTAACATGTGGTCCCCCACCACAGACATTAACATGTGGTCCTCACCACAGACATTAACATGTGGTCCCTCACCACAGACATTAACATGTGGTCCCCCACCACGACATTAACATGTGGTCCCTCACCACAGACATTAACATGTGGTCCCCTCACCACAGACATTAACATGTGGTCCCTCACCACAGACATTAACATGTGGTCCTCACCACAGACATTAACATGTGGTCCTCACCACAGACATTAACATGTGGTCCCTCACCACAGACATTAACATGTGGTCCCTCACACAGACATTAACATGTGGTCCTCACCACAGACATTAACATGTGGTCCCTCACCACAGACATTAACATGTGGTCCCTCACCACAGACATTAACATGTGGTCCCTCACCACAGACATTAACATGTGGTCCCACCACCATTGACATTAACATGTGGTCCCCAACCACTGACAATAACATGTGGTCCCCCACCACCAACAACATTAACATGTGGTCCCATCACCACTGACATTAACATGTGGTCCCCCACCACTGACATTAACATGTGGTCCCCCACAACCACTAACATTAACATGTGGTCCACCACCACCACCAACATTAACATGTGGTCCCCCACCACCACCAACATTATCATGTGGTCCCCCACCACCACTGACATTAACATGTGGTCCACCACCACCGACATTAACATGTGGTCCCACCACCACCGACATTAACATGTGGTCCCCCACCACCGACATTAACATGTGGTCACCCACCACCGACATTAACATGTGGTCCCACCACCACCGACTTTAACATGTGGTCCCCACCACTGACATTAACATGAGGTCCCCCACCCCGTCATTAACATGTGGTCCCTCACCACAGACATTAACATGTGGTCCCCCTCCTCCGACATTAACATGTGGTCCCTCACCACAGACATTAACATGTGGTCCCCTCACCACAGACATTAACATGTGGTCCCTCACCACAGACATTAACATGTGGTCCCCCACCTCCGACATTAACATGTGGTCCCTCACCACAGACATTAACATGTGGTCCCCTCACCACAGACATTAACATGTGGTCCCCTTACCACAGACATTAACATGTGGTCCCTCACCACAGACATTAACATGTGGTCCCCCACCACAGACATTATCATGTGGTCCTCACCACAGACATTAACATGTGGTCCCTCACCACAGACATTAACATGTGGTCCCTCACCACAGACATTAACATGTGCTCCTCACCACAGACATTAACATGTGGTCCCTCACCACAGACATTAACATGTGGTCCTCACCACAGACATTAACATGTGGTCCCTCACCACAGACATTAACATGTGGTCCCTCACCACAGACATTAACATGTGGTCCTCACCACAGACATTAACATGTGGTCCTCACCACAGACATTAACATGTGGTCCCTCACCACAGACATTAACATTTGGTCCCACCACCATTGACATTAACATGTGGTCCCCAACCACTGACATTAACATGTGGTCCCCCACCACCGACATTTACATGTGGTCCCACCACCACCGACATTAACATGTGGTCCCCCACCACCGACATTAACATGTGGTCCCCCACCACCGACATTAACATGTGGTCCCCCGCCACCGACATTAACATGTGGTCCCCCACCACCGACATTAACATGTGGTCCACCACCACCGACATTAAAATGTGGTCCACCACCACCGACATTAAAATGTGGTCCACCACCACCGACATTAACATGTGGTCCACCACCACCGACATTAACATGTGGTCCACCACTACTGAACGTTTAGGTCACAGTGTATGTTCACACTCTGAAGGTGAGAGTTTGAATTGTCACTGAACAGAATATTTGGCTCCGCAATTTTCTGTCTTTCTGGACCAGCTCTCTATATTACTTTGTAAATAAAATAATTTATGATATTAAGTAACAAGTGTTTGTATCTATAACAATTTCGTTATCAAGGACATACATTTACTGATGGTTCATTGTTGTCTTCCTTCCAAATTAGAACCACTACATGATTATGTTCAACCAAAAATAGTTTAAGGTTAAGCGTTGTCAAAATGGCCAGTAGCTTATGCAGGCGATGAGTCACAATAACGTGGCTAAAGTATGTTGACCAGACCACACACTAGAAGGTGAAGGGACGACGGCGTTTCGGTCCGTCCTGGACCATTCTCAAGTCGATTGTGTAGCTTATGTTTTGGCTAACTACCAACAGCCAACCATTTGAGTGTGAAACCAAAGTTTAGCTCTCTTTAGCTGTTTCAATGTTAGTCTTCAGGATAAATAGTCTGCTGGATTTTCTTTTCTTGAGAAGTGTAATAACTCATGCAGCGAGGAGAGGTCTCTTATTTCGAATATTCTTCTAATTGTAAAAGTAGTTTTACTCTTATTATTGCTTACCTATTTAATTGCGTTCACATTGCATACCTATTGAAGTACGACTTCAAGATCTGATCACCTTACTTGCTTAGTACGTTAGTATATCAGCTGGTAAATTCATTCACAAAAATTATTTAAAAATAAGAAAAAGCAAAGAAGTACATTAGCAATGAGTACCTTCTGGTGTGCTGCAATATTTCTTTCACAAACTTTTATTAATTCTTGCTGCAAAATGTTTCACAAATTCAGAGATAAAATTAGTAAACAACCCGTAGTTATTGTACGTTATTAGTTATTGTAAATGCACATAATACATCTTTGCTTTAATATTATGAAGTATTTTTTGTAAATAGAAATTAAGATTATATAATTTTAATTTTAAAAATTAAAATTATTTTATAAACAAATTTAAATAAAACTTACCGAATCTGTGAGATAACTGTTTTACTTAATTTATAATTAAATACTCGTAAATACCTGTGCATGGAGGACAGACGGTATTGCAGGAATAAGAAGTAAATCATAGTCCTAAATATACTGGTTCAGAAGAATTGGTCCATGAATAGAATTCAACATAAAATCATTTTTCTTTCTATTAGTTTTATTCAAGATATATCCAACCTTTTCAGAAAGCTTGAAAGACTTTATGGGCAACAAGATGAAAGTAGTAACAGGATCTGTTGTCTTACCGTATCTTGACTACCAGCGAGTCAGCGAGACCCCCGGAACAGCCGTTGTGTTGACCGACTCCACTGACGCCCGGCTCATCCACACCTTCGCCCACAAACTCAACTTCACGTAAGATTAAACCTGCCCAGTAAAATGTTTGATATAAAATGAGTTATTAAAAAGTACACACGCAAACACACACTGACACAAAAATGTTCTGAAAATTATATTAGCCTTTATCCCTGATAATTGCAAGTTTATTAAGATAGAAAGGAGTCAAATGACTTTAAATACCATATAGTATGAAGGGAAGACACTTTTCATTCTCTGAAAACCAAATATAAAGAAAAAAAATTAGGAGTGGACATGACGAAAAATCTTATACCGGAGGCACACATGAGCAGAATAACGACAGACAGCTGCATATGCCATACTGACACACGTCTGGTTACCTTCAGGAACCTGTATAAAGATTCGTTCCGAGGGCTGTAAACATCCTTTGTGACACCCATTGTTGAGTGTGTTGCACCAGTACGGAACTCGTATCTAATGACTCTGATTGGTCGCCTGTGACCCGAGTCACCCAATCCGCACACGGCTTGGCGTCCATTCTAAAAGGTCATATCTGCAGTAGGGGATACTCTTTCATTTATATCCGGGCGCCTCTTTCCCCTTACCTACAGACTTATAATGTAAGTTTCTCCCTGCAGGGAGAGTCGATATGACTCTTATAGCAGGCAACGAAAGAGATAGGAGAGGGCACCGTAACACTGCCGAGCCGCGTGTCGTTGATGTGGAGACTTGAGCAATTCTTCATCCTCCAGCTGCTGCTTGAAAGGCGTTGACTTTGGAGCTGCTCATATGCTAGTCTGGGACACGACTAATGTTATGCCAGATAATGTGGCACCGCTCAACTGGTCGTGGGAGCGAAATAAATGGGATCAAAACGTAGCTCTGCTACACGCTGTCAATGGCATGCACGCCGTGCTCCCTCCTCTCTCGTGTCTAGTGACGCTCTCCCGTCTTCCTCCTCTTCCTTATTGCGCATGCACGGCTCTCGATATACATCTCGAGCGTAAATGAATATGTATTTATCGCAATTGACTAAGGAAGGAAGAGGTAATAACGAGTATTAATATCACATTAAATTCTTCTGTGATAAAATAGAATTTCTTGTAACATAAATTGGCTTATTAAAGTTGTGCAGCCAATCGAGGAAATTAAAGTAAAATCATTTGCATCAAAGTAATTTCCTCAAGAATATTTAATATTACCTAAATAAGGGAGCTCCAGTAAGTAATAGTATACTACGAAATTAAACTTACTAATAAGTAACTATTTTTAGTAAAGGAAATGATAAACTAGATTCTTGTTATAAATTCAACTAAATGAGGAGAAAATTCATGTTACTGCCTGTCCTTCCTCACGTCGTCACTCTGACTAGGAGGAATTTGGCAATGAATAAATCATGATAATGATTAAATCTACGCCGTGACGTCACTGAGTACCCGGGCGGCGCCATGGTCAGATTGGACCTGACAACGAAGGGGAGAGGACGCTCCTCTGTCAGCTCTCAAGGATTGGAGGTTAAACAGGCCTTTCTCAGTGGATTAGAGCTAGCCATCGCAGCCCACCTGATATATAGGAGACCCCGCGCTTCTGGGAAGCAAAAGGAACCAAGTTGATTGAGCAGAGAAGTGCCAAACTTGGGAAAGATTCGGTGACGACGCTGGGCGGCGACGCTGGATGTGAGGGCCTGGAAGAGGTGTGGCGGGCAGGCATAGCTGTGACCGGGTCACATCCACTGAGGTTGTTAGAGGGACGACACCGTTCCTAGGGCGTGGAGCAACGCCTCGTGGAAGGAACGTGTGGGTGAATATGGTGATAAGCTCAGCGCCCATCGATGGACCAGGATTGGGATAGCTGAACCCCAGGGATTGGAACGGCGAAGACGCGAGGCTTCACGACACCTGAGGACCTGTGGGAACGCTCCTGGATCACCGAGGATCGACTCAGGAAGCATAGGACCCTCACACCATCGAGGGACAGGCGTCGTGAGCCAAGGATTGTTAAGGTAGATCATTTTCCCTCCCATTACCCCTTTGTGAGAGTAGGCTAGATAGGCCATTATATTCACTTATATATGTGGAATAGGATATTAAGGCTTTAGTATCAGAATAGGCTGCAGGGCAGCTTATGTCCAGGACTGTCAGAGAGGACAGTGTGTGTGGATGGCAGGACAGTGAAGAAGAGGAGCCGACGTGTGAAGAGGCCCTTCTGTGAGAGAGTGTGTGACTCCTGTCTTTCTGCCCAGTTGAAGGAGCCTGGAGAACGTGAGAGAAGAGTTGCTGACAATCTCCAGAGTTATTATTATTATTTTATCATTTCTCTTATATCACTTATAGTCATATGTGTGATCATGTATTCGTATCAGTAAATTCACACTTTTTATTATTGTGTTTGAGTGTGCCTCCATTATTATTATTATTATATTTCTCTATTGAGCATACACGAGGGTTACCATAGTACCATTTAGGGGACATCACGTTCCCTATAGAATTTCTTATGATCTTGGGAGTAGCAACACTGGCAACAAACAATATAAATACACCCACTGAACGCATCTGGGGTGCAGATATAATAACCCAGCNACATTAACATGTGGTCCTCACCACAGACATTAACATGTGGTCCCCACCACCGACATTAACATGTGGTCCCTCACCACAGACATTAACATGTGGTCCCCCACCATAGACATTAACATGTGGTCCTCACCACCGACATTAACATGTGGTCCTCATCACAGACATATCATGTGGTCCCACCACAAACGACATTAACATGTGGGCCCTCACCACAGACATTAACATGTGGTCCCTCACCACAGATATTACATGTGGTCCCTCACCAAAGACATTAACATGTGGCCCTCACCACAGACATTAACATGTGGTCCTCACCACAGACATTAACATGTGGTCCCTCACCACAGACATTAACATGTGGTCCTCACCACAGACATTAACATGTGGTCCCCCACCACCACCAACATTATCATGTGGTCCCCCACACACTGACATTAACATGTGTTCCACCACCACCGACATTAACATGTGGTCCCACCACCACCGACATTAACATGTGGTCCCCACCACCGACATTAACATGTGGTCCCCACCACCGACATTAACATGTGGTCCCCACCACGACATTAACATGTGGTCCCCCACCACTGACATTAACATGTGGTCCCTCACCACAGACATTAACATGTGGTCCTCACCACAGACATTAACATGTGGTCCTCACCACAGACATTAACATGTGGTCCTCAACACAGACATTAACATGTGGTCCCTCACCACAGATATTTACATGTGGTCCCTCACCAAAGACATTAACATGTGGTCCCTCACCACAGACATTAACATGTGGTCCCCACCACAGACATTAACATGTGGTCCTCACCACAGACATTAACATGTGGTCCCTCACCACAGACATTAACATGTGGTCCCCCACCACCGACATTAACATGTGGTCCCTCACCACAGACATTAACATGTGGTCCCCTCACCACAGACATTAACATGTGGTCCCTCACCACAGACATTAACATGTGGTCCCTCACCACAGACATTAACATGTGGTCCCCACCACAGACATTAACATGTGGTCCTCACCACAGACATTAACATGTGGTCCCTCACCACAGACATTAACATGTGGTCCTCACCACAGACATTAACATGTGGTCCCCCACCACCGACATTAACATGTGGTCCTCACCACAGACATTAACATGTGGTCCCCCACCACCGACATTAACATGTGGTCCTCACCACAGACATTAACATGTGGTCCCCCACCACCGACATTAACATGTGGTCCTCACCACAGACATTAACATGTGGTCCCTCACCACAGACATTAACATGTGGTCCCTCACCACAGACATTAACATGTGGTCCCTCACCACAGACATTAACATGTGGTCCCCCACCACTGACATTAACATGTGGTCCACCACCACCGACATTAACATGTGGTCCACCACCACCGACATTAACATGTGGTCCCTCACCACTGACATTAACATGTGGTCCCTCACCACAGACATTAACATGTGGTCCCACACCACTGACATTAACATGTGGTCCCTCACCACCGACATTAACATGTGGTCCCCACCACCGACATTAACATGTGGTCCACCACCACCGACATTAACATGTGGTCCCCCCACCACCGACATTAACATGTGGTCCCACCACCACCGACATTAACATGTGGTCCACCACCACCGACATTAACATGTGGTCCCCCACCACCGACATTAACATGTGGTCCCCACCACCGACATTAACATGTGGTCCCACCACCACCGACATTAACATGTGGTCCCTCACCACCGACATTAACATGTGGTCCCTCACCACCGACATTAACATGTGGTCCCTCACCACGACATTAACATGTGGTCCACCACCACCGACATTAACATGTGGTCCCAACACCACCGACATTAACATGTGGTCCCCCACCACCGACATTAACATGTGGTCCCTCACCACAGACATTAACATGTGGTCCCTCACCACAGACATTAACATGTGGTCCCTCACCACAGACATTAACATGTGGTCCCTCACCACAGACATTAACATGTGGTCCCCCACCACAGACATTAACATGTGGTCCTCACCACAGACATTAACATGTGGTCCCTCACCACAGACATTAACATGTGGTCCCCCACCACCGACATTAACATGTGGTCCCTCACCACAGACATTAACATGTGGTCCCCTCACCACAGACATTAACATGTGGTCCCTCACCACAGACATTAACATGTGGTCCCTCACCACAGACATTAACATGTGGTCCCCACCACAGACATTAACATGTGGTCCTCACCACAGACATTAACATGTGGTCCCTCACCACAGACATTAACATGTGGTCCTCACCACAGACATTAACATGTGATCCCTCACCACAGATATTAACATGTGGTCCCTCACCACAGACATTAACATGTGGCCCTCACCACAGACATTAACATGTGGTCCTCACCACAGACATTAACATGTGGTCCACCACCACCAAACATTAACATGTGGTCCCTCACCACAGACATTAACATGTGGTCCCTCACCACAGACATTAACATGTGGTCCTCACCACATACATTAACATGTGGTCCACCACTAACAACATTAACATGTGGTCCCCCACCACCAACATTAACATGTGGTCTCCCACCACCAACATTAACATGTGGTCCTCACCATAGACATTAACATGTGGTCCCTCACCACAGACATTAACATGTGGTCCTCACCACAGACATTAACATGTGGTCTCCACCACCAACATTAACATGTGGTCCCCACCACCAACATTAACATGTGGTCCTCACCACAGACATTAACATGTGGTCCCCCACCACCGTCATTAACATGTGGTCCCTCACCACAGACATTAACATGTGGTCCCTCACCACAGACATTAACATGTGGTCCTCACCACAGACATTAACATGTGGTCCTCACCACAGACATTAACATGTAGTCCCTCACCACAGGTATTAACATGTGGTCCCTCACCACAGACAATAACATGTGGTCCCACACCACAGACATTAACATGTGGTCCCCCACCACAGACATTAACATGTGGTCCTCACCACAGACATTAACATGTGGTCCCTCACCACAGACATTAACATGTGGTCCCCCACCACGACATTAACATGTGGTCCCTCACCACAGACATTAACATGTGGTCCCTCACCACAGACATTAACATGTGGTCCACCACCACCACATTAACATGTGGTCCACCACCACCAACATTAACATGTGGTCCCCCACCACAACATTAACATGTGGTCCTCACCACAGACATTAACATGTGGTCCCCCACCACCGACATTAACATGTGGTCCTCACCACAGACATTAACATGTGGTCCTCACCACAGACATTAACATGTGGTCCCACCACAAACATTAACATGTGGTCCCTCACCACAGACATTAACATGTGGTCCCTCACCACAGACATTAACATGTGGTCCCACCACCATGACATTAACATGTGGTCCACACCACTGACATTAACATGTGGTCCCCACCACCACCAACATTAACATGTGGTCCCCCACCACCACCAACATTAACATGTGGTCCCTCACCACTGACATTAACATGTGGTCCCCCACCACTGACATTAACATGTGGTCCCTCACCACCACCAACATTAACATGTGGTCCACCACCACCACCAACATTAACATGTGGTCCCCACCACCACCAACATTATCATGTGGTCCCCACCACCACTGACATTAACATGTGGTCCACCACCACCGACATTAACATGTGGTCCCATCACCACTGACATTAACATGTGGTCCCCCACCACTGACATTAACATGTGGTCCCTCACCACCACCACATTAACATGTGGTCACCACCACCACCAACATTAACATGTGGTCCCCCACCACCACCAACATTATCATGTGGTCCCCCACCACCACTGACATTAACATGTGGTCCACCACCACCGACATTAACATGTGGTCCCACCACACCGACATTAACATGTGGTCCCCCACCACCGACATTAACATGTGGTCCCCACCACCGACATTAACATGTGGTCCCCCACCACTGACATTAACATGTGGTCCCCCATCACTGTCATTAACATGTGGTCCCTCACCACAGACATTAACATGTGGTCCTCACCACAGACATTAACATGTGGTCCTCACCACAGACATTAACATGTGGTCCTCACCACAGACATTAACATGTGGTCCCTCACCACAGACATTAACATGTGGTCCCTCACCACAGACATTAACATGTGGTCCCTCACCACAGACATTAACATGTGGTCCCCCACCACAGACATTAACATGTGTTCCTCACCACAGACATTAACATGTGGTCCCTCACCACAGACATTAACATGTGGTCCCCCACACGACATTAACATGTGGTCCCTCACCACAGACATTAACATGTGGTCCCCTCACCACAGACATTAACATGTGGTCCTCACCACAGACATTAACATGTGGTCCCTCACCACAGACATTAACATGTGGTCCCCACCACAGACATTAACATGTGGTCCTCACCACAGACATTAACATGTGGTCCCTCACCACAGACATTAACATGTGGTCCTCACCACAGACATTAACATGTGGTCCCCCACCACCGACATTAACATGTGGTCCTCACCACAGACATTAACATGTGGTCCCCCACCACCGACATTAACATGTGGTCCTCACCACAGACATTAACATGTGGTCCCACACCACCGACATTAACATGTGGTCCTCACCACAGACATTAACATGTGGTCCTCACCACAGACATTAACATGTGGTCCCTCACCACAGACATTAACATGTGGTCCCTCACCACAGACATTAACATGTGGTCCCCCACCACTGACATTAACATGTGGTCCACCACCACGACATTAACATGTGGTCCCACCACCACCGACATTAACATGTGGTCCCTCACCACAGACATTAACATGTGGTCCCTCACCACTGACATTAACATGTGGTCCCCCACCACTGACATTAACATGTGGTCCTCACCACCGACATTAACATGTGGTCCCCCACCACCGACATTAAATGTGGTCCACCACCACCGACATTAACATGTGGTCCCACCACCACCGACATTAACATGTGGTCCCACCACCACCGACATTAACATGTGGTCCCTCACCACAGACATTAACATGTGGTCCCACCACCACCGACATTAACATGTGGTCCCACCACCACCGACATTAACATGTGGTCCCCCCACCACCGACATTAACATGTGGTCCCACCACCACCGACATTAACATGTGGTCCCACCACCACCGACATTAACATGTGGTCCCTCACCACCGACATTAACATGTGGTCCCACCACCACCGACATTAACATGTGGTCCCACCACCACCGACATTAACATGTGGTCCCTCACCACCGACATTAACATGTGGTCCCTCACCACCGACATTAACATGTGGTCCCACCACCACCGACATTAACATGTGGTCCAACACCACAGACATTAACATGTGGTCCCACCACCACCGACATTAACATGTGGTCCCTCACCACAGACATTAACATGTGGTCCCTCACCACTGACATTAACATGTGGTCCCCCACCACCGACATTAACATGTGGTCCCTCACCACAGACATTAACATGTGGTCCTCACCACAGACATTAACATGTGGTCCCTCACCACAGACATTAACATGTGGTCCTCCACCACCGACATTAACATGTGGTCCTCACCACAGACATTAACATGTGGTCCCCCACCACCGACATCAACATGTGGTCCTCACCACAGACATTAACATATGGTCCCCCACCACCGACATTAACATGTGGTCCTCACCACAGACATTAACATGTGGTCCCTCACCACAGATATTAACATGTGGTCCCTCACCACAGACATTAACATGTGGTCCCTCACCACAGACATTAACATGTGGTCCCCACCACAGACATTAACATGTGGTCCTCACCACAGACATTAACATGTGGTCCTCACCACAGACATTAACATGTGGTCCCCCACCACCGACATTAACATGTGGTCCCTCACCACAGACATTAACATGTGGTCCCTCACCACAGACATTAACATGTGGTCCCTCACCACAGACATTAACATGTGGTCCCTCACCACAGACATTAACATGTGGTCCCCCACCACAGACATTAACATGTGGTCCTCACCACAGACATTAACATGTGGTCCCTCACCACAGACATTAAAATGTGGTCCTCACCACAGACATTAACATGTGGTCCCTCACCACACACATTAACATGTGGTCCCTCACCACAGACATTAACATGTGGCCCTCACCACAGACATTAACATGTGGTCCTCACCACAGACATTAACATGTGGTCCACCACCACCAACATTAACATGTGGTCCCTCACCACAGACATTAACATGTGGTCCCTCACCACAGACATTAACATGTGGTCCTCACCACAGACATTAACATGTGGTCCACCACCACAACATTAACATGTGGTCCCCCACCACCAACATTAACATGTGGTCCCCACCACCAACATTAACATGTGGTCCTCACCATAGACATTAACATGTGGTCCCTCACCACAGACATTAACATGTGATCCTCACCACAGACATTAACATGTGGTCTACCACCACCAACATTAACATGTGGTCCCCCACCACCAACATTAACATGTGGTCCTCACCACAGACATTAACATGTGGTCCCCCACCACAGTCATTAACATGTGGTCCCTCACCACAGACATTAACATGTGGTCCCTCACCACAGACATTAACATGTGGTCCTCACCACAGACATTAACATGTGGTCCTCACCACAGACATTAACATGTAGTCCCTCACCACAGGTATTAACATGTGGTCCCTCACCACAGACAATAACATGTGGTCCCACACCACAGACATTAACATGTGGTCCCCCACCACAGACATTAACATGTGGTCCTCACCACAGACATTAACATGTGGTCCCTCACCACAGACATTAACATGTGGTCCCCACCACCGACATTAACATGTGGTCCCTCACCACAGACATTAACATGTGGTCCCTCACCACAGACATTAACATGTGGTCCACCACCACCAACATTAACATGTGGTCCCCCACCACAACATTAACATGTGGTCCCCACCACCAACATTAACATGTGGTCCTCACCACAGACATTAACATGTGGTCCCTCACCACAGACATTAACATGTGGTCCTCACCACAGACATTAACATGTGGTCCCCACCACAGACATTAACATGTGGTCCTCACCACAGACATTAACATGTGGTCCTCACCACAGACATTAACATGTGGTCCCACCACAACGACATTAACATGTGGGCCCTCACCACAGACATTAACATGTGGTCCCTCACCACAGACATTAACATGTGGTCCCCCACCACCGACATTAACATGTGGTCCCCACCACAGACATTAACATGTGGTCCCCCACCACCACCAACATTAACATGTGGTCCCCCACCACCAACATTAACATGTGGTCCCATCACCACAGACATTAACATGTGGTCCCCCACCACAGACATTAACATGTGGTCCCTCACCACACCAACATTAACATGTGGTCCACCACCACACCAACATTAACATGTGGTCCCCCACCACCACCACATTAACATGTGGTCCCCCACCACCACTGACATTAACATGTGGTCCACCACCACCGACATTAACATGTGGTCCCATCACCACTGACATTAACATGTGGTCCCCCACCACTGACATTAACATGTGGTCCCTCACCACCACCAACATTAACATGTGGTCCCCACCACCACCAACATTAACATGTGGTCCCCCACCACCACCAACATTATCATGTGGTCCCCCCCACCACTGACATTAACATGTGGTCCACCACCACCGACATTAACATGTGGTCCCACCACCACCGACATTAACATGTGGTCCCCCACCACCGACATTAACTTGTGGTCCCCCACCACCGACATTAACATGTGGTCCCCCACCACTGACATTAACATGTGGTCCCCCACCACAGACATTAACATGTGGTCCCTCACCACAGACATTAACATGTGGTCCTCACCACAGACATTAACATGTGGTCCTCACCACAGACATTAACATGTGGTCCTCACCACAGACATTAACATGTGGTCCCTCACCACAGACATTAACATGTGGTCCTCACCAAGACATTAACATGTGGTCCCTCACCACAGACATTAACATGTGGTCCCCCACCACAGACATTAACATGTGTTCCTCACCACAGACATTAACATGTGGTCCCTCACCACAGACATTAACATGTGGTCCCCCACCACCGACATTAACATGTGGTCCCTCACCACAGACATTAACATGTGGTCCCCTCACCACAGACATTAACATGTGGTCCCTCACCACAGACATTAACATGTGGTCCCTCACCACAGACATTAACATGTGGTCGCCCACCACAGACATTAACATGTGGTCCTCACCACAGACATTAACATGTGGTCCCTCACCACAGACATTAACATGTGGTCCTCACCACAGACATTAACATGTGGTCCCCCACCACCGACATTAACATGTGGTCCTCACCACAGACATTAACATGTGGTCCCCCACCACCGACATTAACATGTGGTCCTCACCACAGACATTAACATGTGGTCCCACACCACCGACATTAACATGTGGTCCTCACCACAGACATTAACATGTGGTCCCTCACCACAGACATTAACATGTGGTCCCTCACCACAGACATTAACATGTGGTCCCTCACCACAGACATTAACATGTGGTCCCCCACCACTGACATTAACATGTGGTCCACCACCACCGACATTAACATGTGGTCCCACCACCACCGACATTAACATGTGGTCCCTCACCACTGACATTAACATGTGGTCCCTCACCACTGACACTAACATGTTGTCCCACTACCACTGACATTAACATGTGGTCACTCACCACCGACATTAACATGTGGTCCCCCACCACCGACATTAACATGTGGTCCACCACCACCGACATTAACATGTGGTCCCACCACCACCGACATTAACATGTGGTCCCACCACCACCGACATTAACATGTGGTCCCTCACCACCGACATTAACATGTGGTCCCACCACCACCGACATTAACATGTGGTCCCACCACCACCGACATTAACATGTGGTCCCCCCACCACCGACATTAACATGTGGTCCCACCACCACCGACATTAACATGTGGTCCCACCACCACCGACATTAACATGTGGTCCCTCACCACCGACATTAACATGTGGTCCCACCACCACCGACATTAACATGTGGTCCCACCACCACCGACATTAACATGTGGTCCCTCACCACCGACATTAACATGTGGTCCCTCACCACCGACATTAACATGTGGTCCCACCACCACCGACATTAACATGTGGTCCCAACACCACCGACATTAACATGTGGTCCCTCACCACCGACATTAACATGTGGTCCCTCACCACAGACATTAACATGTGGTCCCTCACCACAGACATTAACATGTGGTCCCTCACCACAGACATTAACATGTGGTCCCTCACCACAGACATTAACATGTGGTCCCCCACCACAGACATTAACATGTGGTCCTCACCACAGACATTAACATGTGGTCCCTCACCACAGACATTAACATGTGGTCCCCCACCACCGACATTAACATGTGGTCCCTCACCACAGACATTAACATGTGGTCCCCTCACCACAGACATTAACATGTGGTCCCTCACCACAGACATTAACATGTGGTCCCTCACCACAGACATTAACATGTGGTCCCCACCACAGACATTAACATGTGGTCCTCACCACAGACATTAACATGTGGTCCCTCACCACAGACATTAACATGTGGTCCTCACCACAGACATTAACATGTGGTCCCTCACCACAGACATTAACATGTGGTCCCTCACCACAGACATTAACATGTGGCCCTCACCACAGACATTAACATGTGGTCCTCACCACAGACATTAACATGTGGTCCACCACCACCACATTAACATGTGGTCCCTCACCACAGACATTAACATGTGGTCCCTCACCACAGACATTAACATGTGGTCCTCACCACAGACATTAACATGTGGTCCCTCACCACAGACATTAACATGTGGTCCCCCACCACCGACATTAACATGTGGTCCCTCACCACAGACATTATCATGTGGTCCCTCACCACAGACATTAACATGTGGTCCCCACCACCAACATTAACATGTGGTCCCCCACCACCAACATTAACATGTGGTCTCCCACCACCAACATTAACATGTGGTCCTCACCACAGACATTAACATGTGGTCCCTCACCACAGACATTAACATGTGGTCCTCACCACAGACATTAACATGTGGTCCACCACCACCAACATTAACATGTGGTCCCCCACCACTAACATTAACATGTGGTCCTCACCACAGACATTAACATGTGGTCCCCCACCACCGTCATTAACATGTGGTCCTCACCACAGACATTAACATGTGGTCCTCATCACAGACATTAACATGTGGTCCCACCACAAACGTCATTAACATGTGGGCCCTCACCACAGACATTAACAAGTGGTCCCTCACCACAGACATTAACATGTAGTCCCACCACCATTGACATTAACATGTGGTCCACAACCACTGACATTAACATGTGGTCCCCACCACCACCAACATTAACATGTGGTCCCCCNACATTAACATGTGGTCCCATCACCACTGACATTAACATGTGTCCCCACCACTGACATTAACATGTGGTCCCTCACCACCACCAACATTAACATGTGTGGTCCACCACCACCACCAACATTAACATGTGGTCCCACACCACCATTGACATTAACATGTGGTCCCCCCACACCACTGACATTAACATGTGGTCCCCCACCACCGACATTAACATGTGGTCCCACCACCACCGACATTAACATGTGGTCCCATCACCACTGACATTAACATGTGGTCCCCCACCACGACATTAACATGTGGTCCTCACCACCACCACATTAACATGTGGTCCCCACCACCACAACATTAACATGTGGTCCCCCACCACAGACATTAACATGTGGTCCCCCACCACAGACATTAACATGTGGTCCACCACCACCGACATTAACATGTGGTCCCACCACCACCGACATTAACATGTGGTCCCCCACCACCGACATTAACATGTGGTCCCCCACCACCGACATTAACATGTGGTCCCCCACCACAGACATTAACATGTGGTCCCCCATCACAGACATTAACATGTGGTCCCTCACCACAGACATTAACATGTGGTCCTCACCACAGACATTAACATGTGGTCCTCACCACAGACATTAACATGTGGTCCTCACCACAGACATTAACATGTGGTCCCTCACCACAGACATTACATGTGGTCCCTCACCACAGACATTAACATGTGGTCCCTCACCACAGACATTAACATGTGGTCCCCACCACAGACATTAACATGTGTCCTCACCACAGACATTAACATGTGGTCCCTCACCACAGACATTAACATGTGGTCCCCACCACCGACATTAACATGTGGTCCCTCACCACAGACATTAACATGTGGTCCCTCACCACAGACATTAACATGTGGTCCCTCACCACAGACATTAACATGTGGTCCCTCACCACAGACATTAACATGTGGTCCCCACCACAGACATTAACATGTGGTCCTCACCACAGACATTAACATGTGGTCCCTCACCACAGACATTAACATGTGGTCCTCACCACAGACATTAACATGTGGTCCCCCCACCACCGACATTAACATGTGGTCCTCACCACAGACATTAACATGTGGTCCCCCACCACCGACATTAACATGTGGTCCTCACCACAGACATTAACATGTGGTCCCACCACCGACATTAACATGTGGTCCTCACCACAGACATTAACATGTGGTCCCTCACCACAGACATTAACATGTGGTCCCTCACCACAGACATTAACATGTGGTCCCTCACCACAGACATTAACATGTGGTCCCCCCCACAGACATTAACATGTGGTCCACCACCACCGACATTAACATGTGGTCCCACCACCACCGACATTAACATGTGGTCCCTCACCACAGACATTAACATGTGGTCCCTCACCACAGACATTAACATGTGGTCCACACCACTGACATTAACATGTGGTCCCTCACCACCGACATTAACATGTGGTCCCCACCACCGACATTAACATGTGGTCCACCACCACCGACATTAACATGTGGTCCCACCACCACCGACATTAACATGTGGTCCCACCACCACCGACATTAACATGTGGTCCCTCACCACCGACATTAACATGTGGTCCCACCACCACCGACATTAACATGTGGTCCCACCACCACCGACATTAACATGTGGTCCCCCACCACCGACATTAACATGTGGTCCCACCACCACCGACATTAACATGTGGTCCCACCACCACCGACATTAACATGTGGTCCCTCACCACCGACATTAACATGTGGTCCCACCACCACCGACATTAACATGTGGTCCCACCACCACCGACATTAACATGTGGTCCCTCACCACCGACATTAACATGTGGTCCCTCACCACCGACATTAACATGTGGTCCCACCCACCGACATTAACATGTGGTCCCCCACCACCGACATTAACATGTGGTCCCCCCACCACAGACATTAACATGTGGTCCCTCACCACAGACATTAACATGTGGTCCCTCACCACAGACATTAACATGTGGTCCCCCACCACCGACATTAACATGTGGTCCCTCACCACAGACATTAACATGTGGTCCTCACCACAGACATTAACATGTGGTCCCTCACCACAGACATTAACATGTGGTCCTCACCACAGACATTAACATGTGGTCCTCACCACAGACATTAACATGTGGTCCCCCACCACAGACATTAACATGTGGTCCTCACCACAGACATTAACATGTGGTCCCCCACCACAGACATTAACATGTGGTCCTCACCACAGACATTAACATGTGGTCCCTCACCACAGACATTAACATGTGGTCCCTCACCACAGACATTAACATGTGGTCCCTCACCACAGACATTAACATGTGGTCCCCCACCACAGACATTAACATGTGGTCCTCACCACAGACATTAACATGTGGTCCCTCACCACAGACATTAACATGTGGTCCCCCACCACAGACATTAACATGTGGTCCCTCACCACAGACATTAACATGTGGTCCCTCACCACAGACATTAACATGTGGTCCCTCACCACAGACATTAACATGTGGTCCCTCACCACAGACATTAACATGTGGTCCCCACCACAGACATTAACATGTGGTCCTCACCACAGACATTAACATGTGGTCCCTCACCACAGACATTAACATGTGGTCCTCACCACAGACATTAACATGTGGTCCCTCACCACAGACATTAACATGTGGTCCCTCACCACAGACATTAACATGTGGCCCTCACCACAGACATTAACATGTGGTCCTCACCACAGACATTAACATGTGGTCCACCACCACCAACATTAACATGTGGTCCCTCACCACAGACATTAACATGTGGTCCCTCACCACAGACATTAACATGTGGTCTCACCACAGACATTAACATGTGGTCCACCACCACAACATTAACATGTGGTCCCCACCACCAACATTAACATGTGGTCCCCACCACAACATTAACATGTGGTCCTCACCACAGACATTAACATGTGGTCCCTCACCACAGACATTAACATGTGGTCCTCACCACAGACATTAACATGTGGTCTACCACCACCAACATTAACATGTGGTCCCCACCACAACATTAACATGTGGTCCTCACCACAGACATTAACATGTGGTCCCCCACCACAGACATTAACATGTGGTCCCTCACCACAGACATTAACATGTGGTCCCTCACCACAGACATTAACATGTGGTCCTCACCACAGACATTAACATGTGGTCCTCACCACAGACATTAACATGTGGTCCCTCACCACAGACATTAACATGTGGTCCCTCACCACAGACATAACATGTGGTCCCTCACCACAGACATTAACATGTGGTCCCCCACCACAGACATTAACATGTGGTCCTCACCACAGACATTAACATGTGGTCCCTCACCACAGACATTAACATGTGGTCCCTCACCACCGACATTAACATGTGGTCCCTCACCACAGACATTAACATGTGGTCCCTCACCACAGACATTAACATGTGGTCCACCACCACCAACATTAACATGTGGTCCCCACCACAACATTACATGTGGTCCCCACCACCAACATTAACATGTGGTCCTCACCACAGACATTAACATGTGGTCCCTCACCACAGACATTAACATGTGGTCCTCACCACAGACATTAACATGTGGTCCACCACCACAGACATTAACATGTGGTCCTCACCACAGACATTAACATGTGGTCCTCACCACAGACATTAACATGTGGTCCCACCACAACGACATTAACATGTGGTCCCTCACCACAGACATTAACATGTGGTCCCTCACCACAGACATTAACATGTGGTCCCACCACCACGACATTAACATGTGGTCCCCACCACTGACATTAACATGTGGTCCCCACCACCACCAACATTAACATGTGGTCCCCCACCACCACCACATTAACATGTGGTCCCACCCACAGACATTAACATGTGGTCCCCCACCACAGACATTAACATGTGGTCCCTCACCACCCAACTAACATGTGGTCCCACCACCACCACATTAACATGTGGTCCCCCACACCACCAACATTAACATGTGGTCCCCCACCACCAGACATTAACATGTGGTCCACCACCACCGACATTAACATGTGGTCCCATCACCACTGACATTAACATGTGGTCCCCCACCACTGACATTAACATGTGGTCCCACACCACCACATTAACATGTGGTCCACCCCACCACCAACATTAACATGTGGTCCCCCACCACCACCAACATTAACATGTGGTCCCCCACCACCACTGACATTAACATGTGGTCCACCACCACAGACATTAACATGTGGTCCCACCACCACCGACATTAACATGTGGTCCCCCACCACCACATTAACATGTGGTCCCCCACCACCGACATTAACATGTGGTCCCCCACCACAGACATTAACATGTGGTCCCCCACCACTGTCATTAACATGTGGTCCCACCACAGACATTAACATGTGGTCCTCACCACAGACATTAACATGTGGTCCTCACCACAGACATTAACATGTGGTCCTCACCACAGACATTACATGTGGTCCCTCACCACAGACATTACATGTGGTCCCTCACCACAGACATTAACATGTGGTCCCTCACCACAGACATTAACATGTGGTCCCCCACCACAGACATTAACATGTGTTCCTCACCACAGACATTAACATGTGGTCCCTCACCACAGACATTAACATGTGGTCCCCACCACCGACATTAACATGTGGTCCCTCACCACAGACATTAACATGTGGTCCCCTCACCACAGACATTAACATGTGGTCCCTCACCACAGACATTAACATGTGGTCCCTCACCACAGACTTTAACATGTGGTCGCCCACCACAGACATTAACATGTGGTCCTCACCACAGACATTAACATGTGGTCCCTCACCACAGACATTAACATGTGGTCCTCACCACAGACATTAACATGTGGTCCCCCACCACCGACATTAACATGTGGTCCTCACCACAGACATTAACATGTGGTCCCCCACCACCGACATTAACATGTGGTCCTCACCACAGACATTAACATATGGTCCCACACCACCGACATTAACATGTGGTCCTCACCACAGACATTAACATGTGGTCCCTCACCACAGATATTAACATGTGGTCCCTCACCACAGACATTAACATGTGGTCCCTCACCACAGACATTAACATGTGGTCCCCCACCACTGACATTAACATGTGGTCCACCACCACCGACATTAACATGTGGTCCCACCACCACCGACATTAACATGTGGTCCCTCACCACTGACATTAACATGTGGTCCCTCACCACTGACATAACATGTGGTCCCACTACCACTGACATTAACATGTGGTCCTCACCACCGACATTAACATGTGGTCCCCCACCACCGACATTAAAATGTGGTCCACCACCACCGACATTAACATGTGGTCCCACCACCACCGACATTAACATGTGGTCCCACCACCACCGACATTAACATGTGGTCCCTCACCACCGACATTAACATGTGGTCCCACCACCACCGACATTAACATGTGGTCCCACCACCACCGACATTAACATGTTGTCCCCCCACCACCGACATTAACATGTGGTCCCACCACCACCGACATTAACATGTGGTCCCACCACCACCGACATTAACATGTGGTCCCTCACCACCGACATTAACATGTGGTCCCACCACCACCGACATTAACATGTGGTCCCACCACCACCGACATTAACATGTGGTCCCTCACCACCGACATTAACATGTGGTCCCTCACCACCGACATTAACATGTGGTCCCACCTCCACCGACATTAACATGTGGTCCCAACACCACCGACATTAACATGTGGTCCCATCACCACCGACATTAACATGTGGACCCTCACCACAGACATTAACATGTGGTCCCTCACCACAGATATTAACATGTGGTCCCTCACCACAGACATTAACATGTGGTCCCTCACCACAGACATTAACATGTGGTCCCCCACCACAGACATTAACATGTAGTCCTCACCACAGACATTAACATGTGGTCCCTCACCACAGACATTAACATGTGGTCCCCCACCACCGACATTAACATGTGGTCCCTCACCACAGACATTAACATGTGGTCCCCTCACCACAGACATTAACATGTGGTCCCTCACCACAGACATTAACATGTGGTCCCTCACCACAGACATTAACATGTGGTCCCCACCACAGACATTAACATGTGGTCCTCACCACAGAGATTAACATGTGGTCCCTCAACACAGACATTAAAATGTGGTCCTCACCACAGACATTAACATGTGATCCCTCACCACAGATATTAACATGTGGTCCCTCACCACAGACATTAACATGTGGCCCTCACCACAGACATTAACATGTGGTCCCACCACAGACATTAACATGTGGTCCCCACCACCAACATTAACATGTGGTCCCTCACCACAGACATTAACATGTGGTCCCTCACCACAGACATTAACATGTGGTCCTCACCACAGACATTAACATGTGGTCCCTCACCACAGACAATAACATGTGGTCCCCCACCACAGACATTAACATGTGGTCCCTCACCACAGACATTAACATGTGGTCCCTCACCACAGACATTAACATGTGGTCCCCACCACCAACATTAACATGTGGTCCCCCACCACCAACATTAACATGTGGTCTCCCACCACCAACATTAACATGTGGTCCTCACCACAGACATTAACATGTGGTCCCTCACCACAGACATTAACATGTGGTCCTCACCACAGACATTAACATGTGGTCCACCACCACCAACATTAACATGTGGTCCCCCACCACTAACATTAACATGGTCGTCCTCACCACAGACATTAACATGTGGTCCCCCACCACCGACATTAACATGTGGTCCTCACCACAGACATTAACATGTGGTCCTCACCACAGACATTAACATGTGGTCCCACCACAAACGTCATTAACATGTGGTCCCTCACCACAGACATTAACATGTGGTCCCTCACCACAGACATTAACATGTGGTCCCACCACCATTGACATTAACATGTGGTCCACACCACTGACATTAACATGTGGTCCCCCACCACCACCAACATTAACATGTGGTCCCCCACCACCACCAACATTAACATGTGGTCCCATCACCACTGACATTAACATGTGGTCCCCCACCACTGACATTAAGATGTGGTCCCTCACCACCACCAACATTAACATGTGGTCCACCACCACCACCAACATTAACATGTGGTCCCCCACCACCACCAACATTATCATGTGGTCCACACACACACACACACACACACACACACACACACACACACACACATCACCACAACACAAACACACACACACACACACACCACACACACACAACACACACACACACACACACACACACACACACACACACACACA
>WNGS01111181.1:47677167-47694475 GCA_020271785.1 Procambarus virginalis
CACACACACACACACACACACACACACACACACACACACACATACACACACACACACAAGTGTGTGTGTGTGTGTATGAGCTTTGGCCAAAGCTCAACCCCACAAGCACAATTAGGTGAGTACACACACACACACACACACACACACACATACACACACACACACACACACACACACACACACACACACACACACACACACACACACACACACACACACACACACACACACACACACACACACTCCCATCATCTGACCACCTGACCGGAAGTGACATCTCCGCCCCCTCCCCCCCCCAGTTTCCCAGGCATCCCTGGGTAACTGGGGGGGGGGAGTGAAGGGGGGCATCTCTTATGGGGCCTGGTAGCCTGGTGGATAGCGCACAGGACTCGTAATTCTGAGGCGCGGGTTCGATTCCCGCACAAGGCAGAAACAAATGGGCAAAGTTTCTTTCACCCTGAATGCCCCTGTTACCTAGCAGTAAATAGGTACCTGGGAGTTAGTCAGCTGTCACGGGCTGCTTCCTGGGGGTGGAGGCCTGGTTGAGGACCGGGCCGCGGGGACACTAAAGCCCCGAAATCATCTCAAGATAACCTCAAGAGATCCCCTCCCCTACAACACACTTACACACTCTCTCTCTTTATCTTGCTCAATCTCCCCCCCCCCTCTCTCTCTCTCTCTCTCTCTCTCTCTCACCCCGCTTTCCCTCCTCCTGACAAATCCTATCACAGCATAACAGGAACAGGGGTAAGCATTGTAATGGTATATGCACACCCCATTCCCCCTTTCCTCTTTCTCTTCTCCTTCCTCTTCCCCTTCCCTTCTCTCGCTTGCCTTCCCTCCCTTGGGCCATCCTTGTCTTTTGTCACGGGTTTAACCCTCGGGGTCATAAACAGCTTGAAGCCACTTGCTCCCCTCGCCCTCCTGTCCTCCTGTTCAGCGACGAATTGAAAATAGTACCCCAAGGCCAATAAACTTGTGATCTCAAGTTACATGTGGGTGCCCAGCCAGCAGTCCCTCAGGAAAGTTGTTGGTGTCTTCCCAGTTTTTGGAGTTTTCTGTCAAGAGGAATTGACCCTTATGGTCAAGCCTGATCCGGATTGGTTAAAGACATGTAGGCCTGGGGAGGCGGGGCCTCACAGGGTAGTGCCTGCCCATGCCATTGGCCCGGTTTCTAGATCACCTAGTTATGTTTAAATCCATTGGCCATAGGCTTGGGATAGGCGGAGTTAATTTGGGCCTAGGAACTTGGGGTGGAGCCTGTTCCACTGGTAAGCGTTATTAAAAAAGAAGAGTTAGTGTGTCTTGGGACTTCAACTGGGGTACAGGTCAATTGACCTGCGGGCAGCCAATCAACATCCTTTGGCAAGCTGTAGTATTGAAGGTAATTGGGCCAATTGAGTTTTTGTAACATTAGTATTACATTCCATTGCCTCGTAGGTTTTATTCAGAGTTCACTATGTCTCCATTTTTATTTAAATATACGGTTTTAAATATTAAAATAATATAAAGTAATTGTGTTTAGTTATCTGTTCCTTTTGATTAATGACTGTGTTATTCATTCTTGTGATTTTCATTTGCTGTGGTAGGAATTCCCCTGTGTTCTCCATCTTATGAATAGTAAAGTCGCTCTAGAATCTCCTGTTCAGTTCTGTAAGACTACAGTATTAATCCATTAAGATTCATATACGTGCTCTTTTGAGTTCCCTGATTATTGAGTCCCTTCCTTCCTGGGGACCAATAATTATAGACACATTCATGTATGTTGCGTAGGTGGTGGCAGTGTTTAATGTTTTTATTTTATAATTAGTAACAAATTAATACCCCTATCCTTGTTATGTCCTCCTCATTAAATATTCAGTTTATATTCGTGGCAGTCCAGTGAGGGGTCATACTGGACTGTAACAGGGTTAAGCTGAGGTATTGGATGAAAGGAAAGAGAGAGACGATCACAGAGTACAGAGAATTATTACAATTGAAAGGTTCAGGGTGATTACAATATAGAGGTAGGGGTCATTACAATGGTAGCAATGGTAGCAGCGGTGCTACACCGCTGCTACCATTACAATGCCGCTGCTACCATTACAATGGTAGCAGCGGTGTTTCAATAATTTCTTGACGATTATTGAAGATTCACGCGTCTGTCCGTTCGGTTATGCTGTGTGGTGAGAGTGCAGCCGGGGCCCATGAGATAGCGTCGATGGTAATCCTATGTGGTGCGATTCGCATAGAGTAGGCGATTCTAGGGTCGTGAGGGGCTGGTAGGTTTATTACAGACACTTAAGTATATGCGCTAGCAAGCAGTTAAGAGTGGAGGCCGCCTTGGGTAGTTGGAAAGGGTATTATTTTTCTCGACCCTCTGCAACTACGGACAAGGGAGCTGCGTGGTAGGTTTCGCAGCAACAATTCTAGGTTTCGATTTGTCGGGGCGGGGAACTATTAGGACGCTAATTATTATCCCCGAGGGCGTGTTGGGCGACCTAATCGCTAGATTTTTATGGTACAGCCATGAAGGTACCAAGAGTTCACTGAGGGATGGCCTAGTAGATTGTCTAGCAAAGGAATTACGGTGGTGTCGGACAGTTAGATCCGTCGGTTGTTCC
Organism: Procambarus virginalis; assembly: GCA_020271785.1. Taxonomy (NCBI): domain Eukaryota; kingdom Metazoa; phylum Arthropoda; class Malacostraca; order Decapoda; family Cambaridae; genus Procambarus; species Procambarus virginalis. The sequence goes on from WNGS01111181.1 coordinate 47,679,771, forward strand.
GCTATCTAGTCTAACCGTTGACCGCGAAGGACGGGATTATTTTGGTACTGTCGGGATCTAGGTGGATGTGGTTACCTAGGCTTGGTAAAGTGACAGGGCGGGCCAGGACGGAACGGTTATAGGTTAAACCGAGATTTCCTTAAGTACTAAATTAAGTTCCCTGTATATTAAGTTCCTTTTCAAGTTGAGCATCCCTTCGTTAGTTAAGTGTTCCCCCTTGTTTAAGTAATTATCGTATATAAGTGTTATTAGTTTCTAAGTATTTTATTTTACTTTTTAAGTCTGGAATTTTTGTTTCATGTTGTGCAGTATTAATTCTCAGGGAGAATTGCTAAGGTGAGTGGTTTACTGTTGTGACGATAATCTCTTTCAAGAGAGATTTAGCCTGCTCTTCCCTTCAATCGTCACGTTTAAAGCTACATTCAAGATACGTTCAGCAATAGCAAAACGTTTGTCAAGGCAGCACACACACCTGCATACCCCCCACTCCTGCCCCCCCCACACTCTTCATCGCCGGCTCGTCGCCTGCACTTCAATTAGCCAACTACCAGTATCAGCCTGCCTGCATTCTGATTGGCTGATCGAGACCACAACACTCCAGCTCCGCACCACTCACGCACCTCGTAGAGTCAACGTCGGGGCCGGCCAGCAGTTTCCTCCTCAGAATATCTTGTGCTCTGGGCTGTGAACATCTAATTGATATACCTCGTGTATCAAGTAGCGGTTCTTAGCTTGCGTTTATATTCCCAGCACCATTTATATTACTTGTATTATATTTTTGTACTATTGTTAACGTAAACCATCACTTATTCATTTTACAGTTTTTTCACTTGTTATATTTGCACTTTGTCAAGCCAAGGAATTGTCTTTATTTAAATTTGTTTTCTAGAGTAATTAAATTTCATTGTTTATTCTATGTGTTTTGTGTGTCTTCCCTTACCTTACCACAGACAATCAGGCAAGCAGTCTCTTTTTTTTGTGTATGTGACCAGGCATTGACATCTGCCATTGGAAGATTGCCGAACACCATACTCCAACACTTTACCGTCACACTGTTTTCAAGTGAAGTGAAGTGCAGTGTATTAAAGTGAATTCAGTGTAAGACTCAGTGAAAATCGTAAAAAAATTTTGTGATGATATTTTTCAAAGTCGCTTGGAAAATCTCAGTTTTGGGAATAAATTCTAGTTATGTGTCTAGCCATACGATCATCGGGTCGTAAGTGTTAATTCAAGTGTGCGATTAAAGTGATCCGAGTTAGAACTTTGAGAGACCAACAGTCGATTTTTGGTCATTTAAGCGAATTAGCGTTGGGACTCTGAATTTTCTAGCGGTTCTCAGCGCCCAGTGTGGCAGCGCTCTGTTTAAGTGTCTCGCGAGTGGTATATTCAGTTCAAGTGATAAGCAATCTACACGTCGGTATTTAATTTATAATCTTGAGAAAAGAAATACTTGGTTAATTAAGAATTAGTGTGGAGACTACTTTCTGTGGATTCGGCTTCGTGACAGTGTGCGCGCTTTTAATTTGTGTATACTTACCAACGTGTCCAAGTGGTTAGCGAGTGTTATTTTCGGGTAAAGTAACAAGTCAACTACGCGCCAGTAGTTAATTTATAATTTTGGGAAAATAATTACTAATTTTTAATTAAGATTCAGCGTGACTCGGTAGCTGTGAGCGTCGCGGCTATCAGTGTTAAGTTCTCAGTATTCTACTACGCGACCAGCGGTGACCCAGTGTATGCTATATAAACATCGAGTTCATTCAGAAACGTAAATAAGTAATTTATCATTAATTTTTGTTTAATTAGTAAATACTTATAATTATATCTGAGCGCCGTTGTCAGCGTCGGGCGTTAAGAATTTAATAATTGTTGAAGATATAAACATCACGCCAGTGTTAAATTAACGATACCGTCATTCTTTCCTAGCGCGCCTAAGATTTACAAGAAAATTTGAGAAATTCAGTTAACGTTAAGTGTTGTATTAATTGTGTGCTGCCAAACGAGACTTAGATTATTTTCGATAAATAAAACAGAGTTTAAACTAAATTATTTACGATGAATTCAGTGTAGTTCGTTTCGCGATAATATTCACTGTATAATTTCAATATATTTTGTTCAAGAATGCCGTAATTATCATTTTTTTCTAAGATTTATGTTGGTCTTGCATTTAGAGACAAGACATTCTTACTTTAAATTTTTTATATTTGCGTTACCAGTCCACTTCGAGTGTCAAATAATTATAGTAAAATAATTACATTTTATCAAGATAATTTTATTAATTTCCTGGCGTTTAATAAATTAACGTAACCAACTATTTTTTAGTGTATTTGTACACGTGTATTTTATTCAACATCGTATACAGTGGTTTTTCACAAGTAATAAATGGTAGTCGATGCCGTCGTGGATTCTATCTGTTTGCGTAGTAATTTTACGAATGGGAGACGAGGTTAATAAGACACGATAATTCCATTCATTGGTAGAGTGTGGTTAGCGAGACTCTGACGCCGACAGCTGTCATCGTCTGTCAACAGGCGTAGGTGATTTATGGTTTTCACTGGGGCTGTGGAACGCGGTTAACGACGTGAATGAAGGGTAGTTACGGTCAGTGATGTTCAGGAGGTTTAACGTAAAAGGTTAGGTTATACCTTCGGAGATTATTGAGCGAGTGATTAGTTGTTGAGATCGGGGTTGTGTTAAAATTTCACCGCAATCGCGTGTCGGGATCAGAACTTTGCCTGTTTTCCCCAGGAAGGGTCAGGTTGCGAGGTTTAGCGAGAATATGTCATGTGATAAGTACATGAAGCTCAGGAGTAAAGGTATGGTAGACGACGAGGCTATCGGGGGAGCACCATCAACAGACCCTCACCTGGTGGGGGCAGTACAGACGTTAGCCCTTGAGGAGGGACCCCAAAAGGACTCCACTGGGGGACAACCGAACCCCATGGGGGAGTGACGGATCCGGGTGCCCAAGGGGCAGCAACCCTGGACGAAAGCAGGATTTCATTGGGGGGCTCTTGCTCAGCCGACATCACGATGATTGGTGGGGCGATAGGAAGTGATGGGGTCGGGGACCCCACTATTAGAACATCCACCCCAGTTGTACAAGAAGTTCCCGGGAATGATGCCATTGCGGGTTCTCAAGGCCTGACGGTTCCTGGGCTTACGAACGTACACACACCACCACCACAACCCCAACAACTACAACAGGTACAACCCGATGCACAACAACAAGCCCTACAGATGCTACTACAATTAATACAGGTACAACAGGTTGCACAACAACAACAGGTACAACAGATTACACAACAACAACATCATGTACAACAGGTTGCACAACAACAACAACACCAGGTTGCACAACAACAGGTACAACAGGTTGCACAACAACAACAACACCAGGTTGCACAACAACAGGTATAACAGGTTGCACGACAACAACAGGTACAACAGGTTACACAACAACAACAACAGGTACAACAGGTTACACAACAACAGCAACAGGTACAACAGGTTGCACAACAACAACAACAGGTACAACAGGTTGCACAACAACATGTAGCACAACAACAGGTACAACAGGTTGCACAACAACATCAGGTACAACAGGTTGCATGACAACAGGTACAACAGGTACAACAGGTTGCACAACAACAACAACAACAGGTACAACAGGTTGCACAACAACAGGTAGCACAACAACAGGTACAACAGGTTGCACAACAACATCAGGTACAACAGGTTGCATGACAACAGGTACAACAGGTTGCACAGCAACAACAGGTACACCAGGTTGCACAACAAGTACAACAGGTTGCACAACAACATCAGGTACAACAGGTTGCACAGCAACAACAGGTACACCAGGTTGCACAACAAGTACAACAGGTTGCACAACAACATCAGGTACAACAGGTTGCACAACAACATCAGGTACAACAGGTTGCACAGCAACAACAACAACAAGTACACCAGGTCGCACAACAACAACCACAGGCACTACAGATGCTGCTACAGTTACTATAAGGACAGAACGGGTCACAACACTCACACAATCAACAACAGGGTCAACAACCACCTTATCAGAGTATTACCCCCAATAGTTACTCACCTTGGGTAGCCTCTTGGTCACTGCGGAATCCCTCATCATCCCACTCCCAATCCCAATCCTACACCCAACCCCTCATAGTTCCTTCCCCCCCTGGTCAGGAACCCCGTTACACTCCCAGCACTCCATCCTATAGACCGGGACTTGTGGCGTCACTCCCGAAGTTGTCCTTGCCAAGGTTAAATTGTGCTGAGCTTCCATCAAATAAAGTGGAACGCAACCGTTGCGTGGAAAATTGGTTGTGGGAGATGGATTCTGTGTTAGCCGCAGCTCCTGATGATGAAACTAAAATTAATCTAGCCACTGGGGCATGTGTGGGTCGCGACGGGCCCCTGAGGAAGTCTGAGGAATTCAGACATTTGGTGACGTGGCCACAATTCGTGCAGGCCGTCAAGGACCGATTTAAGGCAAAGATTACTAAAGAGGAGGCTCGTCGCTACTTAACGTCACTTCAGAGGGATAAAGGCACTCAATTAAAAGATTTTGGTACCTTCCATAGGACCAGGATAGGCGATCTTACTCAGGAGTTGGGTTACGATGCGCAGCAGGAGGAACGGTTTGCAAAGCAGCTAATTTGTAAGGTCTTGCCCGCTCATATCGGTTCATACCTAGCTACGGACACGGCTTCCCTGAGTTTTAGGGAACTCGCACAGTACGCCGAAGATCATATAGATGAGGACTTGGATGCGGAGGAGGCCCGGTCGTCACCATATGTTAATGCAGTGAGCAGGAAGGTAGAGAACGGGCAAGGGGGCAATAGGTCAGGGCCCTCCCAGACGAAAGCGGGGCGGCGGTGGATGCACACAACAACCCCCGCGTAATGACTGGTGGGACTCGCGTACTTGTTTTAATTGTGGGAAAAGAGGCCACGTAAAAGCGAGATGCCGGAAGGTGACAACAGAGAAATGAGAGAATCCGGCCTTGGGTTGTGGCAGACCTACATTTGAGATGACGGTTGAAGGTGTGAGATTGACAGTTTTTGTGGACACCGGAAGTCAAGCAACTCTCATTAAAAAGTCAGCCTTCAGCACACTTAAAGAGACACGCCTTAAGCGTTGTGGGAAGCATTTAACAGCAGTGAATGGTCAACATATTAATATCTTGGGCCAGGCTACTCTTAACTTTGAAGTGGGTAAGGGAGAAGCTTACCCACACAATTGCACGATTGTCGAGAATCTTGCATTCCCTGGTCAGATTTTGTTGGGAATGGATTTTCTGGGACGAGTAAACTTTTCTTTGTCTGCTCAAGAGGGAGCAAGGAAGTGCAGATTGAAGTTGGGCCAGGTAGTTTATCCCATTAAAATGGTAGATCATCCACCAGTAATTACTTCCATTAGTAAGAAACAGAAGTACAACATTCACTACCCTAAGTTGTTGTTTAAGTCTCTTCGAGACACAGATAAGAAATCGTGTGGGTTACATGCCTTGATGAAACAATGTTGCCCACCACATTCAGTTAAATTCATAAAAGTATCAGTGGGACGTCACATTGCACAAGGTACCACCTTTCAGGTGGCTGGGAGATGTGACAGGTTGTTGATTCCCTTGTTGGAATGTTGAGTCCCTTCCTTCCTGGGGACCAATAATTATAGACACATTCATGATTGTTGCAAAGGTGGTGGCAGTGTTTAATGTTTTTATTTTATAATTAGTAACAAATTAATAACCCCTATCCTTGTTATGTCCTCCTCATTAAATATTCAGTTTATATTCGTGGCAGTCCAGTGAGGGGTCATACTGGACTGTAACAGTGTTAAGCTGAGTTATTGGATGAAAGAAAAGAGAGAGACGATTACAGAGTACAGAGCATTATTACAATTGAAAGGTTCAGGGTGATTACAATATAGAGGTAGCGGTCATTACAGCATGATGGCCAGAGGAAACAGAGGAACAGGGAAAAGTCAAGGTGATGAAATGAAGGAAATGTTTGCCCAGTTTGTGGAGAATATCAAGTGTGAGATGAAGGGAATGATGCAGGAAATGAAGAATGAAATAAGCAACCTGAAAAGAGAGCTGACAGCAGCAAAAGAGGAGATTAGAGCCCTCAAAGAGAACAGTGTTGATGCTGAGACTCAGATAATCATCCAGGGGGAAGGTGGAAATAGTATATTGGAAGAGGATGCCACTATTAAAGCAACATTTCCAGAAATGGAAAAAAAAATACTCTGAAGTAATGTCCACAATGATGGAGGTGGCCATGAAAGCAGCTACCTCACAGGAAGCGGCACGCTCCACTAGCCAGCTGCTGGAAAGAAAAAGATTAGTGGTAGCTGTGGGTATTAAAGAGCAGGAAGGCTCCAACAGGAAAGAGTGGAATGATAAGGACAAAGCAGCAGTGAATGAAATACTGAAGGCACTAGAGATGGAAGGGGCTGAGCATAGAATTGAGAAGGTTTTCAGGCTAGGCTGGTACAACAAAGACCGAGATCGTGTGTTAAAAATAGTGTTTGCAAACGAGAACACAAAGGAGTTGATTCTAACAAGAAAAGCCGCCTGCAACATATGGGAGAATTAAAAAAAGTATTTGTCCAGAGGGACATGACGAGGGAGGAGAGAGCCATGGCGGCAGAAGCAAGGAAGAGGCGCAAGGAAGAGAGGGGAAAACCAGGAACTCACTGCTCCCAACACATCATCCCCAGAGGTGAGGGGAGAACCCACAACCAGCTACCCAGTAACACCAGAGAAGAGGGCAACTACACCACCCTCCTCTGCATAGAAAACCCCCTACCTCAAACCCTCCCCCTACACCCCATTTCCACCCTACTACCACTCCCCTCCTCCTGCCATGTCCCCCCTCCCCCTTTTCCTTCCAGTCCTCCGTCCCCTTCATCCCATACCCTCCCTGTCCCCCCCCTTCACTTTATCCCCCGGCCCTCTCCCCAGTATCCTCCGAGACCCTGTTATCCACCTCACAAATCCTCACACCCATGGAACAACGTCCCCCACCAGCAGAACACTCACCAAGGAGACGATTTGAGAAGGGACAGAAGAAAGTGAGCCTCAGGGCAATATATACACTAACATAGATGGAATTACAAATAAAGGAAATGAGCTTGGAGAAGGGGTACTAGAGGAAAACCCAGACATGATAGCACCCACATATACAAAGCTAACGAAAACCGTAACAAATGCAGTGTTCGCTCAGAAATATTATGTTATGAGGAAAGAGAGAGAAGGAAGAGGCGGTGGTAGTGTAGTTCTACTGGTGAGAAAGGGCTGGGACTTTGAGGAGATGGTTATTCAGGGTTGTGAGGGTTTCAGTGACTACATAGCAGGTACTGGATAAGCACCTCCAAAGGATACCTGATCAACCAGGCTGTGACTCATACGTCAGGCTGCGAGCAGCCGCGTCCAACAGCCTGGTTGATCAGTCCAGCAACCAGGAGGCCTGGTCGATGACCGGGCCGCGGGGACGATAAGCCCCGGAAGCACCTCAAGGTATCCTCAAGGTAAGGTAAGGTACCATAACAACTGGAGGACAAAAAATTATAGTCGTAGTCATATATGATCCACCACCAAATGACAGAAGACCCAGACAGGAATATGATAGAAACAACATAGCCACCATTAATATAATAGAGAGAGCAGCTTCTGTTGCCAGCAGGAGTGGATCTGGAACATTAATCATGAGAGACTTCAACCACGGGAAAATAGACTGGGAGAACGGGGATCTGCATGGAGGACCAGAAACATGGAGAGCTAAGCTGCCGGACGTGGCAACAAGACACTTTCTAAGCCAGCACATCAAGGAACCAACAAGAATGAGAGGAGAAGATGTACCAGCCATACTCGATCTGATATTTACCCTAAATGAGTGGGATATAAGGGAAGTTAAGATGGAAGCACCCTTGGGAATGAGTGACCACAGTATATTAAACTTTGAGTACTTGGTAGAGCTAGGAATTATCTCCCCCCAAAAAGAACTAAGAAACAAAAGGATGGATTACCGAAAGGGGAAATATGAGGAGATGAGACGTTTCCTAAAGGAAATACCTTGGGACACAGACCTCAGAGCTACGTATGTACAAGATATGATAGACTATGTCACCCAAAAGTGTCAGGAGGCAGTAAACAAGTTCATTCCATCCCAAAAGGAAAAATCCGAGAGGCAAAAGAAGAATCCATGGTATAATAGGGCATGTATGGAAGCAAAAAGACTGAACAAAAGGGCGTGGAGGAACTTCAGGAATAACAGAACACCAGAAAGCAGAGAGAGATACCAGAGAACCAGGAATGAGTACGTTAGACTGAGAAGAGAAGCAGAGAAAAATTATGAAAATGATACTTCTCCTTGCCCAAAACGTTATGCATACTAGTGGTATGTACTATTTATGTACTGTTCCTAAATAAATTATTATTATTCTTATTCTTATTATTATTATTATTATTATTATATAGTAAACAAAGCCACGACCGAACCAAAGCTACTCCATAGTCACATCAGGAGGAAAACAACAGTGAAAGAACAGGTAATGAAACTTAGAACAGGCGAGGACAGGTATACAGAGAATGACAATGAGGCGTGTGAAGAACTCAACAAGAGGTCCAGGAGGTCTTCACAATAGAACAAGATAAGGTCACTGTGCTAGGAGAAAGGGAAGTAAACCATGCGGCATTGGAAGGGTTCGAAATTACGAGTGAGGAGGTCATGAGACACCTGCTGGATCTGGATGTTAGAAAGGCTGTTGGTCCAGATGGGATCTCACCATGGGTACTGAATGAGTGTGCAAAGGCACTTTGCTTGCCACTCTCAATAGTGTATAGTAGGTCACTGGAGACGGGAGACCTAACAGAAATATGGAAGACGGCGAATGTGGTCACAATATACAAAAAGGGCAACAGGCAAGAGGCACTGAACTACAAGCCAGTGTCCTTGACTTGTATACCATGCAAGGTGATGGAGAAGATCGTGAGGTAAAATCTAGTAACACATCTGGAGAGAAGGGACTTCGTGACAAATCGACCACATGGATTCAGGGAGGGTAAATCTTGCCTGACTGGCTTAATAGAATTCTATGACCAGGCGACAAAGATTAAGCAAGAAAGAGAAGGATGGGCGGACTGCATTTTCTTGGATTGTCAGAAAGCCTTTGACACAGTACCGCATAAGAGGCTGGCACATAAACTGGAGAGACAGGCAGGTGTAGCTGGTAAGGTGCTCCATTGGATAAGGGAGTACCTAAGAAATAGGAAGCAGAGAGTTACGGTGTGGGGTGAGACCTCGGATTGGCGTGAAGTCACCATTGGGGTCCCACGGGGCTCTGTACTCGGTTCTATCTTGTTTCTAATATATGTAAATGATCTCCTGGAGGGTATAGATTCATTTCTCTCAATGCTTGCTGACGATTCCAAAATTATGAGAAGGATTAAGACAGAGGAGGACTGCTTGAGGCTTCAAGAAGACCTAGACAAGCTGAAGGAATGGTCGAACAAATGGTTGTTAGAGTTTAACCCAAGCAAATGTAATGTAATGAAGATAGGCGTAGGGAGCAGGAGGCCAGATACTAGGTATCATCTGGGAGATGAAATTCTTCATGAGTCAGAGAGAGAAAAAGACTTGGGGGTTGACACCACGCCAGACCTGTCCCCTGCAGCCCATATCAAGAGGATAACATCAGCGGCATATGCCAGGCTGGCCAACATAAGAACGGCATTCAGAAACTTGTGTAAGGAATCATTCAGAACTTTGTATGCCACATATGTCAGGCCAATCCTGGAGTATGCAGCCCCAGCATGGAGTCCATATCTAGTCAAGGATAAGACCAAACTGGAAAAGGTTCAAAGGTTTGCCACCAGACTAGTACCCGAGCTGAGAGGTATGAGTTACGAGAAGCTACGGGAATTAAACCTTACTTCGCTGGAAGATATAAGAGTTAGGGGGGGACATGATCACCACATTCAAGATTCTGAAGGGAATTGATAGGGTAGATAAAGACAGGCTATTTAACACAAGGGGCACACGCACTAGGGGACACAGGTGGAAACTGAGTGCCCAAATGCGCCACAGAGATATTTGATAGAACTTTTTTAGTGTTAGATTGGTTGACAAATTGAATACATTAGGAAGTGATGTGGTGGAGGCTGACTTCATACACAGTTTCAAGTGTAGATACGATAGAGCCCAATAGGCTCAGGAACCTGCACACCTGTTGATTGATGGTTGAGAGGCGGGACCAAAGAGCCAGAGCTCAACCCCCGCAAGCACAATTAGGTGAGTTCATAAAGCACACACAGGAAACAACCAGTACAGCACATCCAAAAACGCAAACAAATACAAACAAACACAACGCCCCAACGAGGCGAATCAAAACACGGATACAAACATACATATAGCAGGCACGGCAACAAAAACAGAAGACAGGGAGTATACAAATCGAGCACAAGTACTATTGATATATATCCGGGAAGAGCAAGAAGTAAGCCTCCCAAAACACCTGAACGTCTTCGGACACCTTTCGACCAGGAGACGCACAAGGCCAAGACATCAAATTAGGAACCCCATAAATAAACCCCTTAATCCACGGCATCCAAATAGTTGAAGAGTACCACTTGACCAGACATACCCTGTAATCCTAAGTGAGATCCAAACACTACAACTTAGGGACTACACCCTGGCAGCCATGATCACAGGGAAGGGTTCCACACTAGGGGGTTCCACACCAGACTCCGCACTTGAATTCGCACTGGGTGTTGCGCCGAGCGCCGCACTGGGAACCGCACAGGCCATCGCACTGGGCTTTGTACGGATTTTCAAATGAGGCTTTTCACTGGGCCTCTCACGGGCTGCGCACTGGGTGGACCCACAGAGAACACAGACTCGCCAGGGCCCCGCCACCGGGCACAGGAGCAAAAGTCCCTTGGCGCACAACTTTCATTAAGACCACGACGAGGTCCCGATCAGCCGGAACAGCCTCCTACTGTGGGGAGCCAACAGCAGTAGGTGCAGGGGGCGACCCAGGAAGTAGCACAGAGCCCCCCACAGCACCGCCAACCACTGCGGAGTCGCCGGAGCATCATTATCTCACACCTCAACCCAAGGCACACCATGAAGGGGGAGGACACTCTCGAAACCCGCCTTGAACGCTTGGAGACAGGCGGCTGGTCGTCCGAGCTATCAGCTCCATCATCACATATCACAGCAGAACTCTCCGACGGACGCCTTCAAAGCACGGCCCCTGAGAACTGCAGCCTCCATAGCTGGGGGCACTGGACCACACATCGTAGGAGATAGCCCCTCGTGGACATCCAGAATGACAGGAGACACCGTATCTAGGGACAGAACAAGCAGGGGCGGCCGAGACAGGGCGGGCTGGGGCGTCAAGGGCAAGGACGACTGAGGCGGGGAAGCCGGCAGCGGGGATAGGGCTGCCCCAACCCCAACGGCAACATCTACTCCACCACCCACATCCGCACCCAGGCGAGCCACAGGATCCAACACCGAGACAGAAACAGGCAGGGAAACGACACACATTCTAGCACTTGGAGACAGGTCCGGAGCCGACAATGGGGGAAAGTCCTACTCCTGGAAGAGGTTAACAGGGGGTGACCCGGCGCTCCTCACATTCCACAGCCTGATGGACAGGTAGGCCGCACGTGAAACATGTTCCAGGTTGTCCTGCGTGAAAAAGACGAATTAGGAACCCCAACAGCATGAGGGAGGACGGTATAGGATCCGTGAGGCACATGGCGAGAGTGCGGGTCCCACACAGGACCCCCTTCCACCTCCCAGTAGAGACGGCATTCGTCCTCACATAAAGTACCCGCCCAAAACGGGCAAAGTACCGACGTCGAAGGTCCTCAGGGAACTTGAAGGGCATCCCATGCACCTCTACATACGTCGTGGCATCGCAACAGTCATTGGAGAGGGTCACTGACCCACCATCTCCAGGAAGATTGAAAGAGCGCCCATTATAACACGCAACGAGATCCTGGTAAATCACTGAGGAGCCGAACTTGACAATTGCCCGCCTCCCAGCAAGCAGCTGCACACCACACACAGCCTCCACAAGAACACGAAGCATATCAAGTAACACCACCTCTACTGCGTGGTAGGAAGCATTCCCGGAAAATTCCAGGCCAGTTGAGGCCTGCATGATGACAGGGGGCACAGGCCCCCCATGACTGCAGACCGTCACGGCCCCAGGGGCCCGTCAGGAGAAACACGGGACGCAAGCCGCGTCAGCAGCGACACTCAGGTCCACACACCACGCCAGGTTGACAACAACTTTGTCTTTTGATAGGTAGTTGCTGCTGCATTCGCTCCGATAACTTAGGCAACAATCCTAGAAAACAAACAACACAAAATATATCTTCCATTTGATCGACCAAGTTCCCAGCATATCACTACATGATCTCATTCAGTTATACCTTGTTTCTGTAACAATATATAACTGTAGTATTCAAATCTGTGATAGGGAAATGGGAAAGAAATCGAAAAAGAGAAGTCGAAGCTTGGAAGGAAGGAGAATTAGAGGAGTAAAACGCCTCAGAACATAGAGGAAGAAAACAGAGATAAAGAGGTAAGAGGGCAGGAATGAGGAAAGAGGAGGAAAGGGAAACTAAAAGTGGAAGGGGAAAGAGCTAAAAAAAGGAGAGCTAAAAAATGAGAGCAATAAAAAAGAGAACTAAAAAAGGAGAGCTAAAAAAGTAGAGCTAAAAGCGCAAAGGAAAGGAATTAAAAAACTTGTGGAGGGAAAGGGCCTAACAGATATGTAAAGAGAAAGAGAAGGATTCACTTCCACCATCCACCGTGTTACAGACGTCTGGAATGTTATTCGAACCTGTTATCTCTAGTAATGATAAGATGTAATAACTTACACAATGAAAGTCATTAAGAATAATTCAGTGAGTTTCCTTCACTCTTCTTTACACCACACATGACTAGCATGAGTTCAAGATGTAGGATTTAATGGCAATCATTCAAAATTTAGTTTATATTTTTCTTATTTACTCAACATATATAAAATGTTATCAAATTAACATTATGAGTGCGTCACTAACGGGAAAATTGAGAAAACTGCATCATTAACTGCCCCATGGCATGTTCACGAACATTTAAATAGGAATCAGGGTATACCATTCAATACCTCACATACATCACTCTCCAAGGTCTAAATAATAAGTAGACTGAGGGGGAGGGGGGTATGGGTCAGTCTCGTCCAAAGACCCCCACCGGCCTGCAGGTAGTTTTAGCTGGATATTCAACTCTCAATGTGAGTGTTGTGTATGAGGTGTTGATTCCCCTATCTTCCCTCCCCTCGCTTAAGCTTAGCTAACCCAGTTTATAATGCGGAGTTCACAGAACTACGCCCTCACCCACATGACAGAACATGAAGCAATCTTGCTACAAAAAATGGACAAGTGGGTACTTTTTTCGGGTGGGACATAGAGCACGGCAATGCTCGACATCGACCAGTGTGAGGCCATCAACTACCCAGTTAGCATGGGGGCCAATATTGCCGATGTCACGGTAATCTGAATTGTCATTAACATGTGGTCCCTCACCAGAGACATTATCATGTGGTCCCACCACCACCGGCATTAACATGTGTGGTCCACCAGCACCGACATTAACATGTGGTTCCACCACCACCGACATTAACAGGTGGTCCCACCACCACCGACATTAATTAACATGTGGTCCCACCACCAATGACAGTAACCTGTCCCCCCGGGGGGACTCCTAACGCATTCCCAGCTCAGACATTAACATGTTGTCTCCCCAACTCACCGCGACCATTACAACTATGTGGTCCACCCACCACAGTACCTTAACACATGCTGTTCCCACCATAACCATCGTACATTCGAACATGTGGCTCCAACCCACCACATGCACTAGTAACCTGCGATGTCGATCTCCCTACCCAACACCAACACCGTAACACCTGTGTCAACCATCCAACACCGAGACATTAACAATGTGTGCTCCCACCATCCACAGAACACAAGTAACCAGGGTGGTCCCAACCACCACCAGTCGACATTAAACATGTGGCGCCTCCACCACTGACATTAACTAGTGGGTCCCCTGCACTCACCGCGACATATAACCTATGTTAGTCCACCACACACCGAAATTAACAGGTGGTCATCCCCGCCACCTGGACATTAACAATGGTAGTAAACTAACATACCGACCATTAAATTATGTGGTCCCCCAACACCACTGACATTAACATGTGGTCCCCCAGCACCACATTACATGTGGGTCAACCTACTCCACCTGACAGTACATGTGGTCCCACCACCACTGACATTAACCAATGTGCCACCACCACCACTGACATTAACATATGGTCCCATCTACCAACCTGACATTAAATCAGTGGCTCCACCATCACCCGGACATTACATAGTGGTCCCACCACCACATGAAAAATTAACATGTGGTCACCCCCACCACCACTGACATTAACATGTGGACCCCCACCACACCACTGCGACAGGTTAACATGTGGTCCCCCCACCACTGACAATTAACAATGTTGTCTCCAGCTACCATCTGACATGAACAGGTGCGTCCCCACCACCACTGATCATTAACATGTGCCTTCCCACCACCCACCGACAGTAACATGTGGTCCCTCACCACCAGACG
>WNGS01111181.1:47732298-47763523 GCA_020271785.1 Procambarus virginalis
TATATACACATAGTTCATGAGTCACAGACAAGGATTTTGACAGACGCCAACTTGTCTGGCCTGGATCTCACACCTCTAGTGTTAATGACATCGAGTTGACCTGAGGTCAGGTCATGCGAATCTCACCTGGCTCTCGCTAATCTTATAATTGAGCCGGGTAGCCTTCAAACATGCCGACGTTTAAGGAGTGGCTTGGTAGAGTGCGGAGGCTATCTAACTTGTGGGCGGAGTTAGCTACCAGGTTTCCCAATATATACTCGGAGAGATACCGATTGAGAGGAGAAGGACAGCAGAAGCAGAGCCATAGACAGAAGAACAGCCAGCAGCGGCCAGCCGTCCAGACAGGCGGTCTGCCGGCGGGCGGGACGGTCTCTGTCAACTACAGACCCCCCCTTTCTCTATTCCACGGAGACTCTTAAGACTCGGAGACACTTGGTGAGTTGAACATTAAGGTGACTTTGTCGTGTTCACTAAACAGGTGTTGTGTGATGATCAGGGGCAGTCGAGTTGTAGGGTTCTCGAAATTTGGATGATGACTCACTTTGAATATTAACATTTNCCAACATGGCAAGTCACTCCACCCTTCGTCCCACGAATAACAGAATACCAAAGTGGCATATTCACAACAAGTCCATACAGATACACATAATAAAATATAATATATATTACAAAACCTCAAGGTACTTAAGCTTATACGTCACTGTGTGTGAACACATAAGGAAGTCTTTTTATATACAGTTGGTACACTTGCTCGAGACCTTCACCAAAGGTCAGGGGAGGGGGGGGGGAGGTGGATAATGGAGGAGTTCCAGCAGTTACGGTCACCGGTTGTTATGACTTATTCTCCATATATACATACCTTAAATATATGTGTGTGTATGAACTTAAACTTCTGTTATTCTGTACAATAATATTTCTACAAGAGTAAGCTAACGAAAAATTAGTGACTGAGCTTATGACCTCCACATACACTAACACCAATATTTACATGACGTATGTGGGGTCACAACACCTGGTTTACTGCCTCCCTCTCCTAATGCAATGACCTCACATTGTTCTATTATGAAGACCTTCTGGAACCTCTTGTTGAGTTCTTCACACACCTCATTGTCATTCTCTGTATACCTGTCTTCGCCTGTTCTAAGTTTCATACCTGTTCTTTCACTGTTGTTTTCCTCCTGATATGACTGTAGATTTGGGACAATTTGGAAAGGTGAGCTACTCTACAGGAGTAGAGTAGCTCTGGTTCGGTCTTGGCTTTGTTTGTTATATCATTTTCATAATTTTTCTCTGCTTCTCTTCTCACACTAACATACTCAATCCTGGTTCTCTGGCATCTCTCTCTCTACTTTCTGGTGTTCTGTTATTTCGTAAGTTCCTCCACGCCTTTTGTTCAGTTCCTTTGCTTCCATACATGCCCTATTAAACCATGGATTCTTCTTTTGCTTCTCGGATCTTTCCTTTTGGGCCGGGATAAACCTGTTTACTGCCTCCTGACACTTTGGGTGACATAGTCCATCATGTCTTGTACGGACTTAGCTTTGAGGTCTGTATCCCATGGTATATCCCTTAGGAAACTTTTCATCTCATAATTCCCCTTTCGGTATGACACCCTTTTGTTTCCTAGTTCTTTTTTGGGGGAGATAAATCCTAGCTCTACCAGGTAAGATCAATACACTGTGATCACTCATTCCCAAGGGTGCTTGGGTGAGTGATCACCTCCTCTTCCTTCTCTCTCTTTCCTCACAACACAGTAGTCCTGTGCGAACACTGCATTTGTTATGGTTTTCGTCAGTTTTGTTCATGTGAGTGCTGTTATATCTGGGTTTTCTTCTAGTACCCATTCTCCAAGTTCATGGGTACCATTCTCTAGCCTTCTATATTTGTAATCCCATCTATGTTAGTGTACATTGCCTTGAGACTCACTTTCTTCTGTTCCTTCTCATGTTCCTTTCTTGGTGAGCGTTCTGTTGATGGGGAAGCTGTTCCATTGATGTGAGGATTTGTGAAGTTGATAACAGGGTCTCAGAGGATACTGGAGTGAAGGGTAGGGGTTAAGTGAAGGGGGGGACAGGGAGAGAATGGGATGAAGAAGGAGGGAATAAGGGGAGGGGGGACACGGTGAGAGTAGGGGATGGGTAGCAGGATGGGAATGGGGTGAGGGGGGGAAGGAGAGTTGACTAAGCATTTGAGTGCGGACAGGAAAGGTTCGGGGTATGGGGGTTTCTATGCAGAGGAGGGTGGTGGAGTTGCCCTCCCCGCTGGTGTTACTGGGTTGCTAGTTGTAGGTTCCTCCCTCACCTCTGGAAATGTTGTGTTGGGGGCTCTGATTTCCTGGTTTTATCGTTTCGCCCTGCACCTCTTCCTTGCTTCTGCCGCCATGGCCCTCTCCTCCCTCGTCATGTCCCTTTGGAGGAATGCATTTTTGAATTCTCCCAAATATTGCAGGTGGCTCTTTCTTGTTAGAATTTTCTCCTTTGTATTTTCGTTTGCAAACACTATCTTTAACACGCGGTCTCTGTCCTTGTTGTACCAAACTAACCTGAAAACCTTCTCAATGCTATGATCTTCCTCTTCCATCTCTAGCCCCTTTAGTATTTCATTCACTGCCGCTCTGTCCTTATCATTAACTCTGTCCTATTGGAGCCTTCCTGCTCTTTAATACCCACAGCTACCACTGATCTTTTTCTATCCAGCAGCTGACGACTTTCCAGCAGCTGACAACAGTGTGTGTATTCACCTAGTTGTGTATTCACCTAGTTGTGTTTTGCGGGGGCTGAGCTTAGCTCTTTCGGCCCGCCTCTCAACTGTCAATCAACTGTTTACTAACTACTTTTTTTCCACACCACACACACCACACCCCAGGAAGCAGCCTGTGACAGCTGACTAACTCCCAGGTACCTATTTACTGCTAGGTAACAGGGCATTCAGGGTGAAAGAAACTTTGCCCATTTGTTTCTGCCTGGTTCGGGAGTCGAACCCGCGCCACAGAATTACGAGTCCTATGCGCTATCCACCAGGCTACCAGGCCCCGTGTGTGTGTATGTGAGAGTGTGTGTGTGTGTGTGTGTGTGTGTGTGTGTGTGTGTGTGTGTGTGTGTGTGTGTGTGTGTGTGTGTGTGTGTGTGTATTCACCTAGTTGTATTCACCTAGTTGTGTTTGCGAGGGTTGAGTTTTGCTATTTCGGCCCGCCTCTCAACTATCAATCAACTGTTTACTATTTTTTTTGCTCCACACCACACACAAACACACGCACACACAGGAAGCAGCCCGTGACAGCTGACTAACTCCCAGGTACCTATTTACTGTGTGACAGGAAAATGAAGGAGTGTAGATGTTTGGCAGTCCTCCTAATGGCTGGTGTCAATGCCTATCACATTTACAAAAAAAAAAAAGATAGACTGCTTAGCTGTTGTCTGTGGTAAAGTAAGGGAAGACACGCAAAACACATAGTATGAACAATGAAAATTTAATTAAATGGAAACAAGTTATGAACAAAAGAATCTCTTGGCTATGTACAGTGCAAACAAACAAGTCAAAAAATATAACATAAAAATTAAGAACAGGGATGAATTACTCTAGGAATAATATAAAGACAAAATGAAATAAACAGGTGCTGAGAATAAAGCGCTACCTGAGAAACATCCACCTGATAGACAGAGCGTATATCAGTTACTTGTTTTCTGCTTAAGCACACAAGATATTCTAACTTCAATGACTGGTTCAAGCCCATACATTGACTAGTGTGACGGTGTTCCCACCCTTATATTTCTCCCACGCCAGCTGTAAGAGTCATATCCACTTTTGCCGAGCTTTCTCTGCGTTGCGGGCTACGATTTGATGTATGTGGGAGCTTGTAGTGTTCTCGCGTTGGCGAGAAATTCGTAAAAGAAGGAAGTTTCGGCCTGTTGTTTAGGCCCTTTAGGACGCCAATATGGCGCCGGTCCCTCCGTTCTCCCGCCAAAACTGTATGACGTCAGTGACACCAGATTGGTCACTGACAGTGACGTGGCACAGGGAGCCAATGAAAAACGCCCCTGGCAAGTATGACGTCACGAGAGCAAGGGGGTGCAGAGATCGTGCCTCTGTGGCGTCTCCAGTCGAACGCGGCACGTCAAGGAGGTTGGACGTGCGAAAGTTGGTCCTGTCAGTTTGACAGTTGTATCCCGCTCCCGTGGATTTTACGCGTCACCCGAAGTCTGCAAGTACTCTGGACCAAAGAGGGAATCGACAGAATATTGAGCAACAAGTGCTCCAGGGACAGGTACTGTGCAAGAAGAAGTGAAGTCTGTGCAGTGACGTATGCGACGTCTGAGACAGTTCACCCGTTTTGTGACCACATAGTGGCTGGGCCGAACCACTGGGAAACAGCAGAAGAAGAAAACTAATTGGGAATCAGGACGACTGCAGCCGAGAGTAGGTCTGCAGACGTAGTTGAGAGGAGAAGTCGACAGCCAGGAGACCGACTCCAACCCTTCAGGAAGTTGTGGAGGAGCACGGGCCTGCAGAGGACAGAGCACGGAGACGACACGTTTTTGGGATGTTGATTGGGTTCCTGGAGAGCATCAGTGTGTGTGTGTGGGGGCGTTCCCTACAACGAGGCGAGAGCCAGTACCAGGAGCTACAATTCAACTCTCACCGGAGGGCGGGTCCACATCATGAGGTGGAAGTAGGTGATTCAGTTTCCCTCCCAATTCCCCTTTAGTCAGCTATATTTAGCCAGAGTATTTTATATGTCGTGAGCCAGGCTCACCAATGTCTATGTCACGGTAGGACACAGTTGTGAGAAGTGAGGCTGTAGAAAGCTCTCACGGTATGTATATTTGTGGTGTGTGGATGCACCTGTTAGTATTGAAGAGATCGCTGTGTTGTTGATGAATTCTTTCATGTGACATTAAAATTATAACTTATGCCAGAGAATATATATATATAAAGTGTACCAGTTATTGGTGTTAGGCTGTGTGCCCAGTATTTATCTTACTATTACTGATATTGATGAATTGATCTATAAATATATGCTTGTGTGTTGAATAACATTTTCATGTGTGCAGTGATCAATTGTGTTATCGCCTTCGAAAGGAATTACCGAGTCTAAGGCCAGTACTGTATCTTATTGCATTTATTATCATTATATTGAGGTACAGTGCATTATGCCATTATAGCAAATTAGTGTGTTCATTGCTATAGAAAGGATTAATTGAGCTCAAGATCAGTGCAGTGACTCATTTGCGTTCTATTGCCATTATAGCAAATATTGTGTTGATTGCAAATATAGTAATTACTGTGAATTTAAAGAAACAGGCGCTTAACGCCAAAGAAACAAGTACATAAGCATTCGCACCGCCGCCCAGCTGAGAAGTGACAGGAGGGGGAGTATTGCCCTGTAGATGGGCCCCAGTTTTATGAAGAGAGAGTGACTCACTGCCATGTACTTACTGCTTGCCTGTTGATATATGGATATGATATCTTGAATCTTTTAAGTAAAATACAAAATACCTTTGCGTTTGTATTATCCCTCCATATTCTTGCTGCTAAAGAACACTGGGTAAGAGTGAGAGTGATAGAGATACATAACTGCTCGATATCAGCTTTATTTAGTGTGCTCGTGCCACTGTTACCACAATTCCACAATACCACTAATGTGTTACTGGACACGGGAAACACCAGTTGGTGACCTTGCAGTTAGTAGTAGAGCCCTTGTCGGGGCGGGCACACGGTTGAAAGAGAGTGAACTGTGTTCCCACTCGTCTTCTAGCTATTAAGGCCGGCTGGGGATTGACTGGGATACTCTCCTGGCGAACAGTGGCGCCGCGAAGATTGAGTGAAGACCCGCAGGGCTACAGTGAGTAACAGTTATCGCTAATTCTACTGGGTGGTGTCTATGTAGAGAGAGAGAGAGACACCCCGACGTTGGCGACCGTTGACAGGATATTAAGTACGATCATTTGTACTTGTACTTGCTTACAATTAAGATAACCCCGACATAGGCAACTTTGCCAGGTTTAAGTACTTAGGATATCTTGTACACTGTCCCTCGCTAATCGACGTATATATATTCACATATGCGCGTACCCCGACACTAGGTAGAGGGCGCTGAGGTGCAGAGGTGCAGGTGTGCAGTCAGCGGGTCACCAATTAGAAGCAGGCAGGCTGGAATGGTAGTTTGCTGGTTGACGATGGTGGCAAGCCGGCATGGAGGGAGTGTGGAGTGGGGGGAGTTTAGGGTACATTTGCCTCCTGATCAAAATGTTTTGTGCTACTGGTAGACGTTTCTTGAAGGTAGCATCTTATAGTTGTATATATATATAAGTAACTTTATGTAGGGAAGAGCAGGCTCAATCTCTCTTGAAAGAGATTATCATCACAACTCGTCCCCGAAGCCTGCTCTAATGGGTCAAGTTACTTCTTCAGATTGTAGAGTGGTATGTGTAGCTGCCTCTACCTCATAGACTCTGGAGAGGGCGTCTGCTATGATGTTGTCAGAACCCTTGATGTAGAAGATCTCCAGGTTGAAATTCTGCAGATACAAAGCTCATCGTAGAAGTCGTTGATTGTTGAATTGGGCTTGCTGCAAGAGGCGTAGGGGATTGTGATCCGAGTAGATGGTGGTAGACCGAGCACCTTGTAGGTAAGATGCAAAGTGCTGTAAGTTCAGGACGATGGAGAGAAGTTCCCTTTTGATAGTGCTGTAGTTCTTCACGGTGAGGTTTTAACTTTTAACTGTAGTAGCTAACAGGTAGAACCTCCTCGCCTCGTTGTTGCATCAGGACGCCCCCGATACCGGTACCACTGGCGTCGACATGGAGGATGAAAGGCTTCGTGATATCTGGCGAGGAGAGAATGGCATTAGAACAGAGCAGAGATTTAAGTTGTTCAAAAGCAATGGTTTGCTGAATGGTTCAATGATACCGTTGCTTGGGGCTGGTTAAAGTGATCAATGGTGTCGCTACCATACTAAAATTCTTCACAAACCTACGGTAGTATGAGGCAAGACCAAGGAAGTGCAGGAGCTGCTTCCTGGTGGTAGGCTGTGGGTAATGCTGGATGGCTTGAGTGTATATGTTTAACAGAGCTAGGCTGCCACTTCCTATCACATGACCAAGATAACGCACTTTACCTTTAGCAAAGGTAGACTTGCCCAGGTTGATGGTGAGGCCGGCTGTCAGGAGCTTGGCGAACAATCATTGCAGCTGGAGCAGATGTTCGTTCCAGGTGTTAGTTGCCACAATGATATCATCCAAGTAGGCGTAGGTGTTATCCAAGCCATGGATGATGCGGTTGACAGCTCGCTGGAAGGTGGCCGGGGCATTACATAGTCCAAATGGAAGGCGTTCATATCTGTAAAGGCCAAAAGGAGTGGTGAAGGCAGATATTTCCTTAGCTCGCTCTGTCAAACATACTTGGAAGTATCCCTTGAGTAAGTCTAGTTTGGATAAATACCGAGCATTACCAATGGCGTCAAGGATGTCATCAATTCTAGGTAATGGGTAAGCATCCTTGACAGTCACAAGATTCAATTTCCTGTAGTCGGTACACAGCCTCACTTTACCGTGTGGTTTCGGCACCAAGATGCAGGGTGAGGCCCAAGGGGACTCACAAGGGGTGGCCAGCCCATGATCCAGGAGGGACTGTACTTCAGCATGCATAACTTCCTTTTTGCTCGGCCTGATTCGGTAGAAAGGTTGACGAATCGGCAGGGTGTTAGAGAGTAGCTGGATGTCGTGCTGAACCACATTACACTCTTGTGGATCATCGCTGAACAACTTCTGATGTTCCTTGAAGATTCTGATGACAGGAGCACTATTACTGTCCTGCAAATAGGTATGAAGATCAGTTAGAATTTCCGAGTTGGAAGGCACCGACTCAGTGTTAGTGCTTTCGGGAGGAGAAGCAGGGAAGGTCTCACTGTGGAGGTATGGACCTTTAAATGTGGATACTGATACCAACACAGTGGGGGGAGTACCTTGATACTGCTTCAGAAGGTTGACGTGGCACAACTGGGTCTTCCGCCGCCTATCTGGAGTCTCAAGAACGTAGTTGTGGTTGTTTCTGCACTCCTTGATGCGGTAGGGTCCTGAAAACTTGTTTTCCAATGGAGAACCTGGGATAGGAAAATATGCCAACACGAAGTCTCCTGGTTTAAATTTCCTTATTTTGCTGCGTTGGTCAAAATGAGTCTTCATCCTCTCCTGAGCTTTCAATAGATTGTCATTAGCAAATTTACGTACTCTCTCTAGAATGTGTTTTAAGTTTTGAAGAAACTGGGGCACATTCTGAGGGTCACTGAAGGTGGCATTATGTAGCGAGTCTTTAAAAGCTTTGAGAGGAGTACGGCACTTACGTCCGTAGAGCATCTCATAAGGAGATACTTCTAGAGACTCATTGGGGAGACTTCTGAAAATGCACATGATGAGGTCAAGTTGTTTATCCCAGTCCTTCAAGGTTTCATTGCAAAACTTCTTTAGGAGTGCTTTAATAGTCTGGTGACTACGCTCAAGAGAACCCTGTGAAGCAGGATAATAGGGGCTGAACAATACCTGTGTGATGTTGAACTCCTCCAGCGTCTTCTTGAAGAGATCACTGGTGAAGTTGGTGCCACAGTCACTTTGAATCTCTCTTGGAATCCATACAGGGTGAAGATCTTCAATAGTGTTTCACCACAGTAGCAGCCGTAATGTTCTTTACTGGAACTGCTATGGGGAATCTGGTGGTAGGACACAGGATGGTTAGTATATAGGCGTTGCCAGAACTGGTCTGGGGTAAAGGACCAACACAGTCTATGATGAGCCTGTGGAAAGGTTCCGCAGGCACCTGGATAGGAGTCAATGGAGCCTGGGGAATACAGATGTTAGGTTTTCCTGCCATCTGACATGCATGACACTATTGCACGNCTACTTACACAAAAAGAAGTTAGTGGTGAAGATTTTTTGTCCTCTTCACAGATGACATTTTTTGGTAGGATACCATGTGTCACGCGTGCTGGTCCTTTCTTGTAATAGATAACGAGTGATTCATACCCAGAGCCACGCAGATATGTTAGCTGAAAAGTAAATAATATTGTTTAAACAATAACACTATCTGGGAAAATGCAACAAAATAAATGTTTGAAGCATAGCTGGGCATGTGCAATAGAACCCATAATAGAATCACAATACCAGAAATAAATATCTTTGATATCCCCAGAGTCAAAGTTTATTCTGTGTAAATACTCTATGCAAATAAAGGGACCTTGTCTATGGAACTCACTCGCTAACAAATTTAAAAACTGTACAACTTTTGCCATTTTAACAAATAAAACCAAAAAAGTACCTAATTTTATCTTCATAGTTTCCTAACTAGTGCATTAAACTCGCACTGTATCTTATGAAACCCAATGCCATAATATATGTGCTTAAACCATACAACTTTTCCATTGTAATCATTGCTATCACCTTATATCATGATTGTTATATTGAATGCATATCTTACTATATTATACCTTGAAATATTCCTCAAATTATGCTACAATGTATATGTTGATAACCCTCAAATTTTACTTTAATGTATATAGTAATCTTTGTAAAACTTTCTTACAATGCACAGCCAATTTTTTCCAATTTTGCTTTAAATTGCCTACTTAAAATTATCTGTTAGATTAAGGACCTGCCCAAAACGATATGTGTGCTAGTGGCTTTACAAGAATGTAAAAACATCAATGCTATGTACTCTCATTATCCCAGTGTGCTATCTTGTATATAAATAAATAAACAAATAGTATTTAAGTACTGTACAGTATTATTCATGTTGATTCTATACCTTATCAAGCAAGTTCAGCATAAGAAGAATACAAATGAATACAACAGATATAGACAAACTTCAATACCTGATTTTCAATCCTTCGTAGAACCCGACTTGCTGTATTTCATTCTAAAGCCTTCTTGCCTTTAAGTAGAGAAAACGGGCTTCCTCTTCTTTCTTCATTAATTCTCTACTGTTCGGAAATCACACTGGCAGAACTTGCAGAACTTGCAAACATTGCTTCGGACATGCACACATTGTGTGCAGTTTGTACATCTCCTCAGGAATTTTCCCTGAAGACCTGAAGGAAATAATTTCTAATAAAATACTTGTATTCAAATCACCTATGCTGCAAAAATTATAAGTTAAATTGTTGTACAAATGTACTACAGTAATTAAATATATTATTTAAATTATGAAATAATCTAAATTAACACTAGTGATAGCAATGTTAAAAATTTTAGGACTGCATCTGGAAATAACCTTCTTTTTGGATGTGATCAACCAGGCTGTAACTCGTATAACAAAACTGAGAAGAGTTGCATCCAACAGCCTGATTGACCAGGCTGTTAATTTCAAGCAAATACTATATTATTGGAAGAAAAAAATATATATGTATCTCCAGTTGGGGTAAAGTGGGGATAAAATGTAAAATATATGTAAAATGGCATTGTATGCAGGTGTGTATTGAGGGACAAGTGACCGCGAGGGATGGTCGGAAAGCAAGAGACACGCTCGTCCTGGAAGTCAGGACATTCAACAAGGATATGCACAACCGTAAGAGGGATAACGCAACGCAGACAATAAGGAGCAGGGCGGCGCTCCATTAAGTGACCGTGGGTTAAGCGAGTATGGCCAACCCGCAGCCGTGCCAAAGCAGTCTCCCACCGCCGGTTACGGTGGTAGGAGGAAGGCCACGGGGACACACTACGTTTGAGAGTACGCAGTTTGTTACGAACCACAGAGGACCAACAACCCTGCCAACGGGCAAGGATGGAGGAATGAATAACAGGATAAAAGTCGGAATAAGGAAGACCTTTACGGGAGATGGGACAAGAACGAATAGCGTACTTAGCAGCAGCATCCGCACGCTCATTGAAAGAAACACCAATATGGCTGGGAACCCAGCAAAACTCTACCGATTTAAATTTACTAGAAATAAGAAACAGCAAATGCTGAATCTCGATGACCACTGGGTGGACAGGATTAAAGGACCCTAGAGCCATGAGGGCACTACGAGAGTCAACTACAACCACAAAGGAGGAATGAGAATGAGAAAGCAAGAGACGGAGAGCATAGAGAATAGCATAAAGTTCCGCCGTAAAGACGCTAGCCTCCGAAGGGAGGCGACACATATAAGTACGGTCAGGAAAAACAACAGAGTAGCCCACACCGTCCGCAGACTTAGACCCATCGGTGAAGATGGAAATAGAGTGGGAATGCGAAGAAAAGTGCTCAAGGAAGAGGCTTTTCAGAATTGTAGGAGGGGTAAAGGGTTAAACATGTACTAACAAAGGAAAGTACTAACAAAGTAGGGTACTGGTACTAACAAAGAAACATGAGAAATATGAACAGAAAGAGAATCCTGCAAGCGAGACAACCGGACAGAAAGTGGGAGACGATGAAAGGAACAGGAGCTACAGGAGGAGGAAAAGTCAAAGCACGACAGAGGCGAGAGGAAGGATGTTGTAAGGACCGCGCAAGACAGTAGCGATCACGGCGGTCCTGAAGAGAGAGAAAGCCAGTGTCAACATACAAACTGAGGGCGGGAGTCGAACGAAAGGCACCAGAGCTGAGACGCAACCCAGTATGGTGCAAAGCATCAAGACGGCGAAGAGTAGAAGGAGAAGCAGAAGAGTAAGCAGGGCAACCATAATCGAGTTTAGACAGGACGAGAGAGGAGTGTAAATATAGGAGCATGCGCCTATCCGCTCCCCAAGAAGTATGGGACAAAACCTTAAGTAGGTTAAGGGCCTTAGAGCATTCAACTCGGAGGTAAGAGATATGGGCTGACCAAGACAAACGAGTGTCAAAGACTAACCCCAAGAGCTTTGCGGAATCCCTGTACACAATGGGATGACCATAAAGCGACAAAGAGGGACGAAGAACGACATGCTTCCGAGTAAAAGTCATAGCACAAGTCTTAGACGCGGAGAACTTGAAGCCATGATCGGTGGCCCAAGACGACACGGCATCAATCGCAAGTTGAAGCCGCCGTTGAAGGAGAGGTGAATCATCACCCCGACAGCAAAGGGTAAGATCATCAACATAGAGAGCAGAGAAGACGCCAGAAGGAAGAGAGGAAAGAAGACCGTTGAGGGCAACTAGAAAAAGAGTAGTGCTCAGAACACTACCCTGGGGTACACCCTCATACTGCCGAAAAGGGGCAGAGAGAGCAGTACCAAGCCGCACACGAAAGGAACGACGAGAGAGGAAGCTCTGGAGGAAGAGAGGGAGGTTCCCACGAAGGCCAAAAGAATGAAGTTGAGACAGAATATGATACCGCCAGGTAGTGTCGTAAGCCTTTTCCAGGTCAAAAAGGACGGCAACAACGGAGGTCTTCGCAGCAAAAGCAGTACGAATATAGACCTCCAAGTTCACCAGGACATCCGTTGTGCTGCGGCACTTGCGAAAACCAAATTGAGAAGGGGAGAGGTGGTTATAGTGTTCTAAGAACCACATCAAACGAACGTTAACCATACGTTCAAAGAGCTTGCAGACACAACTCGTGAGGGCAATAGGGCGGAAGTCCTTGGGGGATGACCCGAGAGACCCTGGTTTCCGAACAGGGAGGACAACAGCATCGAGCCAGTCTTCAGGGACCGACGACGACTCCCAGACCCGATTGTACAGACTCAGTAAATACTGAGACGTGCATGGAGGGAGATGGCGAAGCATTTCATAATGAACGCCATCGGAGCCCGCTGCCGTAGAACCGCAAAGGGCTAGGGCAGACTGAAGCTCAGAGAGAGAGAAGGGATCATTATAGGGAAGGTGAAGATAAGTACAGAAATTTAAAGGATGAGATTCAAGAAGAGGCTTACGAAGAAGGAAGGATTGGGGGAGATGAGAACCAGAACTAACAGAGGAGAAATGGGAACCCAGTTCGGTCGCAACCTGCAACGGGTCCGCCACAAGAGCACCATGGAGGCGAAGGACCGGTGAGACATCGGGAACGAACTTACCCGCAATCTTGCGGATACGCTTCCAGACCAGTGGGAGAGGAGTTTCGGACGTAACGGTGGAGACATAAGACGCCCAGCAAGCACGTTTAGCCGCACGGATGGTCCTACGGGCCACCGCACTCGCCTTCCGAAACAAAAGGAAAGACTCAACCGTCTGCCGGCGGCGATGTCTCTTCCAGGCTGCACGCTTACAGCGAACAGCCCGAGCACAGTCCATATTCCACCAGGGAACGCACTTCCGCGTTCCCCGAGAGGAAGAGCGAGGAATAGAGTGGAGGGCAGCGTCAAAGACAGTGTCATGAAAAAGGAGGGCGCGAGGGAGAGGCAGAACGGAGAGGTCGGAAATAGTAGCACGGAGAGTAAAGAGGCGCCAGTCAGCCTCGGCAAACCGCCACCTAGGGAAGGAGAGAGGAGGGCGAAAAGAGAAAAAAGAAACAAGGATAGGAAAATGGTCACTGCCATGGAGGTCATCAAGGACCCGCCACCCGAAATCTAAGGAAAGGGATGACGAGCACAGAGAAAGATCGAGACAAGAAAGGGAGCGAGTCCGAGAGTCCAAATGAGTGGGCTCACCAGAATTAAGAAGGGACAGGGAAGAAGAGAGGATGAAAGGTTCAAGGAGGCGACCCCGGGTGTTTGTCAGCACATCACCCCAAAGGGCATGACGACAATTGAAATCACCCAGCAGGAGCACAGGCTCCGGCAAGGAGTCTAGGAGGTGTTTAAGATCGGGAAGAGAAAGTGGGACAGTGGGGGGAGATAAATGGAACAAACCGTGTACCACCAACGTACAAAGACACGGGCGGCAGAACAGTGGAGAGGCGAGGAAAAAAGTAAGGGGACAAAGGGAACATCGGAACGAATCAAGAGAGCAGAGGGGGGGGGGGGGAAAGAAAAAATAGCCACGGAAGCGACCAAGACGAGCACCAAGCATCGGCTCCTGGAGACAGACACAAAGGGGCGAAAACTGTGAAATGAGAAGTTGGAGGTCAAGGAAATTGGCGTAAAATCCACGGATGTTCCATTGAAGAAAAGACATCAGCAAAGAGAGAGAGGAGAGTAACAGAGAGCGAAGAAGAAACAAAGATGAAGAAGGAACACAGCACGCTAAAAAAGCGCAGAGTCAGGAGCAGGGTCAGCGAAGTCAGGGTTAGGGGGCATGGGTAAACTGAGTAAAGAAGGAGGGAAAGAAGCGGGAGGACAGACCAGAGGTGGACGAGCAGGGTCTAGAGGAGGAGGAAGGGGAGGAGGAGGGGCAGAAAGAGGGGAGCGCACTTCAGCAAGGGCAGTAACCGAGATGGAACTGGGGGCTAAAGAAACCCCTACAGTAGGAACAGGGGGCTCCACCACCGAAGCGGGAGGGGAAGGAACGATAGAATCAGAGATAGGGGGTGAAGAAGAAAGCGAAGCCTTCTTACCGACAGGGGAGGAGGAAGGAGAGGAGCCAGGTTTCCGCTTCTGACTCAAAGATACGGGCGTCCCAGCAGCAATGTACTGGGCAACAGACTCCAGCGTCTCGATAGGAGAAGAAGAGCGAGAGCGAACAACACAACCATCAGGAGAGCGATGGACGTCGGCCCGCACAGTCAGGCGGCGTGGAGAGCCAAGAGACGGAGGGGAATGACGGGAAGGAGGACTAGAGGGAGAGGAGAAAGAAGACACAGGAGACGTGACAGACTGGGTAGAAAGAAGGGGAGCCCTAGACAGAGAACCAGGAGGGGGACCTTTCGGAACAGAACGGAGGGAAACAGGGGAGGTGGTGGTGGGCGTGTCCGGGTCTAAGGCTCGGAAACGGTTGTGAGACTGAGGAAGGTGGGAAGGACGAGGAGAGGAAGAGCGCACCACGCGAGCATAGGAGACACCAGCGAAAGAGGGGAGACGATGAACCTGGCGCCGAGCCTCAGGAAAAGACAAACGGTCTCGGTGCTTCAAGCTGAGGACAGCCGCCTCAAGTTTGTAACGAATACACGCACGGGAGAAGGTAGGGTGGGCCTCACCACAGTTGAGGCAGCGGGCCTGGGGAGAAGTGCACTCCAACTTAGAGTGACCCTCGCTTCCACACAGGGGACAGAGAGAGACAGGACTAGAGCATTTGAGGGTACCATGCCCAAACCTCCAGCACTTACCGCAGAGCCTCGGAGAGGGAATATATTCCTGAACGGAGCATCTGACACCAGCAAGAATGACAGAGGGCGGAAGGGACCTACCATCAAAGGTAACCTTCACAACCCTAAGGGGCAGACGGCGATGACCACGAGGGGGACGAGTAAATGTATCCACCTGGAGTACAGAATGACCCTGGGCCTCGAGGATATGCTTGATATCCTCGTGGCAGTCCTTGAGATCCCTAACACCGGTCGCAACATGGTGCGGGAGGAGAACAGTGCCAACACTGGCATTCAATCGAGTATTCTTTGAGACCCGAACAGGGGTCTTGCCAAGGCAGGATAAGGCGGCCAAGCGGGTGTTTGCATCCTGAGAAGGAGCAGCAATGACACGGGTACCAAGACGAGTGGGGTTGAAGGTGACAGAGGCATCCACGGAATCGACAAGATGCCTATGTAGGGAAAAATCATCAGGAGAAATTGAATCCAAAGGTAGGAGGTCAAAGTATTTAGTCCACGTATCAGGACGAAACAAAGCATGGAACTAAGTAGGATGGGAAGGGAGCATACGAGAGTGGCCGTGGTGGGGACGGCGATGAGAACCCTTAGAGAGACACGGGTCGAAAGGTGCAGTAGTCACAAGAAGGGATGGAGCCGCGCAAGGGGACGAGACAGTCACCACAGCAGGCTTGGGGCTCGACCCAACCACAGAGGAGGGAGGGGAGCAGGGAGGAATAGTCCGGTCTGGGCCTAAACCGGGTCCTGTAGCAGGGGCTACAGATCCCGGTCTTCCAGGACGGTTCGACTCAGGGGCCTGGTCGCCCACCCCACGAGCCTGGGTAAGAGAAGTCAAGTCGTTATCCATACAGCAAATCAAACAAAAGAGATGGGACCTGGAACCAAGGGATACCACCAACCAGGGCAGCCAATGAGGCCGAGCGTGGGCCAGTGCAGGAAGGGTGTGTCATCCCCAGCGGTGCTCCCCCTTTTCAACAGGGGAGTCCTTCTACTTCGTTCATTCTCCCACAGTGGTGCTAAGACCCCAGTCCCCCTATCGCCCCAGCCTGGACACCCAACCATCCACTCAGGGCGGCCTCTCACAGGCGACCCCTCCAGCAGGTGGTCCGATGGCTCACAAGGCCCCTACATGGTGCCCTTCAGCAAGTGCACCACCCAAAGAGGGGGCAGGAGAGGGGACACAGGCAACCCACACCAGTCCCAGGGAGGTGTACATGAGCCCCAAACCACGGCAAGGAGGCACCACGGAGGGGTCACAAAATGAATTTCACGTGGATTCCCATCTCATGTTGGAATAGTGCTCAACGAGATGGCGGATGACCTGGCCAAATGCGCCACATAAAAAACCACACGTGACATTGAATGTGTTTCAACAATGAGACAAATAAGAACCAAAATTAGAAATATTCAGACACAGGCAGAAGTGGTGAGGAGAGGTAAAATGAATGAGGGAAGTCAAACCATGCAAACACTACATATATGTGAGTCAAAACACCCATTTCACTTATGGTAAAAGGAGAAATGCTGGAGTGACTCTGTGCACATGCGGCTCTGGCTTGAGTACAAATATTACTGGAATATGGAATAGATGTCAATGAGATGAAACGAAGTGTAAACTATGTGGTATGTTAAGATCTCACACCTCACCCATTATGTTCTTGTTGCTGTTGATTAATGTATAGAATACTGAGACAAGGATTGCTCCTGAACAAATTACCTGGATGTGTCAGAGCTGAAAAATTTATGATCTTCTGGAGAGATATAACAATTTTCACCAAGATTGTAACTTTCTGAATTGTCTGAATGTTATGCAAATTGTCTGTGAACCTAGTCAAAAAGTTTGTGTGTTTATCTGGTAACATACTGCATGTGTAAAGGAAGAATGGTATAAGTGTGGTACTCGCGATATATGCTTATGTGTGGTGAGTGGGGTACATATATATTATATATATATATATATATATATATATATATATATATATATATAATATATATATATATATATATAATATAGATATATATCGTACTTAGTAGCCAGAACGCACTTCTCAGCCTACTATGCAAGGCCGATTTGCTAATAAGCCAAGTTTCATGAATTGTTTTTCGACAAACCTAACACCTAACCTAACTTTTTCGGCTACCTAACCTAACTAACCTATAAAGATAGGTTAGGTTAGGTAGGGTGGTTAGGTTTGGTCATATATCTACATAATTTTGACTCCAATAAAAAAAAATTGACCTCAAACATAATGAAATGGGTAGCTTTATCATTNAAGCCAGAGCTTTACTGGTACTTTTCCCGTCCTTAGCGCGTAAGGGCACTACTTGAGCCTACCTGGAGGAAATATCTACACATACGAGTACATATTTCACTCCGTCATTATGTTTGCCCAATAAACTCATCTCGGCCAAGTCTATAGATTGAAAAAGTCGCGGTTTAGGGCTTAATGCCCGACGCCGAGGAATTTATGTGGTTGTAAATAATGCAACGTATAGGAGTCAGAGCTTTTCAGATAGTCCTTTACATCGGCTAGAGTTATACTAGAGTTAATTAATTTGGCGGCCTTATACAACCTCTGTACGCCTCCAAGCCCACAGCTAGATGAGGGGTCATTATATACTCGTTCCAATACATCTTTCTTGCTCACCATTGGTAAACTATCTCATAGGGCGGTTCGTGAACAATATTACCGCGTAATGTTATAGTAGAGGGAGTGTTCGAGCCCAGATCTACTAGCAAATAGCCGTAGGGTTGGCTAATAACTTCTTATATAACTCTACAAATTTCTTTGAATCCTGTTTCCCAAATATTTGTCGTCCGAGAGTTTCAATTTGTGACAGGTCTCTTGATTTAACCAATATGAAATGAGAAGCATTTAAACTAATATTCCTCGAATATTTACCAGGAAAAAATATATTTTGAGTAATCAATATGACGGAAACCATGAAATGTCGACCCCTAGTAAACATGTCTGATACGATTTTTGAATTCGCAGACTCTGTCATCATAGATTACTAAGTCATCATAGATTACTAAGATATGCGAGTCATTATCGACTCGCTCTTCCACAGGATCAATAATGGTTGAATGCTCGATCAGCTTCCTTTTAATTTGTGGATCTGATCGTAATTCAGAGTAATCTCCTCCACATATAATTATTGAGGAAAACTTGTGCTGATACTTCCTTACGAGTTTACTGCACAAGTAGGATTTTCCACTGCTTGAATAACCAGCAATAATAACACGAGATGGCTCTCGGAAAATATCTAGATGTTCCTCATGGATTATATCAAAGGAACTGTCCACGATTAATGCTTCGTTAAGACTGCTAAAAACTAAGGAAATGAGGTGGCATTTATACAAACATAGTCATTTACAGGTGTTTATTCACATATTTTATGTACAGCAGCAACATTTTTTAAAACTAATCATAGTTCTTACAGTTCACAAACAATAATATTAAACATCCTATTCATTTAGTATAAATAGTTCTAGTCATATGTTAATACTAACTAAAAATTGTACAACATAAAATCTAGTGAGGGTTGAATAGTTTCCGAGCTGCAGCATCGTGTTTGCTCCAGGGGCGGAATATTGGGTAGAGTCTCTGTGGTTGCTCTACTTCCTCTTCCTCCATAAACACTTCTTCCATCTCCCCCTCCTCTCCCCCTTCTACATCCATCTCATCATCATTGTTATTGGGAATATCTGGATGACCATACGCTAAGGACTGTGTGGGGCTTAGAATGTAGCGTTTATCGTCATATGCTGACAATCCTCTGCAAGTACTGCGACATGTACAAATCTTTCCTTGCACGTTACGTATAGATCTCGACACAAACCTGACTGAAGTGTTTGTTTCAAGAGTGTGCTGAAGCGAGTTATGTGAAAGTTTTTCTTGTAGGTGGTATGGTAGGCCCTTACATTACAAATGTGCTCCACATCATGAGTAGTGAACGAATATGTTTTAGGTTTGAGAGCAATTAACTGGTTAATAATCTTTAGAGCCATTTCAGACTTGAGCCATCCTAGTTCACCTTCTCGCGCTTTAGAGTATGATCGGTGTGTGTCATTAAAATTACTAAAATCCATACAGTCGAAGAGAGGAGACTTATTCAACTCTTCAAACACATCCTGACAGTCAAGTTTAATGATGAA
The DNA here is from genome assembly GCA_020271785.1 of Procambarus virginalis. Lineage (NCBI taxonomy): Eukaryota > Metazoa > Arthropoda > Malacostraca > Decapoda > Cambaridae > Procambarus > Procambarus virginalis. The sequence goes on from WNGS01111181.1 coordinate 47,751,543, forward strand.
AGAGTCTGTGTCTGTATATAACAGACTCGCTTTATCCCCGTATGCGGGTTTGACAACATCATACCAGAACTCATAGAGACCCCTCTTAGCAATTTGAAGTATATGATAACCCAAGTAAGTAGGAGTGTTGACTAGGAGAAACTTCTGTTTGATAGTACATATCACACGATCCTTACTTAACAAAAGATTCCGCTTCAAGAATGGGTTTCGAGCGTGTTTCAGGAAATGTCTACGATCTGTGACCAAATAGTGTTTGTTCCCATATTTAGATACATCTGTGAGACTCTATCCAAATATAGAGTTTGATACGAGTTTGAAAGCCTTTTTTTTATCGCGCATTTGGTACTGGCACGTTCACGAACATTGGTTTCAATGAAGTCTTTACGGTAGGTCTCCTGCTCGAATTCGTAGATGTCGTGAACTTTAGCTACTTCTAATCCAACGAGTATGAGCAACTGTAACAAGTCCAGACTAAAGAGGCAATCTTTCTGAGGAAGGTGCGAAGCAATTAATTTAGTGTTGTTTTAAGGTAGACCGTGACTTTCTTCTGTAAGAATATTCTTACTGTATGGTGAAATGTGATCCTCGGTAATGCAAATACGTGAAAGAACTAAGGGCAGTTTATCTGTATACCTAGCTACCTCCGGTCCGACCTGCAGTGTATCACACAACACCCAATATCCCTTGGACCCGTCACATGGGATATTCTCCAAGCCTCGCTCTAGCAGCACGTCACGCTCATTGTGTGTCAGTTTCCGAATCCCGCCACGAGGGAGCAGTTCAGTCATACACGAAAGTCCACGTAAAGGCTATTAAAATCGAGGTAAATGATGTAGCTACTATCTTCCCCTAGATCTAAGCCTGTATGCTGGTTCTCCACATTCGTGTACTGTCTCGTCACACTGGTGAACCCACCTCGGAGATTCCGACGAAGTAAATCATATAACAAAGGGTCTGACACAACATCAAGTTCAAGTTTCGATTTAAGCAAGAATGCATCCCAAGCAAATGAGGGTAAAGAAATGTAGTGGGAAATGTCTAATTTGTAGAGAGCAAGCATGGTGTCTCGCCAGACTGTGAACACATCAGCTAGCAAACCTGTGTCCACTTTGAAGTAAAGGAGCAGATACTCCCCTATGTTACGACATTTAGCTAAATCAATAATTTCTAAGGCTTGTTTATAATCTTTTTCTGACAACTCTTCGTCTTTTAGTGTATTGTAAAACTTATCGCGAGAAGGAAGGTGTGGTTCATCTAACACACTCATAGAGGATAAATAATCATAGCAGAATGATTGTTTACCCTTCATCAGTTTGGGGATGGCTGCTTTATTTACACCTTTTAACATAGCCAAATTGAATGTGGTAGGTTTCCCACTATCAATATGATCCTTGGCTATTCTTCCTAGCGAGCCATTGAGAAGGGCTAAACTGTCCAAAAATCTTAAGTTGTTCACATCAACTTTCATCAATTTAAATCCATCCTTAGCTAATATATCTATTTCACTTCCTGGCCTATCTTTCATCTCGTTTAGGATTACTCCTAAATCATAGGAAGCGTTGTGGGAAAAAGTGTATAGAAACTTGTTTGAATTTATACACTGCAAATTACATCTACCACAGTCAGCTGCTTGATAATTGTGGAATCTTATTGTGTGATCGTGATGCCGGACTTTTATTACATCATCCCCGTTAAAAGGTTCATCACAGAGTTCACAGGCAATTTTTGTCTCATATATCGCCTGTTGTTGCTGCGACATGTGAAGTTCATAGGATACTAACCCCTTCTTGATTCTAGCCCATGACGCTTCTAGCTTGGTTACAAAGTGGTTGACTGCATCTTTACCCAAATAGGTGTCATTCTCAACAATATTCATCTGTCTGTCAATGATGATGTACGCATACGCCACTGCATTGTGACGTGACGATTCTATCATTCCCTTAAGGTTCGAGCGGTCTAATATGCACTCAAAGTCATAAAAGCACATGTGACTAGGACCATATCCATGTCCATAATTACGGAAAGTAATCTTCCTCTCTGGTGGGTAGAATTTGAGAGTCTGATGTACTTTACATGTACTTTCATGAGCCTGCATGTGATCTGCTGGGAGTGATATCAAACAACAATGACAAAAGCTGTGATGACTTGGGATTAGATCTCCATGACCTCGCATATTACATACATATTGGTTAAAATCCTTAATTAATACTAAGTGTTGAGCTTCCAACATCAGCAATGGTATGACATCTGTATTACCGCCTCTTCCCTTCCTAGCTAGTGTAATGTAGTAACGCTGACGTCTAGCATTTTCATCTCTTTCTAGTGAATAGATGAATATACTGACTTTATTAATTTTCTCTACCTTGTGAATATCCTCAAACGTCACTGTAGAATTCACATCTGCTGACCAATTAATGTGTCTGAGACACGAACTAGCATTCACAGATCTAGCGCGGATATTATCTAGATGCATCCCTTTAGCTAAACATTTATAAGCAGCAACACACTGCATAAGGCAAATATCAGCCTCTCCCTCTGGATTGAAAACAAATTTTTTTCCACGCAAGCCTTCAGGATAGTCTACATGATAGCCTAATCTTATCGGGTGTTCAATCTGACCACAGTTAATGTGAAACCCTTGTGAGCCGCTCAGCCAAGACATTGGAGCCCTCCTTCTGTTCCAAGTACTGAGATATTTTCCCTGTCAATTCGTCAGCCCAAAAATCAATAAGTGTATCTACTTTCTCTCGAGTTACTGTTCGCCCCTCACCTCGTATGGGAAAGCCGTCGTTATTTATAAGATCCAATAGATTCTCCTCCTCACCATCTCGTTGTACATTTAAATTCTGCACAATTAGAGTGATGTCTAGGTATATTAGGAGTGATGGGTGTTGTGGGGAGAAAAGGGATCGAATCCCATTAATGAAAAATTCACTGTATGTTCTCAGATAGAGTCCTGGGGAGGTGTTAACATGCTCTGGTACCGAAAATGAAAGCCGAACATACCCGCCATTATAGTTATCAATTCGATCCAGCAGCTGAGGTTGAATTTCTAGCGCAGGTCGGGAGGAGGGAGAGAGCGCTGGTGGGGGCGATGGGAGAGGGCTAGGGGGGTGGGTGGTGGTGATAGCCCTCCTCCGAGATGAATGGACCAGACTGCACGGTCAGCTATTATGCAAGATGATGCTAACTAGTCAGAATTGTCAGACACTGACGAGTCAAGGTCAAGGTCTGCTGAGCTGTCGTCTGAGACAAGGCTATTCTCACGGACTCTGATGCTGTTAACGGTAGTGTTCTCACCACTGCTGCTGCTGCTGTGGCTGATGGCTGAGTCGCTGCTGCTGATAGATTGGGGTGTGGGGCTGGGGGGAGGAACGGGGAATTGAGTGAGTGCGTGAACGACCCCTCCCCTCCCTGTGAGCTGAGGGGTGGGAGTCGCGTAAGGGTAATGTCCGCTCTGCTGTGCTGTCTGTGTCTGTCGCACTGTCGCTCTCAGCGCTGGTGGATACCAAGTCTATGCACACCGGTGTAGAATCTGCAAAAAAAGAAAACATATTATCTCTAGAAAGAAAGAATGAAGAGCATATACATATATATATATATATATATATATATATATATATATATATATATATATATATATATATATATATATATATATATATATATATATTAGTATATTTTGGTAGCAGTCTTTCCTGTAGACATATATTATTAAATATGACCGAAACGTAATATTAATAATTCTAACACGAATTTTCTCAATGTTTCTTATATTCTTTTTCACTGTTGATGGTAACTGAAAAATCAATTCACCAAAGTTCATTTTTATTTCTAGTCTGACGTGACACTTGAGCGCGTTTCGTAAAACTTATTACATTTTCAAAGACTTTAGTTTACACACACACAACTATAACTGAACAGAGTTTAAACAGCTTTGACTTTTTTATACCTGCATTTGGGTGAGGTGATATGTTACAATAGTTTTGGATGAGGTGAAAACAAACTTTCAACACAACACAGAACACGAAACAATGGGTATAAGCTAAGGGGAGAATAGAAGTAACTGCAGAGGGCCTATTGGCCCATATTTCTTGATGCTTCTATATTGGAGCGGAGTTTTGAAGTGGGTACAATATAATTGTACGTTAATTGGCTGTTGATTGCTGGTGTTGACTTCTTAATGTGTAGTGCTTCGCAGATATCAAGCCTCCTGCTATCGCTGTATCTATCGATGATTTCCGTGTTTTTTGTTGAGACTTCTCTGGTGATGGTCTGGTTGTGGGAAGAGATTATATGTTCCTTGATAGAGCCCTGTTGCTTATGCATCGTTAATCGCCTGGAAAGAGATGTTGTTGTCTTGCTTATATACTGAGTTCTTTGAGGCTTACAGTCCCCAAGTGGGCATTTGAAGGCATAGACGACATTGGTCTCTTTGAAAGCGTTCTGCTTTGTGTCTGCGAGTTTCTCATGAGTAGGTTGGCAGTTTTCTTGGTTTTATAGTAAATCATCAATTGTATCTTCTGATTTTTGTCTGTAGGGATAACGTTTCTATTAACAATATCTTTCAGGACCCTTTCCTCCGTTTTATGAGCTGTGAAAAAGAAGTTCCTGTAAAATAGTCTAATAGGGGGTACAGGTGTTGTGTTAGTGGTCTCTTCAGAGGTTGATTGGCATTTCACCTTCCTTCTTATGATGTCTTCAACGAAACCATTGGAGAAGCCGTTGTTGATTAAGATCTGCCTTATCCTACAGAGTTCTTCATCGACTTGCTTCCATCCTGAGCTGTGGCTGAGAGCTCGGTCGACATAAGCGTTAACAACACTCCTCTTGTACCTGACTGGGCAGTCACTGTTGGCATTGAAGCACATTCCTATGTTTGTTTCCTTAGTGTAGACTGCAGTGTGGAAACCTCCGCTCCTTTCCATGACTGTTACATCTAGAAAGGGCAGTTTCCCATCCTTCTCCATCTAGTAAGTGAAACGCAACACAGAATTCCGCTCAAATGCCTCCTTCAGCTCTTGCAGATGTCTGACATCAGGTACCTGTGTAAAAATGTCGTCAACATACCTGCAGTATATGGCCAGTTTCAAGTTCATGTCAACTAAGACCTTTTCTTCGATGGTACACATGTAGAAGTTCGCAAACAGGACACCTAGGGGAGAACCCATGGCGACCCCATCTACTTATACATGTGCCCATCCGGGCTCAAGAAGGTTGCCTCTTTATTTCAAGCTTGGAGTAGTTTCCTTAGAATGTTTTCTGGTATGTCAAGAGGAGTACAGGCCGGATCACGATACACTCTGTCCGCTATCATCCCGATTGTTTCATCCACAGGTACTTTGGTAAACAGTGATTCTACATCCAACGAGGCATCCCTGTGGCCCGTGTTCCCTGTAGTAAGTCAACAAATTCCTTTGGAGACTTCAGGCTGAAGGTGCAAGGGACATAAGGAGTCAGCAAGCCATTGAGTCGCTTCGCCAGTCTGTATGTAGGTGTGGGTATCTGGCTGATGATTGGCCGAAGTGGGTTTCCAGGCTTGTGTGTCTTGACATTTCCATATGTGTATCCAGGTTTGTATTCCCCAGTAATCTTTGGTAGGTGGAGTCCGGATTTCTTGGCGTTCACAGTTTCGATCAATTTGTTGACCTTTGCTTTCAATTCGGCTGTTGTGTCCTTCGTTACCCTTTGGGATTTAGTTTGGTCAGAGAGTATGAAGTTCATTTTCGCCAGATATTCGTCTTTTTTAAAATGACGTATATTGGCGACTTGTCACCTCTCCTGACGACTATCTCCTTGTTCTCACGAAGGCTCTTAGCTGCCGCTTTGAGCTCGGGGGACAGTATGGTGCTTCTGTAGTTGCCTCGATTCTTTCCTCCTTCTGCGATAAGTTCTGATTGTAAGGTGTCCTTGGTGGTGACCTTCTTTTGTGTCTCGAGGTCGAATATGTCGTCCAACAGGATTTCCAACTCCACTTTCCGGGCCATTATTATTATCATTATGCATATGTGTTTGCTTGCAAGTGGATGATAATGATGAAAATGTAATACAGGTAAGAGAAGTATATATATATATTATCCGTACGCTTATGAGAACTTTCATTCCAGCGATGACCACCTCGAGGGCCAGGTGAGCAATAAGGACACTTCACGGTCTTGTAAACTGAAATTGAAAAAGAATATATTTAACTGTGTGGAATGTAATAGTCCGAATGAGTAAATATTCTCACACTATATGAGAGAGATAATAGTTTACACACGCGATATTTCACCTGTGGATGCAATAAAATGAACTTTGGAATATTAAATAAGAATAACACTCACGGTTATCACATAAAATCTGCTGACATTGCTTGCATTTGATGTCGTAATGGCCTAGGGGTGGTTTTTCACAGCTTGTGCATTGCAACCGACATAGTTGGTTTGGTGATGGAATATAGAACACGCCGCATTTCATGCAGGCTGTTAAGGTTCGTCTTTCCATGATGCGGAACTGTATGGTGTGTAGTGAATGAAGACTGACAGTGAACTAACAGCGCATTTGTGTGTGTGTGGAGGGAAACGACCCTCCAGTCAAATGAGAAGTTATTGATGGTGGCAGGTGAGGACCAGCTGGCAGAAGTAAGAACAACGCCCCTCCTTAAAGAATCTGGGATATGTGGTGAACATATCCCAGACCACTCTGTAGACTTTGAAAAACGATTAAGGCTAATGGACCACATCCGTCCTAGTCTCTCACCTATACACACGTGCATTGTTACATAAAGCAAACCTTCTCAGCCAACTGCTACATCCTCCTCACATCTTAAGAGACTCTGCTCTCTCTCTCCTACCCTCCTGTCACTTCCTGCCCGTGTATGACCCAACTAATTCTCCTCATGGATCGTCACCAAACACAGCTGCATACCTCGAAGAAAATAATGGTTGTCAAAAACCACAAACCACAATGACCCTCCAACCCTCTCCCGCCGAGGGGAAGCTCCCCTCACCCCTCCCTCCCCCCTCCCCCACCCCATCAACATATCCGGCTATGTTGGGACCCCTCACACCTACACACACCCTCTACATAGCAATACTTACTCACACCTATTTATCAAACTATTATCTACACACAGGATTAACTCTATGGCAAACACCCATACATATTCATTTACTCTTATCCACATCTTCCGATCTTCTCATATTCCGTACTCTACCACATACACCACATACCCCACATACTCTCTTACGTCCCACAACATGACCCCCCATCATCCCAGACCACGTAACCAAACACCGGACGCTCACACACGTCCAACACGCCCCAACATCCGGGAAAACCCCCCAACAACACTAAGTGGCTTCATTCCATTGCACCACCTGGCCAGCTGGCTCTAATGGGGCCACCTGGCCAGATGGTACGCACGGTTCTAGTCACATATTTCACTACTCATTTACAGCTGAAGATGAGTTCATGAAGCCTCAGTGGCAAATCAGTGAACAGTAGCCTAAACTGTTACAAGTCACTGCGACCAATGTCACAGTGTCAATTCCCCACAAGTATGATAGAGTCCATTACATTAACACTAAAGGATCTATTCTTTTCATGTGGAGAGGAGGAGGGGATAGGCTGATTCACTGATCAAAATTGCTTGAGTGACGTACACTCTTCCAGGAAATGGAGAGAATGTTACATAAGCGGATTGTCTAATGACCTCATTGAATATGATGTGCTTGACTGCGGCAAAACTTCTCGACAGTGTATTGGTACACTTCTCCGCCATGAAAGGTACAGAAAATAGTAGTTGAAATTGTACCTGTGAAGGTGGTGGAAAAAGATTCAGTATGAACCAGGACAAATACGGTGTTTGTATGGAAGCATGATATCTGGGTTACCAAGAGACTATAGTTTACATGAATATTGTGATGGGTCGGTGGTGGAAAATGGCCGGGCAGGGTGTGGTGTCCTTATAAGGGAATATACTGAGTTTTAACTGTGGACAGGAAAAGCGTACTTCGACTAAGTAATTATTAATCATACTCACAAGTTGAACTTCTGGCTAGTCTGGCTGGTTGGGTGGAAGTACGTCAAGATGAAAAATATGTTTTTGTATTTGCCGATAGCTGAGGAGCACTTGATTCCTTAAACAGCTGAAATCCACTAGCCATGTCCATTGTTGAGGGTTGTAAATAAAGGATAAATGAGATACAGCTGCATGGTCACAAAGTGAAGGTAAGGTAAGGTAATTATCAAAAGAAGGCACCAAACCGGGGAGGCTATGTAGCACCATCAAAGTGCGAAATAATCAGAGGGCGCTAAATATCACCAAGAATGCCAATACGAGAACAAAAACGCATAAGGCAAACGATATCAAAAGTATCCGATTCACCTAGAATTCTATTGAGGGACAAGTGACCGCGAGGGACGGTCGGAAAGCAAGAGACACGCTCGTCCTGGAAGTCAGGACATTCAACAAGGATATGCACAACCGTAAGAGGGATAACGCAACGCAGACAATAAGGAGCAGGGCGGCGCTCCATTAAGTGACCGTGGGTTAAGCGAGTATGGCCAACCCGCAGCCGTGCCAAAGCAGTCTCCCACCGCCGGTTACAGTGGTAGGAGGAAGGCCACGGGGACACACTACGTTTGAGAGTACACAGTTTGTTACGAACCACAGAGGACCAACAACCCTGCCAACGGGCAAGGATGGAGGAATGAATAACAGGATAAAAGTCGGAATAAGGAAGACCTTTACGGGAGATGGGACAAGAACGGATAGCGTACTTAGCAGCAACATCCGCACGCTCATTGAAAGAAACACCAATATGGCTGGGAACCCAGCAAAACTCTACCGATTTAAATTTACTAGAAATAAGAAACAGCAAATGCTGAATCTCGATGACCACTGGGTGGATAGGATTAAAGGACCCTAGAGCCATGAGGGCACTACGAGAGTCAACTACAACCACAAAGGAGGAATGAGAATGAGAAAGCAAGAGACGGAGAGCATAGAGAATAGCATAAAGTTCCGCCGTAAAGACGCTAGCCTCCGAAGGGAGGCGACACATATAAGTACGGTCAGGAAAAACAACAGAGTAGCCCACACCGTCCGCAGTCTTAGACCCATCGGTGAAGATGGAAATAGAGTGGGAATGCGAAGAAACGTGCTCAAGGAAGAGGCTTTTCAGAAAAGTAGGAGGGGTAAAAGCTTAACATGTACTAACAAAGCAAAGTACTAACAAAGTAGTGTACTTGTACTAACAAAGTAACATGAGAAATATGAACAGAAAGAGAATCCTGCAAGTGAGACAACCAGACAGAAAGTGGGAGACGATGAAAAGGAACAGGAGCTACAGGAGGAGGAAAAGTCAAAGCACGACAGAGGCGAGAGGAAGGATGTTGTAAGGACCACGCAAGACAGTAGCGATCACGGCGGTCCTGAAGAGAGAGAAAGCCAGTGTCAACATACAAACTGAGGGCGGGAGTCGAACGAAAGGCACCAGAGCTGAGACGCAACCCAGTATGGTGCAAAGCATCAAGACTGCAAAGAGTAGAAGGAGAAGCAGAAGAGTAAGCAGGGCAACCATAATCGAGTTTAGACAGGACGAGAGAGGAGTGTAAATATAGGAGCATGCGCCTATCCGCTTGCCAAGAAGTATGGGACAAAACCTTAAGTAGGTTAAGGGCCTTAGAGCATTCAACTCGGAGGTAAGAGATATGGGCTGACCAAGACAAACGAGTGTCAAAGACTAACCCCAAGAGCTTTGCGGAATCCCTGTACACAATGGGATTACCATAAAGTGACAAAGAGAGACGAAAAACGACATGCTTCAGAGTAAAAGTCATAGCACAAGTCTTAGACGCGGAGAACTTGATGCCATGATCGGTGGCCCAAGACGACACGGCATGAATCGCAAGTTGAAGCCGCCGTTGAAGGAGAGGTGAATCATCACCCCGACCGTAAAGGGTAAGATCATCAACATAGAGAGCAGAGAAGACGCCAGAACGAAGAGAGGAAAGAAGACCGTTGAGGGCAACGAGAAAAAGAGTAGTGCTCAGAACACTACCCTGGGGTACACCCTCATACTGTCGAAAAGGGGCAGAGAGAGCAGTACCAAGCCGCACACGAAAGGAACGACGAGAGAGGAAGCTCTGGAGGAAGAGAGGGAGGTTCCCACGAAGGCCAAAAGAATGAAATTGAGACAGAATATGATACCGCCAGGTAGTGTCGTAAGCCTTTTCCAGATCAAAAAGGATGGCAACAACGGAGGTCTTCGCAGCAAAAGCAGTACGAATATAGACCTCCAAGTTCACCAGGACATCCGTTGTGCTGCGGCACTTGCGAAAACCAAATTGAGAAGGGGAGAGGTGGTTATAGTGTTCTAAGAACCACATCAAACGAACGTTAACCATACGTTCAAAGAGCTTGCAGACACAACTCGTGAGGGCAATAGGGCGGAAGTCCTTGGGGGATGACCCGAGAGACCCTGGTTTCCAAACAGGGAGGACAACTGCATCGAGCCAGTCTTCAGGGACCGACGACGACTCCCAGACCCGATTGTACTGACTCAGTAAATACTGAGACGTGCATGTAGGGAGATGGCAAAGCATTTCATAATGAACGCCATCGGAGCCCGCTGCCGTAGAACCGCAAAGGGCTAGGGCAGATTGAAGCTCAGAGAGAGAGAAGGGATCCTTATAGGGAAGGTGAAGATAAGTACAGAAATTTAAAGGATGAGATTCAAGAAGAGGCTTACGAAGAAGGAAGGATTGGGGGAGATGAGAACCAGAACTAACAGAGGAGAAATGGGAACCCAGTTCGGTCGCAACCTGCAACGGGTCCGCCACAAGAGCACCATTGAGGCGAAGGACCGGTGAGACATCGGGAACGAACTTACCCGCAATTTTGCGGATACGCTTCCAGACCAGTGGGAGAGGAGTTTCGGACGTAACGATGGAGACATAAGACGCCCAGCAAGCACGTTTAGCCGCACGGATGGTCCTACGGGCCACCGCACTCGCCTTCCGAAACAAAAGGAAAGATTCAACCATCTGCCGGCGGCGATGTCTCTTCCAGGCTGCACGCTTACAGCGAACAGCCCGAGCACAGTCCATATTCCACCAGGGAACGCACTTCCGCGTTCCCCGAGAGGAAGAGCGAGGAATAGAGTGGAGGGCAGCATCAAAGACAGTGTCATGAAAAAGGAGGGCGTTAGGAAGAGGCAGAACGGAGAGGTCGGAAATAGTAGCATGGAGAGTAAAGAGGCGCCAGTCAGCCTCGGCAAACCGCCACCTAGGGAAGGAGAGAGGAGGGCGAAAAGAAAAAAAAGAAACAAGGATAGGAAAATGGTCACTGCCATGGAGGTCATCAAGGACCCGCCACCCGAAATCTAAGGAAAGGATGACGAGCACAGAGAAAGATCGAGACAAGAAAGGGAGCGAGTCGAGAGTCCAATGAGTGGGCTCACCAGAATTAAGAAGGGACAGGGAAGAAGAGAGGATGAAAGGTTCAAGGAGGCGACCCCGGGTGTTTGTCAGCACATCACCCAAAGGGCATGACGACAATTGAAATCACCCAGCAGGAGCACAGGCTCCGGCAAGGAGTCTAGGAGGTGTTTAAGATCGGGAAGAGAAAGTGGGACAGTGGGGGGAGATAAATGGAACAACCGTGTACCACTACGTACAAAGACACGGGCGGCAGAACAGTGGAGAGGCGAGAGAAAAAGTAAGGGGACAAGGGAACATCGGAACGAATCAAGAGAGCAGAAGCCGAGGGGGAGAGAAGAAAATAGCCACGGAAGCGACCAGGACGAGCACAAGCATCGGCTCCTGGAGACAGACACAAAGGGGCAAAAACTGTGAAATGAGAAGTTGGAGGTCAAGGAAATTGGCATAAAATCCACGGATGTTCCATTGAAGAAAAGACATCAGCAAGAGAGAGAGGAGAGTAACAGAGAGCGAAGAAGAAACAAAGATGAAGAAGGAACACAGCACGCTAAAAA
>WNGS01111181.1:47773255-47786594 GCA_020271785.1 Procambarus virginalis
AGCGCAGAGTCAGTAGCAGGGTCAGCGAAGTGCAGGGTTAGGGGGGGCATGGGTAAACTGAGGTGAAGAAGGAGGACAGGAAGGAAGTGGGAGGACAGACCAGCAGGTGGAGAGCAGGGTCCTGGAGGAGTAGGAAGGGGAGGAGGAGGGGCAGAAAGAGCGGGAGCGCACTTCAGCAAGGGCTAGGAACCGAGATGGAACTGGGGGCTAAGAAACCCCCTACAGTAGGAACAAGGGGGCCACCCACCGAAATGCGAGGGGAAGGAACGATAGAAATCAGAGATAGGGGGTGAAGAAGAAAGCGAAGCCTTCTTACCGACAGGGGAGGAGGAAGGAGAGGAGCCAGGCTTCCGCTTCTGACTCAAAGATATGGGTGTCCCAGCTTTTACCAGCAGCCTGGCTACTAGGTACGACATATATATATATATATATATATATATATATATATATATATATATATATATATATATATATATACATATATACATATATATATATATATATATATATATATATATATATATATATGTATATATATATATACATATATATATATATATATATATATATATATATATATATATATATATATATACATATATATATATATATATATATATATATATATATATATATATGTATATATATGTATATATATATATATACATATATATATATATATATATATATATATATATATATATATATATATATATATATATATATATGTATATATATATATATATACATATATATATATATATATATATGTATATATATGTATATATATATATATATATATATATATATATATATATATATATATATATATATATATATATATATATATATATATATATATATATATATATAATATATTTAGCAAGTGGTTTGTATAAATACATTTTGCAACTAAGAAACTCCTCACAGGATTTGGGGGTTTTCTAATTAAATTCCACTACATGGTAATCAAACAATTTGTGATTATTAAATTACATTCAACTAAATAAAGTTAAGTGTTAGATTCATATTAATTAATTTAAATACTAATGATCAAGGTACGTATGGAACACTAGTTAATTATATAAGGATAAACAAGCTTAGCTATCTTAGTAGAATACAGCCCTGGTTAACAAGCAATGGACACGTTCGGTTCGCGTGAGCTTGATCTTCTTGTAGACAATGAGGCTTATGGCGTCGTCTCATGTAGCTTGAATTCAAACAACATAGTTATTGCAGATATGACATTGAGAATAAAACTTAATAATAATGGACGCCACCCATTTGGGTTGTCTGTCCTGCAGCATAATCAACTAACCTCTTACACACATGATAACACACACATATTTAATGCTTACATTATGTTAACCAGGAAACACTGCATTTCCCAATGATTCAGCGAAGTTGTTATGGAGAATAGCGGTTAAATATCATGTGGTACGAGAACAGCCGCACTATACAACTTGACTCACTGGAGTTGTTAATAATGAAATGGTGTCTCCTTCTTCCGGGCTGTCGGCTCTAGTTTTTCATTTTTGCATGGTACGGGAATTTTTGGAAGGAGCGAGTATTAATTTATATTTTGATTTGTTACGACTGAGAATAATTGTTTATTTTATTTTAATGTTGATTCAGTCTTCAAACTGATGATTTAAGAGGTATTCAAAGAGTTGATACGTATTATGTATTAACACTCACTGAAGTGACTGCCTGGAGTGTCAGGTGTTGGAGGTCTGAACAACTTCATCTCCCGCTAACTCCAATGGTATTAGCTTTTCTAGTGTCCTGAGGTTAGTGGTGCTTATGCACTTCACCTTTGCTATCCTCAAGGCACCCTGGCTGTCTGTGTGGACAGAAACAATACAGCCTAGTGGTCACTCTGAGCGTGAACCGTCACTGTCCACCAGAACAACAAAGCCAGGCATTAAGTGGTCTTTATTGTAGTTTTTTTTTTGCCTTATAATGATACTCACGCAGAGCAGTTAAATATTCTCGAGTCCAAACTTCATTCCACCGACTGATTACTCAGAACAGGTGTTTATAACTCTGAACCAATTCGCTCTCTCCAACATATGAAGAATCTCTAGGATCCTCGTCAGTGCGGGAGGCAATAGGGGGTGGGATGTCCTCCACACATCAGATGAGATGTACTTAGCAGCTCATATTGTGAGTTACTGTCAGAGAGGTAAGTTAGCTGTTTGTTATTGACTCAAGACTCAATTTCCATGACAACGGTTTGGAACTCCCGGAGATCGATTTTTGGGAGTGTAGGGTTTTCCTTAGACAGCGTTATACTGTCCCCACAATTCTTTCGTAAGAGCCCATTGGCACATGCTCTGGGTGGTATAAATTTCCAGTAGCACTGCCGTTGGTTCTAGGCAGTGCAAACGACTGAATGATCCCAGGCCTCCCTCAGGCATACTTCACCTGCCACCAAGTTGGACTCGTTATCCGAGATCATCAACTTGGGGCAGGATTGGCGTGCAGCAAACCTGCGGATGGTTTGGATGAATGATTCACCACTCATGTAGGGAGTCACATATAAGTGAACTTCCTGAGTGGTGGCACATGTGAAAAGGGGATGTACGTGTTCATAGGGAATTTGTCCCTGATGCCTGTTTAGAGTTATTGTTCATGTGAAGTCCACCAGCGGTCTCGAAAGGACGAATGTGAACTACTTGGTCCTTACGAAGCGATAGAGGACCTGGGAAAGGACACGCCCGAGCATTGTATCTCCGACAAACAACACAGGATTTAAGTCTTTACTTCACAGTCCGGCAACCCGGAGGAAGCCAGTATTGCTGCCATAAGGAGGTGAGGGCATCCAGCATTTCACCATGTAGTGTGCAGTGCTCGTGAACATAAGGCACATGCAATCTGCTTATCCAGTGATTCCTGGGAAGAAACCAAGGATGTTTTAATTGAAGATCAACTTTTGCGTGCTGTATTCGTCCCCTCGCAATGCCTAAATGTTGTGACTATGTGTGTCAATCCTGAGACCCAGATCATTGGTGGTTTTAAGTGGGAGATTTGCATAATCCACGCAATGTGTTTGCACCTGGGCTTGTTTTATCCAGTACTTTAGAACACTAGTGAACTTATGTTTGATTTCCATCTTTTGTAGGAAGTCAAACACCCCTTTGTGTGACTCTAAAAAGCTTATTTAAATTAGAGTACCTAGTGCACTCAATTATTGAAGTCGAGCGTGGCACTGGGATCTTAGTGGGAGCAGTGACATTGGTTACAATGACTTGTGGCTTTTGTTTAGGCCACTGGTTACTGACTAGCCACTGAGGTCAATGGAATCAAATATCGGCTTTAGATAATTGATTTAAGGACAGATCTCTGGAGAGATATTCAGTTGAATTTTCTTTAGTGGGCACATACCAGAGTTTGTATCTTCTTCTTGAGAATAGGTGCAGTTTGCATGAAGGGTTTACCCTTCCGATGACTGCACCAGGACAGATGTAGGGAGACGCGTTGACGGTAAGGAGAGAAGAAAGTCAAAAGTGTTAGATGTGTCAGGCCATAAAGAGAGGAGTGGCGATGAAAACAGAGGTGGACGTTAGAGGGAGACTCCCCGCATCGTAGGGCGGGGTGTCGCATACACGGCGGCAGCTGATCCATTCACGCGTAGTAATGTGCGCATGACATTAGCTAATACTTCTCCGGAAACTTGTATATAGGAAAGCGCAAGCAGTACGCTTTCCAAATCACCCACGTGTCATCGGGCACCTGGCCACCAGGCAGTACCCTCCGCTGAGACATCTTATCCGGCACCCTATAGACAAACTCCTTCACCCGCGACACCAAGAGAGTGGACGAGCACCACGGGATCGGAAGTACCCAGGCATTCTGATAAGCGCCAACAGAAGAGGGGGAATTGCAGGGGACGCAGGCGTGGCATCGACCCCACCACTGGGCACAGGACCCGAGGCCCCCGGCACACGTCTTTCCGCAACTTCACGACGAGGTCCCGATCATCAGGGACAACCCCCCACTGTGGAGAGCCACCAGCAGGTGACGCAGGAGGGGGGCACAGGTAGCAACTTCGGAGCCCCTCACAGCACCATCATCCACGGCGGGGGACGCCAGAGCACCATACTCCCCTACCTCCTCCCAAGGCACACCACGAAGGGGAAACACACTCCGAGCCCGCGCGAACGCTTCGAGACAGGCCGCACCACACCACTCCCACCAGGCCCCACCGCAGGCACGGCCACCATCTTCACCACCGTCTGAGGAGTCCACAGAGGCCACATCACCTACACTGTCCGCATCATCAAGGGAAACAGCCTCAGAACACCGACGCACACGCTTCTGCAAAGGGATGGAAATAGCAGAACTACAGTCACCAACACACACACACAAGCATGGCAGGCACCTCCCCCTGCCGAAGCACCCCCCTCTAAAACAGCAGAACCCGCGTTCCCGGGAGCCGGTATCACATCCACAGGCAGGGGCGGGACATGGACCTCCATCGGGACATCCGTCACTACACGCAGCGCAGGCGACGGCCCAACACCCATACACACCGGCTCAACAACCCCAGGGGCAACAGCAGTCACCTGACATGTTGCACGGGCCATAGAACTCGCCTCAACAGGCGGAGCAGCAGACAGGCAATCAGGCGCCTCAGGCACAGCACCCACTCCGTCCTCAGAACTGTCCGAATGTAACAAGGGCGGAAAATCCTCCGCACGAAAACATGCACCTGACCAGTTGCTCCCACGTTGCACGCTGCAGCCAGATGACCCTCGTGACCACACCAATAACAGGTGCGCGGTTGACCCCAGTACTGACAGCGGAGCGTGTAACGCAACACAGACATCTACGACGGTACACTACACTTCAGCAACATTGTCAGGGTGTGGGAGCCGTCAAGCATACCAACACAGTGCCCGGCAACGACCTTGTTCCAACGAATACTTAACACTGTCCCAAATCGCTCAAAACAGGAGGTTAAAAAGTCGTCCTGGAATTTGAAGGGGGCATCATGCACCGCCACAGACGTCAAGGTGACACTAAGATTAACCACCTTAACTGAGCCAGCAGAAGAAGGGAGAGGGTAAACACGCCCCTCACAACGCTCGAGAAACGCCTGAAAGGCAGCCTGGAGGCGGAACTTGACCACAGCACGGTTGCCCTGAAGCAGCTGGATGCCCACCAGGTCCGACAGCTGCACATGCAGCACGTACACCAGAGCGACACCATCCAATGAATGGTTCACTGGCACCGTAAATGCTAGACCAGCCGACAATGTCCTCTGCACTGGAGGGCGAGACGATCCCATGGCTAAGTCAAACGTCACCCTGTCAGTGGCAAACCACCACCAGCAGGGCAAACCAGCAATCACCCAACATAAACACTAGCCAGTGCGGAGAGACTTCAGGAGCGTCCGACCTGGCCGGTGGTCACCACGCCGAGTTTGTATCTAGCTGACAAATCTCAAATTTCCTTTACGCTGTTGCTATCATATGGAGTCGTGTTATTATTGTTGCAAACCCATTGTAACACCGCCTCATTATCTGACCGCACCACTGTTTGCTCAGAGTGGATGTTGTCAATGTTTTAGTCAGATAATGATCAAGCCTTACCCCTAGTAGTAAGGCAGTTAATCCCAGTTGTGGCATTGACCGCTTCTTTAACGGTGTCACACTAGGCTTTAGATGTGGGCACATTGGCTTGTCCATTAGTAACTAGGTATGCGACAGTGCCGTAGCATGTCTTGAGAGGTTACAGAACACATGCAAGTGAATCGGTTGTCTTGATTAGTGGTAGTCTGAGGGATCTTAATAGACTCTAGGGCATTAAAATCTTTCATTAACCCCTGTCATTTATCTTGAAGTGTAGGAGTCAGAAGAGCACCCAGCCTATTCTCTCCTTCCAGCATTACTGCATCAACAACTTACTCTTAATTAATAATGGACTTATTAGTACTAAGAGGTCAAATGGTTTCCTTACTTGGGAGAGCAGTTTCCTCATGGTTAAGTTGGTGCTTTCAATTTCCACCAATTTGATTGTAAGTTGATCAATTGATGTCTCTCATCCTGCTCTCAATACCTTCATTTTCTGAGGCACTTTGTAGTTGGGAAATTCTGATTCATTAAGTGAATAATTCCACAAGGGCCGCTATGAGGGGTTCGAACTTACGTCCAGGATAATCCCAGATGCGCCTTAACCGCTGCGCCACAACTTAGTATAAGAATTGCAACCAGGATTGCTACTGCTCTCACACGGATCTCGCAGTCTCTTCGAGACGTAAACATAAACCAAATGATATAAAGTCATTTGACATAAAGCATTTGACATATCAAATGACATAAAGTCATTTCATATATCCCGCTATTGTGATTTTTGTGTGTTCTGATTCTTTACCTTTGTTTAGTTTTGTATTATTTGAAGCCCACGACTGGAGAGGCATATTGGCTCCCAACAATTGTCGACTTGCTACATGGTAGATATATAGTAGTTCCTTTTCGCTCCTTGTTGTCCCTAACAAATTGTAAATGTACAGGAGGCTACTAATATTAGTCTTGTAGGGGGTATTGAACTTCTTATAATTGTGTGCCAAAGGAAACCTGAACCAGAAATGGAGAGTATGCTCCAAATAAGACAATAAGACTGATGCAAATCTGTATGTGATTAAATCACTATTAGGATTGTGGGGATAGGAACTTTGTGAAGTTTCTTTCCTCTTCTTGGAGGCCTATCCTAAGGAATGTCATGCTTATATAGGCCATATATGCATAAACTTCTGTAAAGCAATTTTAATAGGACATCATTAAGATTTGCATTAAACTAGAGCCAGTTTGAAGTCAGTCTTTCAAACAAACACTATTCTGTTCTTATTACACCCAAACTGAAACAGTGGCAGAGTGGACATATATGCAGTGGTACCCGCTAAGCCAATAGTTACTGTGTCACCCAAGATGGTGACTCCAAAGGGTTCTGTAGGTTATGGAACATGTTTGTTCCGTCAAGAAAAACATTCAGTGTACCACTGCCAAAAAAATTCAGATCGAGACACCTGTGTTTAGTGACTCAAAGACTTGCAACATTGCACGAGGTGCCTCAGGAAGCCCAACATCCTCGACTGTGAGACCCAAATTTACACCTGTAATATGTGTAACAATGGTCAGCACCATGCAGCATTGTGCAGAGACACCAAAATAAAGTCTCCAAACTCCAAGGTGGAAGATAACATTCCCACCACAATACAATACTTCAAGGTGGCGCCGGTGCTATGTGGATAGCACGCTGGACACGTAATCTTGTGTCACGGATTTAATTCCCGGCGTCGGCGTGAAACAAAAATGGGCAGAGTTTCTTTCACCCTGATGCCCTGTTACCTAACAGTAAATAGATACCTGGGAATTAGCCAGCTGTTACACACTGCTTCCTCTGTGTGTGTGTGTGTGTGTGTGAAAAAAAAATAGTAGTTAGTAACAGTTGATTTATTGACAGTTGAGAGGCGGGCCGAAAGAACAGAGCTCAACCTTCGCAAGCACAACTAGGTGAATACAATACTGCAAGGCGGGACAAAAAATAAGTGTCTTATCAACAAAGACCAAAAATACTGCGACTTTGAATAATGCCCAAATTACCATTCAAAATAAGATGGCCAGAGTCCATACTCGTGGGTTGTTTGATTAAGGGTTCCAAAGAACAATTTATCACTAAAAGGGTGGCAGATGATCTACAATTGAAGCCTGTAAAACAGGTGACAATGAATATTTCGGGGTTCCTAGCTGATACAGGAACTCAAGTCCATTAAAGGGTACAGTCATCTGTATGATTAGGCATCTACGTCTGACAAGTACAAGCCATTGTGGTGGACACAATTTCAATGGACCTACGTGTTCAAGGTCTGAGAGCTACTGCCAAATTCCTGAGAAATAGAGGAATACAGTTAGCAGATAAAATTAAGTCTGATCACCTCACCAACGCAGGAATTCTTGTAGGTGCAGACTACTACCACCAATTCATCACTTGCCCAACTACATATCTGGACATAAACATGTTAAATTTTGCAGGAGGCAAATTACTCACAGGCCCAGTAAAGAGGGTTATGCCTGCAGATAAACAAAACCAGTAGAAATCTAAATTTGTCAGATGTTTATACTACTCCAGTAGCATTATACTATGGAGATTACAGCTGACTATAACAACAGAGGTTGATTTTTATATCATCATTTAAGTTGTGAAATATGTGACTAGAACCATCACCATCTGGTCAGGTGGCTCCATTAGAGCCAGCTGGCCAGGTGGTGCAAAGGTATGTAGCCACATAGTGTTGTAGGGGGGTTTTCCCGGATGTTGGGGCGTGTCCCAGACCGCGAAACCAAACACCGGACGCTCACACGCGTCCGGTGTTTGGTTTCGCGGTCTGGGATGATGGGGGGTCATGTTATGGGGGTAGGAGAGTATGTGGGGTATGTGGTGTATGTGGTAGAGTACGGAATATGAGGAGAAGATCGGAATATGTGGATAAGAGTAAATGAATATGTATGGGTGTTTGCCGTAGAGTTAATCCTGTGTGTAGGTAATAGTTTGACAAATAGATATGAGTAAGTATTGCTATGTAGAGGGTGTGTGTAGGTGTGAGGGGTCCCAACATAGCCAGATATGTTGATGGGGTGGGGGAGGGAGGGGTGAGGGGAGCTTCCCCTCGGCGGGAGAGGGTTGGAGGGTCATTGTGGTTTGTGGTTTTTGACAACCATTATTTTCTTCGAGGTATGCAGCTGTGTTTGGTGACGATCCATGAGGAGAATTAGTTGGGTCATACACGGGCAGGAAGTGACAGGAGGGTAGGAGAGAGAGAGCAGAGTCTCTTAAGATGTGAGGAGGATGTAGCAGTTGGCTGAGAAGGTTTGTTTTATGTAACAATGCCGTGTGTATAGGTGAGAGACCAGGTCAGATGTGGTCCATTAGCCTTAATCGTTTTTCAAAGTCTACAGAGTGGTCTGGGAGATGTTCACCCCAGCAAGGCTCTCCCACCACTGTGGATTCGTTAAGGAGGGGCGTTGTTCTTACTTCCGCCAGCTGCTCCTCACCTGCCACCATCAATCACTTCTCATTTGACCGGGATCGTTTCCCTTTCCAGCGCAGGTGGGGTCATATCTTCCCCTCCCACCCCACTCCCCCTCAGCTCCCCTCGTCAGGGACAAGTCGCATCTATCATGGGTCTGGAGGACTGCTTTGAGAGTTTTGACATAGCACACACCTCAGCCAGAATGTTTGCATTTTCTCGCTAGTGAATGAGAGAATATATGCAATAAACGAGGGAAAAGTAAACACATCATATAAAATTATTTCTTTATTAAACACTTAAGCGATTTACAACGGTAATAATAATAATAATAATAATAATAATAATAATAATAATAATAATAATAATAATAATAATAACAATAATATAATAATAATATTAATAATAATAATAATAATAATAATAATAATAAGACTTCTTGATGCTTTAGCCGGCAGGTGGATGGGAGAGGTATTCATCCTGTCCATCGAAGCTTCTTGTCATCCTAGTCAATCATTCAATCTGTAGAAAGGGTTTAGGTAGTAGACAGACAGATTGGGAGTCATTCATCCACTCCATCAAACCTTCCCAGCACGCTAGTCAACCAGCCAATCTGTAGAAAGGGAAAAAGGTTATAAGTTTTTTGTTGTCAATGTTGTAAAAATAAATACAGACATTATTATGTTCATTCAATCCTAACATAAAGTATTACTCACCGCACTATCATCCTAGCCAACTTCGTCACACAACGTTTCACACTCAGCATCAGTACCGTTTAAGCAGAATGTTTGCTTACACACAGGCATTTTCATCTGAGCATAATTGAATTTCAACACTTTTTCATCATTCTTGCGAAATTGACCATATTTAAATGCTTCATCAAAGTGAAGCAGGGCGGCCTCTAAGCTTAGTCTGGAAAAATGATAGGCAAAATAAACGGCGTAATTCCCACAGAAGTAACTATTCAGGGATTGAATCCTTTTCTTCATAATATATAGGACATAGTCTTGGAAGTAGGACATAAACTCTTCGAAATATCTTGAATAAGATCCTATTGCAGGATTAGCGTAACTGTCTAGTATAACTATCTCGCTTCTACCTTCATCCTTATTTACATAGAATGTTATCCAATGCCCCATTTTATTACGTGAACCAGACTCCAGAGTGTTGATTATGAACACCACAGGTCTTTTTTTATGTATTTTTGTCAGTATTTTCCTTACGTCATCAGCTAGGAAACATCCTAGATAGTTTACCTTATCACCTAAATTACTTCTGATAGCCTCATTTATTTCCAAACAATTCATATTAATATTTATCCTCGCGTATCACAAATAACGCGACGATCTGCGTTAATGCTGATCACACCTGTTGTAGACCCGTAAACTAGAATGACTTTATTTCTAGCCACACCGCGTTTAAATTCCAAAGCAATCCGCAGATTACCACTTTTTTCAATCGGGATGGTGTCATCTATATCCTCAGGTTGTAAATTAAAGGCCAGTATGGTTCCACCATTCACATATGTATCATAAGACAATATATTGTCTTTATCGAAGCCTAAGGCTTGTAATGCTGTGTAATACAACTTGGCGCAGTTATGAGGGAAGTCACACCCAATATTGACAATATTAGTGCTATTCTGCGATATTAATACTTTACTAAGCTCGCAGTTTTCCAAATAAAGCGGGTTGCGATTATATGCACCAGACACTGCCTCCATATCAAGGATGATCATATATAAATGTTCTGGTATAACAGTCCCCCACGGTTGGTCCATTGTTATCGAGCGCTGACCTGTGCCCAATATATACGTTTTGTATAAAGTTTTATTAAAAGTATACGTAATAGGAGAGTTGTTCTGCACCATGGCTTTATTAACGGCTACTAATCCTTCAGGGTATGGCAATACCCGATCCACCCATAGACGTGTAGACTTGATATTGTATTTAAAATTAGCGTGTTCATTATCGCTGAGTATAAGCCATTTATCAGGTTGAAGTTCGAGCCGCACCCTGATGTCCACATTATCCAAAACATATTCACTAACTGATGTGACATCCAGCATTAGTTTAAAACAAGTATTCACGCCACTCGTTTTCATATCAGTCATCCGTTGCTTCTCCCCAGCCGAGGCGTTAGTGAAATAACCAGCTTCAATTTTACCAGGATCGACACGGTTAAAAAACTGTGACAGTTTATCATAGCGGTTAGCCTTACACCCAGAAATCGTAGATAATAACTTTACGTATGACCAGAATGAGAATAATGAGCTGGTTTCAACTACTGTTTCGTTTAAATACACAATAGCGGATTTGAATAGAGTTTGCGATAATCCATTCACCAACGAAACGTTTTTAGCATCTCCTAAAGGTGTTGTTCCATCTTCTTCGGTTAGATCAATAGACAACTCCAAAGCTATAGATGATAAATCCACCAGTTGCCCATTCACCCCTTGATGATGAATTCCAGATAGGTGTCTGTAAACTTATTATTGACCCCAGAATTCACAGGTAATACATCCACCGTTTGTCTGCTTGCAATTGTTGATTCTACCAATCGAGGGGAAAATACTTTAGGAAAGGCTTCACTAACAGCCGCGGTATAGTGTTCTAATGGCACCTGGAGGCCAAGAGCGTTATATCCGGCCATGTTCACGCTTTAGACAACACCAGTCGAGTGAGAAGAATTTATGACAGCACATCATTATATTTCGCTTTAGTAAAACGTTTGATGTTTACTAATTTTTTGTTTGTTTGTTTATTCTTTTTCTGCACTCTTCCGCCTATCATTTGCTTCCCCACTCCTTTCAATGTTTCAACTCCGCGTTTCTTAAGAGATTGTTTGAAAGTTTGTTTGTCATTATTAATGTCGTCTAGTACGTTCTGCCCCAAGCTAAGCGCAGCCGGAGCCAGTGTTCTCATGATAAAGGGCGCTGCTCGACGCGCTATTCCGCTTAAAAAGGAAAATATTCCCCCTCCACGCGTATAACGCCTACTGCTGTTGAAAATCCTATATCATCAGTCCCCCCACCTCTAGGAGTGGTTAACAGAATGTATAATTCCTCAACAGAGGGGGAATAAAGTGGACACGCATTTCTCCGCTTGTTTCAGACGAATGAGGAGTGGGGGGAAATGCATTGGTGTTATATACCTCCTGCTACAGGACGTACATGCAAGACTGCTATGGTACACCCACGTTCATCAAAATGTATTGGGTTACCATCTTGATCCCTAATAGTGATGCTGACGCTGTCTATCATGTTGTTTTATCTTATCGCGAGAAGGAAGGTGTGGTTCATCTAACACACTCATAGAGAATAAATAATCATAGCAGAATGATTGTTTACCCTTCATCAGTTTGGGGATGGCTGCTTTATTTACACTTTTAACATAGCCAAATTGAATGTGGTAGGTTTCCCACTATCAATATGATCCTTGGCTATTCTTCCTAGCGAGCCATTGAGAAGGGCTAAACTGTCCAAAAATCTCAAGTTGTTCACATCAACTTTCATCAATTTAAATCCATCCTTAGCTAATATATCTATTTCACTTCCTGGCCTATCTTTCATCTCGTTTAGGATTACTCCTAAATCATAGGAAGCGTTGTGGGAAAAAGTGTATAGAAACTTGTTTGAATTTATACACTGCAAATTACATCTACCACAGTCAGCTGCTTGATAATTGTGGAATCTTATTGTGTGATCGTGATGCCGGACTTTTATTACATCATCCCTTTAAAAGGTTCATCACAGAGTTCACAGACTGTTTTTGTCTCATATATCGCCTGCTGTTGCTGCGACATGTGATGTTCATAGGATACTAACCCCCTTCTTGATTCTAGCCCATGACGCTTCTAGCTTGGTTACAAAGTGGTTGACTGCATCTTTACCCAAATAGGTGTCATTCTCAACAATATTCATCTGTCTGTCAATGATGATGTACGCATACGCCACTGCATTGTGACGTGACGATTCTATCATTCCCTTAAGGTTCGAGCGGTCTAATATGCACTCAAAGTCATAAAAGCACATGTGACTAGGACCATATCCATGTCCATAATTACGGAAAGTAATCTTCCTCTCTGGTGGGTAGAATTTGAGAGTCTGATGTACTTTACATGTACTTTCATGAGCTGCATGTGATCTGCTGGGAGTGATATCAAACAACAATGACAAAAGCTGTGATGACTTGGGATTAGATCTCCATGACCTCGCATATTACATACATATTGGTTAAAATCCTTAATTAATACTAAGTGTTGAGCTTCCAACATCAGCAATGGTATGACATCTGTATTACCGCCTCT
>WNGS01111181.1:47809680-47827748 GCA_020271785.1 Procambarus virginalis
TCGAGGAATTGACAGGTAATGTTTACCTGAAATCTCTTACAAGCAATATTAATGAGTTCCCAAATGGTCTGATGTTTCCACACAAATCTTGCAATGATCGATCAAGAGCCTCGAGCGATTTTTTGAGGGTCATTGTGCATTCATCCCAAACAATATGTTTACATTTCTTCTGCAATATATTCCCATGCCGGATGCTTTGGAAATGTTACACGTGGGAGTTTCAATGAATTGTGTGTTCAATGGCAATTTCAAAGCCGAAGTAGCAGTTCTTCCACCTGGTAGCAATGTCGCAGCTATTCCGGACAATGCAAGAGCTAAGGTTATGCCATTTTGGGATCGAAATGCTGCCAAAATCAATCTAATTAGGAAGGCTTTACAGTTCCACCTGGCGCATCTAAGGAGATTTCTCCAAACCTGGTATTGAAAGTTGGAATTATTTGATCATAAATGCCTTTTCACTCAAGCGTTAGCTTAAGAATATTTGAATGCACATACGATAACAGATCATCCGTGTTGTAATTTTGTTCACGACGCAATTCTACATTGAACAAAGCAGCAGCGATTCAGTGATGGCATTCCCAATTGATTGAGAACTTTGTCCGCAATTTCTAAGCACAAATCTTCAATCATTATCAAGGCTTCGTTGTAGATTTCTGATGTGAAATTCATGTTTATATTTGAATTTTCCTTGCGTACTCGGGGACAATATTTTCAGCCATGTGCGATTTGTGTTTCTCCCATACTCTGTTGGAGATGAAGGAGAGCAGGTGATCAATATGATTGCAAACAATGTACAAATTTGATTTGGATGTGACGTGATGGACGTGTCATTAATGCATACATCCCAATGTCGGTCGTTCTCCAATAAATTCAGAGCTTGACATGGACTACAGAAAGTGGCATGCGTTACGCGGCTAACAAAACTCAATTGCTGGAGAGACATTGGACCTGGCTCATTTACCAACAGCTTGCGAAGCAAGAAGCATTCATCTTGATTGGAATGCACGGTGTACAGTCTGCCTATCGCAGTTTATTTAAATATGCTAGGTTGTCCGTCGACTCGCTCTCCTCGTTTACGTCCTTCAAATGATTTTGTCGTGGCATTTCATGTGTAATACGTAGGCACTTCCGAATACAGCAATGTTTTTGCAAATGCGTCATTTTGACATACCGTGAAGAAAGCAGTTAAGGTTGTACCTGGTGAATTCATAGCTGTTTCTTGCACATTTACAGCTGTGAAATAAACATGTTATCCATTTTATTGTTTTCATAACAAAAACAGAAAATACTAACGAAATATTTCAATTCAAACACCGATAAATCGACACAGCTCAAATTCCCACCAATTGCACTGAAAAATAAGGAAAACAGTTAAAAAAACGGAATGAAAAAATTAAAAAGAAACAAATTAGCTATACCCACGAAATGAATTGTATGGTAAACAACACAGGTCAATTCCAACGCAATGTCACTCAAAATAATTAAATCAAAATGAAAAAAAATAAAAATCTATGAAAATAAATAAAAATCTATGAAAATTCCATATATCAATGCAATCGGAAACATTGAAATTTATTGGTAACATATCTTGTACATCGTATGTTGCTCTTACGTGCAGCAGATGGCGCTGCTTTTCAGAAAATGCATGTTTTTACCTGTCACAGGTGTGGCATCTAAATAGTAGGTATATGAAAACATGCACGTATTCGAAAGTAACGTAGTGTCAAAATTTCAAAGCAATCGATGAAGAACTTTCAGAGATTACAGCGTGTGTTGCTCATACGTCCAACAGATGGTGCTGTTTTTTTTTTTTTTTAAATTGCATGTTTTTCTTGTCACAGGTGAGGCATGTATATAGTATGTATATAAAAACGCTTGCCTATTCGAATGCAATGTTGTATCAAGATTTCAAAGCAATCGGTAAAGAGGTTACAAAGTTTTCCGTCACTTGAAAATCACACGAAAAACACAGTTTTTAAAAAAAACATGTTTTTTCCCGTCACAGACGTGACATCTTTATAGTATGTATATAAAAACCCGCTCGGATTGGGAATGGAACGTTGTGTGAAAATTTCAAGGCAATCGGTACTTCTTTCTTTTGGAGATTAGCGATTTTGAACAAACGAACATTTCCATTTTTAATTATATAGATTTAGGGAAGGTGGCGTTTATAAATAATGTTGATGTTTTGATTAAATACTTTAAGTGGTGATGTTTAATTCTCACAGTGCAAGTCAGTGAATATAAACTGCACAAATAAAACTATACTCACTTTGTAGTGGAAATAATTTTAGATTATGATGTTATTTACTGGAACAGCGATCAAGCTGGGTAAAGGAATTCCAGTAAACTGTTGTATACTAAAAGTAAACCTATTACTAAATAATTATTCCTAATAAAGGAAAGTAAATGGTTAGACTTGTGATGAATCTACAGGTATTTGGAAATTTTATTCTCCGTGAGTGGCTGACGCAACACTTCACAGTTCTAGGAGAAATTTCATGATGTTCCACAACCTAACACAGTAAATTCTACGACACTAAACTACGTATTAGTAGTGTTAGTTATTTATTACGCTTAGTGCAGGAAGTACATCCCATGGTACAAAGGATTAGTAAATGAATATTAAATGTGTATGAAGCCTAATACAGGAAATTCATCCTGTTGTATTAGGGATGTGAATAACTGTTGGAAATTTCCAACACCCTATCTAACCTATCTTAACCTGACCTAAACAAACATAACTAAATCAATAATTTATGCTCTTATTATAATATAATAAAAATATTTAAAATAAAACAACTGCAAACAATTTAATGAGAATAAAGAAAATCACTCGGCCTATTAGGCAAATCGGCCATTGCATAGTAGGCCGAGAACAGCTTGTACAGTCTGCATTCTAGCTACTAGGTACGACATATATATATATATATATATATATATATATATATATATAATATATATATATATATATATATATATATATATATATATATATATATAATATATATATTATATATATATATATACTGAAAACTCACACCCAGAAGTGACTCGAACCCATACTGCCAGGAGCAACGCAACTGTATGTACAGGGACGCCTTAAACCACTTGACCATCACGACCGGACAAAAGGAAGTGATAGCTGAAGCTATATGAACCACTTCCCCGCCGGCACTCGGATGGTAATCTTGGGCATAGCATTTAATCAAATCCCTCATTTTTTTGGGGCAACACGTGAGGAACAAACGTGAGGAACAAAGTTGTGTTCCTCACGTGTTGCCCCAAAAAATGAGGTGATTTGATAAAATGCTATGCCCAAGATTACCATCCGAGTGCCGGCGGGGAAGTGGTTCATATAGCTTCAGCTATCACTTCCTTTTGTCCGGTCGTGATGGTCAAGTGGTTTAAGGCGTCCCTGTACATACCAGTTGCGTTGCTCCTGGCAGTATGGGTTCGAGTCACTTCTGGGGTGTGAGTTTTCAGTTGTATCTAGTCCTGGGGACCATTCAGGCTTGTTTGCATATTTATATATATATATATATATATATATATATATATATATATATATATATATATATATATATATATATATATATATATATGTCGTACCTAGTAGCCAGAACTCACTTTTTGGTCTACTATGCAATGCCCGATTTGCCTAATAAGCCAAGTTTTTCTGAATTAATATATTTTCTCTAATGTTTTTCTTATGAAATGATAAGCTACCCATTTCATTATGTATGAGGTCAATTTTTTTTCATTGGAGTTAAAATTAACGTAGATATATGACCGAACCTAACCAACCCTACCTAACCTAACCTAACCTATCTTTATAGGTTAGGTTAGGTTAGGTAGCCGAAAATGCTAGGTTAGGTTAGGTTAGGTAGGTTAGGTTGTCGAAAAAGAATTAATTCATGAAAACTTGGCCTATTAGGCAAATTGGGCCTTGCATAGTAGGCTGACAAGTGCGTTCTGGCTACTAGGTACGACATATGTATATATATATATATATATATATATATATATATATATATATATAATATATATATATATATATATATATATATATATATACTAGTATATTTTGGTAGCAGTCTTTCCTGTAGACATATATTATTAAATATGACCGAAAAAGTAAGATTAATAATTCTATCACGAATTTTGTCAATGTTTCTTATATTCTTTTTCACTGTTGATGGTAACTGAAAAATCAATTCTCCAAAATTCACTTTTATTTCTAGTCTGACGCGACACTTAAACGCGTTTCGTAAAACTTATTACATTTTCAAAAACCTTAGTTTACACACACACAACTATAACTGAACAGAGTTTTAAACAGCTTCGAGTTTATACCTGCATTTGGGTGAGGTGATATGTTACAACAGTTTTGGATGAAGTGAAAACACAGAACACGAAACAATGGGTATAATATCTTGTAAGTTAAAGGGAATAATGGAAGTAACTGCAAAAGCCTATTGGCCCATATTTCTTGATGCTTCTATATTGGTGCGGAGTCTTGAAGTGGGTAGAATATAGTTGTGCATTAATGTTCCTTAATGGAGCCCTGTTGCTTATGCATCGTTAATCGCCTGGAAAGAGATGTTGTTGTCTTGCCAATATACTGAACTCTTTGAGGTTTACAGTCCCCAAGTGGGCGTTTGAAGGCATAGACGACATTGGTCTCTTTTAAAGCGTTTTGCTTTGTCTGGAGAGTTTCTCATGAGTAGGTTGGCAGTTTTCTTGGTTTTATAGCAGATCGTCAATTGTATCTTCTACATACATACTACATACTACATTGTATCTTCTAGATACAGAAGTTAACTACAAGAAACAACTACCGCTGTTTTTCATTCCGAAGGGCAACACTTTGTACTGGTACAGCCCGTCCGGTGTTACGAAAGCTGATGTCTTCCTGGCCTCGGGAGTCAATGAGATCTGGTAATACCCCTTGAGCAGATCGACCTTGGACACATATCTTGCCCTGCCCACCTGGTCGCAACCCGTCCTCGCAAATTCGTATAATCAATATTGACTTATTAAATACGTGCATAGGTGACATACTAAACATAATACATACCCTTAAAAAGCTTCATAGAAAACACCGACCTTACCTAACCTTGTTAGTATGTTAAGATACGCATCTTATAGCTTCGTAATTACAATTGTTACTTAACCTATAATAGATATAGGTTAAGTAATAATTGTAATTACGAAGCAATAAGATGCTTATCTTAACATACTAACAAGGTTAGGTAAGGTCGGTGTTTTCTATGAAGCTTTTTAAGGGCATCTATTATGTTTAGTATATCACCTATGATATACTAAAGTATTTAATAAGTCAATATTGACTATACGAATTTGCGAGGACGGGTTGCTGGTCGATGCAATCGCTCACCCATGGCATGGGGTGAGAATCTGCCAGTGATGGAGTTCACCTTTCTGTAGTCTGTACAAAAGTGGAATGTACCATCGCTTTTCTTCACTAACAAGCACGGGGAACTCCACTCACTGTTGCTAGGCTCTGCAAGGTCGTTCTCAAGGAGGTACTCTACCTCCTTCCTCATCAACTCTCGCTTCTCCGGGCTTACCCTATAAGCGCTCTGCTTGACGGGCCTGGCGTCCCTCACCTCTACCTAGTGCGTTACACTCTTGTGTCGTCGGGGCACGTCGGTAAAGAGAGAGGCATTCTCCCTTAACAGGTTCGTCAGGTACGCGCTCTGTTGTCCTTCCAGGTGTTGTAACTTGTCCCCGATCTTCGCCAAACTCTCCGAATTAGTGAGATGGGTGCCGTCCGCCCTGAACCACTTTCCTTCCTCCTCTGGAAGTTCCTGGTCCACCTGCATGCACAAAATCATCTTCTGCTGGGGGTCTCGAGTCATCGTTCCGTCCTGCTCGGCAGCTCCTCCTTCCTCAGGGAAGAAAGGCTTCAGGGTGTCAACATGACACACCTGTCTTGCGGGGTCTATCTGGCTTACTGACTTCATAAGTTACAGGACGCAACCTCCGTAGCACCCTGTACAGTCCCTCGAATCGTGACTCGGTCACTCTACTCTTCCCTGGCAGCAACACCATAACCTGGGACCCAACCTGGAACTCCCTCGGCGTAGCGCTCTTATCATACCATTCTGACATCTTACGCTGCGCCTCCTTCAGATGTTTTCCTGCTAGTTCCTTTGCCAAAGTGAGACGTTCCTTGAACTTCTGAACGTACTCGTTGACCGTTCCCACGGTCACTCCGGGATTCCATTGTCTCTTCAGCATGGACAGAGGACTTCGTACCTCACGTCCATACACCAGCTGGAACAGCGAGAAACCTAACAATTCTACCACTGCGTTATGTATGGCAAACAACGCAGGGTACACTGCCTCATCCCACTCAGTTCCCTGCTCTGCACAGAACACTCAGAACGGTCTTCAGGGTGGAGTGAAATCTTTCGATCGCCCCTTGTGACTGCGGTGGGTAGGGCGACGACTGAATCTGAGTCACTCGTCAATTTGTCACGGTCTGTCTGAACCATTTGGACTGGAATATACTTCCACAGTCCGTCTGGATCTCTCTGGGCATTCCCACCCAAGAGAAAAATCGTTGTAGCTGCCAGGCTACTCCTCTCGACGTCAAACACCGCATCTGGACAGCTTCCGGAAATCTTGTCGACGCACACATGATTGTCATCAGGTAGGTATTCCCTCGTTTCGTCCGTGGCAACGGTCCCACCCCATCGACCAACAGACGCTCAAATGCAGGCCCAAATACGGGAACAGGGACTAACGGGGCCTTCGGTATCGCGGGTTGGCTCTTCCCTGCCCTCTGGCAAGGTAAGCAAGTCTTACAGTAACCCTCACATTGGCGTCCATACCTGGCCAGTAGAAATGGTCCCTGATCTTACGCAACGTCTTGGTCTCCCCTAGGTGACCTGCAGAGTCCACAGAGTGCGACAGATCCAACACTGCCGCTCTGCACTGGGCTGGCAACACTACCTGGTGCCATACCTAGAGATTCTTCTCCGGCCTCCATCCTCACAGGCCTCCACTGTCTCATCAGCATTCCGTCCTGTATGTAAAAATGAGTGGCCCTCTCAGGATCAACACGTCCTCCTTTGGCCTCATGAATCAATTCGGGAAGTCTATCTGCTGCAACTCTCCAAGACGAGTGCGGTCCACTCCAAGAGAACTGGCGAGGGTCACCTGTAACTCGCCATCTGGGCTGCCTTCGCCCTCCACTCGTTCTCCGGGTTTCACGAAGAGGTGATCGACTCCCAGGCTGTCGGACGTCTCCTCTTCAGCCCTATCAGATCCACTCCCTCCGTGTCCGTCGCACCACCTTGGGATCACAGCTCATACAGGGAACGCCACCGCGGCAACTCCCTTCGCGTCCCCACAGGCGTCTAACACTCCGCCTTTCTCCTTATAGTGCTCCGTGCACTCTTCGCCCTTCACGAGGTTAGGGAGAACACATCCTCCACATGCGTCATTTCCAAAGATGACTTGTGCCTCCATCTTGGGCATTGATGCGCAGACCCCTACCACTAGGGTCTGGCAGCCATAACCAGAAGTCAGAGTCACCTGGTGTAGGGGCATCCTCACTGGGCCTCCCACAGTGGTCACAACTGCCACCCCCACACTGGTACTCTCGTAACCCTCGGGGAACAGGGTCTTACTCACCAGGGTAAAATCGGCCCCGGTGTCTCTCAATATTTTCACAGGAATGGGGTCTGCGTCCCCCATCCTTACGGTCCCCTCACACACGAATGGGTGAACTCTTTTCTCCCCACTCAGTACGGGTTCACCCCGCACCCTCTCGGCCATCTGGTCCTCGATCCTCACGAAAGCAACGTTCCCCCGCTGCTTAGGGCGTCTGCATTCCCGCGACAAGTGTCCGAATCCCCCACAATTGTAGCAGCGGAAATTCCCTGGCGATGACCTTCCACCAACGCTCGCCCTGGCAACGCCTCCAGAGGTCGTCGCTCCGTGGGTCTTCCTCGAGTCTTCCGCCGTCTCCTTCGTAGCGTCTCGTCGCAGCAACAGCTCCTGAGCTCTCAGCTAGGGACTTCTTTACCGGCTCCACAGCACTCTTTGAGCCTCTACCGTCTCCACTCGAGAGGTGGGACTTGGAAGAACTCGCTCCTGTCCTCCATCCGTCCGTTCTTCTATAACTTCTACTGAGAGGGTGCTTTCCCTCTCAGCGCGGTCGCAAGGCTTCCTCCAGCATGTCAGCTCTGTCGGCCACGGCCCTCAGGTCCTTTATGTATGCCTCCTTTACTCTAACCCTGATCTCAGGAGAGAGCACGGACATAAACTTCTCCATGACCATCAGCCTCTTGACATCTTCAGCTGACTTCGCTCCTTCTGATTCCAGCCACTTCAGGAACTTTCTCTCCATGTCCCTCGCTGTCTCTGCATACGATTTTCCTGGTGAACGGGTACATTCCCTGAATCTTTTCCTGTAACATTCCGACGTTAACTTGAAAGAGTGGAGCACGGCTCTCTTCACAGCATCGTAGTTGGTACACTCCTTGAGGTCGAGCATGTTGTAGGCCTCGTGAGCCTCACCAGTGAGCCTACCCTGAACCAGCTCCGCCAACTCTGCTCTCGGCCACTTCTTCAAGGTAGCGACCCTCTCGAAGTGGTCGAAGAAGCCTTCAGCTTCATTAGGCACAAAGACCAGTAAATCTCGTTCACGCAAGCGGCGGTCTTCCTGCTGTGGAAGGGCTGGTGGGGTTAGCCCTAGTTCAACCCACTTCAGCTCAACCTCTCGGTTAGCTTCAACCTCCTGCTGCTTCAGCTTGACCTCCAGCTCGCGATCTTCCCGTCTCAGCTGTGCTTCTGCTTCTCGTTCTTCCCGTTTCAGCTGTGCTTCTCGTTCTTCCCGTTTCAGCTGTGCTTCTCGTTCTTCCGTTTCAGCTGTGCTTCTCGTTCTTCCCGTTTCAGCTGTGCTTCTCGTTCTTCCCGTTTCAGCTGTGCTTCTCGTTCTTCCCGTTTCAGCTGTGCTTCTGCTTCTCGTTCTTCCCATTTCAGCTGTGCTTCTGCTTCTTGTTCTTCCCGTTTCAGCTGTGCTTCTGCTTCTTGTTCTTCTCGTTTCAGCTGTGCTTCTGCTTCTCGTTCTTCCTTGCGCAGCTGTGCCTCTTCACGTTTCAACTGTGCCTCCAGCTGCAGCTTCATTATCTCCAGCTTAACGCTGCGCCTGCTGCCGCTGGATCCCCTACTGCTTCCACCAATGCTCAAATTTTCTCCCACACTGGCAGGTGTCTGTGGCCGTTCCTTCCTCAAAGCCTCATCTCGTGCCCTGAGCTGTGCCACAATCTCGAGCCTCCTCTCTCCCACCTTGGAAGATCTCAACTGTATCCCAAAGTGGTCAGCTACCAACTGCAGCTGCGCCTTGGTGCAATCCTCCAGCACCTGCTCATCCCTAGTGTCAATGAACCTTGCTACCTTCTCATCCTCCATCTTGTGCTATGAGTGATAACCTGTACCTGATACCTAGTACCACTGCAAAGTACCACAATTGCAACCGTTATCGTGATCGTTATCCTGATCGTTATCCTTATTGTTATCCTGATCAAGATCCTGGCGAGATCGCCAATGTCGGGGTTTGCGGGGTATGTAACAGTGTACAAGATATCCCAAGTATGTAATCCTGGTGAGATCACCAATGTCGGGGTTACCTTAGTTATCTTGATGTTATAAGTAAGTATAAGTATAAATTACCGTACTTAATATCCTGTCGAAGGTCGCCAACGTCGGGGTGTCTCTCTCTCTACACAGACACCACCCAGTAGTATTAGCGATAACTCACCGTAGCCCTGCGGGTCTTCACTCAATCCTCGCGGCGCCACTGTTCGCCAGGAGAGTATCCCAGTCAATCTCCAGCTGGCCATAATAGCTAGAACACGAGTGGGAACACAGTCTGCTCTCTCCCAACCATGTGCCCACCCCGACAAGGGCTCTACTACTAACTGCAAAGTCGCCAACTGGTGTTTCCCGTGTCCAGTAACACGTCAGTGGTATTGTGGAATTGTGGTAACAGTGGCAAGAGCACGCTAAATAGATCTGATATCAGGCTGGTATGTATCTCTATCACTCTCACACTTTCCAACTGTTATATAGCAACAAGATTATGGAGGGATAATACAAACGTGAAGGTATTTTGTATTTTACTTAAAAGTTTCAAGGTATCATATTCATCTAAACAACAACAAAGCAGTAAGTACATGGCAGTGAATCACTCTCTCTTCATAAATCTGGGGCCCACCTAGAGGGCAGTACTCCCCCTCCTGTCAATTCTCAGCTGGGGCGGCCCCCTCATGGTGCGAATGCTTATGTACTTGTTTCTTTGGCCTTAAGCGCCTGTTTCTTTAAATTCACAGCAATTACAATATTTGCAATCAACGCAATATTTGCTATAATGGCAATAGAACGCAAATGAGTCACTGCACTGATCTTGAGCTCAATTAATCATTTCTATAGCAATAAACACACTAATTCACTATAATGGCATAATGCACTGTACTTCATAATCATGATATTAATTGCAATAAGATACAGTACTGGCCTTAGACTCAGTAATTCCTTTCGAAGGCGATAACACAATTGATCACTGCACACATGAAAATGGTATTCAACACACAAGCATATATATATATATATATATATATATATATATATATATATATATATATATATATATATATATGTATATATATATATATATATATATATATATATATATATATATATATATATATATATATATATATATGAATAAAAACTCACACCCCAGAAGTGACTCGAACCCATACTCCCAGGAGCAACGCAACTGGTATGTACAAGACGCCTTATACCACTTGACCATCACGACCGGACATAATGAGGTGATAGCCGAAGCTAGCCGAAACTTACCATTCAGGCTTGTTCGCATTTGTGTTCCTCACGTGTGCCCCAAAGAATGAGGTGATTTGGTAAAATGCTATGCCCAAGATAACCATCCGAGTGCCGGCGGTGAGGTGGTTCAAATAGCTTCGGCTATCACCTCATTATGTCCGGTCGTGATGGTCAAGTGGTTTAAGGCGTCTTGTACATACCAGTTGCATTGCTCCTGGGAGTATGGGTTCGAGTCACTTCTGGGGTGTGAGTTTTCATTCGCATATAGTCCTGGGGACCATTCAGGCTTGTTCGCATATATATATATATATATATATATATATATATATATATATATATATATATATATATATATCAAAGACTTTTAGTTTTCACACACAACTATAACCTGAAAGCACTAAACAGTTCTTTACTATGCTATGATTTAAACAGCTTTCATCTTTCATTTTATACCCGCGTTTTGGGTGAGGTGATATGTTACAACAGTTTTTAATGAGGTGAACAAAACTTTCAACAAAGGACAGAACACGAAAACAATGGATATTAACTGGATATTAACTGGGTAAATTGAAGGTATGAATGGAAGTAACTGCGGAAGGGCCTATTGGCCCATATTTCTTGATGCTTCTATATTGGAGCGGGGTCTTGAAGTGGGTAGAATATAGTTGTGCATTAATTGACTGTTGATTGCTGGTGTTGACTTCTTGATGTACTCATTAAAAACTGTTGTAATATATATATATTATATATATATATATATATATATATATATATATATATATATATATATTATATATATATATATATATATAAATTATATATATATAAATATATATATATGTATATATATATATATATATATATATATATATATATATATATATATAGATCTATATATATATATATATATATATATATATATATTTATATATGGATCAATTCATCAATTATCAATAGTAATAGGATAAATATTGGGCACACAGCCTAACACCAATAACTGGTACCATTATATATATATATTCTCTAGCATAAGTCAAAATATAATGTCACATGAAAGAACTCATCAACAACACAGCAGTCTCTTCAATACTACAGGTGCATCCACACACCGCAAATATATAACCGTGAGAGCTTTCTACAGCCTCACTTCTCACAACTGTGTCCTACCGTGACATGACATTGGTGAGCCTGGCTCACGAGATATAAAATACTCTGGCTAAATATAGCCGACTAAGGGAATTGGGAGGGGAAACTGAGTCACCTACTTCACCTCACTGATGTGGACTCGCCCTCCGGTGAGAGTTAAATTGCAGCTCCTGGTCCGGGCTCTCGCCTCGTTGTAGAGAACGCACCCACACACACACTGATGCTCTCTCCACGAACCCAATCAACATCTCAAAATAACGCGTCGTCTCCGTGCTCTGCCCTCTGCAGGCCCGTGCTCCTCCACGACTTCTTGCAGGGTTGGAGTCGGTCTCCTGGCCGTCGACTTCTCCTCTCACTACGTCTGCAGACCTACTCTCGGCTTCAGTTGTCCTGATCCCAAATAGTTTTTCTCTTCCACTGCTTTCCGGTGGATTGGCCCAGCCTTTACTTCGTCACAAAACAGGTGAACCATCTCAGACGTCGCCTACATCACTGCACAGACTTCACTTCTTCTTGCACAGTACCTGTCCGGCGCACTTGTTGCTCAATATTCTGTCGATTTCCTCTTCGGTCCACACATGGATGAAGGAAGACCTCACAGAGTACTTGCAGACTTTGGTGACTCGTAAAATCCACAGGAGCGGATACAACTGTCAAACTGAAAGGACCAATTTTCGCACGTCCGACCTCCTTGACGTGCCGTTCGACTGGTGGGCCACAGAGGCGCGATCTCCGGACCCCCTTGCTCTGGTGACGTCATACTTGCCAGGGGCGTTTTTCATTGGCTCCCTGTGCCACGTCCTGTCAGTGACCAATCTGGTACCACTGACGTCATACAGATTGGCGGCAGAACGGAGGGACCGCGCCATATTGGCGTCTTAAAGGGCCTAAACAACGGCCAAAAATACCTTCTTTTACTAATTTCTCGCCAACGTGAGATCACTACACGCACCCACGTACATCAATTTGTCCCACAACGTAGAGAATGCTCGTGTAAAGTGGATATGACCTCTTACAGCTGGCATGGAGAAATATAAGGGGGGGGGGGGAACACCGTCACAATATATATATATAAATATATATATATATATATATATATATATATATAATATATATATATATATATATATTATATATATATATATATATATATATATTAGTGTATTTTGGTAGCAGTCTTTCCTGTAGACATATATATTATTAAATATGACCGAAAAAGTGAGATTAATAATTCTAACACGAATTTCTCGATTTCCTTATGTTTCTTTTTACTGGTGACGGTAAATGACAGATGAATTCTCCAAAATTCATTTTTGTTTCTAGTCTGACGTGACACTTGAGCGCGTTTCGTAAAACTTATTACATTTTCAAAGACTTTAGTTTATCAACACACAACTTATAACTGAACTTATGACTGAAACAACATTGGCTCTTATACCTGCATTTGGGTGCCATCCGAGTGCCGGCGGGGAAGTGGTTCATATAGTCTCAGCTATCACTTCCTTATGTCCGGTCGTGATGGTCAAGTGGTTTAAGGCGTCCCTGTACATACCAGTTGCGTTGCTCCTGGGAGTATGGCTTCGAGTCACTTCTGGGGTGTGAGTTTTCAGTTGTACCTAGTCCTGGGGACCATTCAGGCTTGTTTGCATTTGTGTTCCTCACGTGTTGCCCCAAAAAAGAGGTGATTTGATAAAATGCAATGCCCAAGATTACCATCCGAGTGCCGGCGGGAAGTGGTTCATATAGCCTCGGCTATCACTTCCTTATGTCCGGTCGTGATGGTCAAGTGGTTTTAAGGCGTCCCTGTACATACCAGTTGCATTGCTCCTGGGAGTATGGGTTCGAGTCACTTCCGGGGTGTGAGTTTTCAGTTGTATCTAGTCCTGGGGACCATTCAGGCTTGTTTGCATTTGTGTTCCTCATTTGTTGCCCCAAAAAGTGAGGTGATTTGATAAAATGATATGCCCAAGATTACCATCCGAGTGCCGGCGGGAAGTGGTTCATATAGCTTCGGCTATCACTTCCTTATGTCCGATCGTGATGGGCAAGTGGTTTAAGGCGTCCCTGAACATACCAGTTGCGTTGCTCCTGGGAGTATGGGTTCGAGTCACTTCTGGGGTGTGAGTTTTCAGTTGTATCTAGTCCTGGGGACCATTCAGGCTTGTTTGCATTTGTGTTCCTCACGTGTTGCCCCAAAAATGAGGTGATTTGATAAAATGCTATGCCCAAGATTACCATCCGAGTGCCGGCGGGGAAGTGGTTCATATAGCCTCGGCTATCACTTCCTTATGTCCGGTCGTGATGGTCAGGTGGTTTAAGGCGTCCCTGTACATACCAGTTGCGTTGCTCCTGGGAGTATGGGTTCGAGTCACTTCTGGGGTGTGAGTTTTCAGTTGTATCTAGTCCTGGGGACCATTCAGGCTTCTTTGCATTTGTGTTCCTCACGTGTTGCCCCAAAAAAATGAGGTGATTTGATAAAATGCTATGCCCAAGATTACCATCCGAGTGCCGGCGGGGAAGTGGTTCATATAGCCTCGGCTATCACTTCCTTATGTCCGGTCGTGATGGTCAAGTGGTTTAAGGCGTCCCTGTACATACCAGTTGCGTTGCTCCTGGGAGTATGGGTTCAAGTCACTTCTGGGGTGTGAGTTTTCAGTTGTATATATATATATATATATATATATATATATATATATATATATATATATATATATATATATATATATATATATATATATATATATATATATATATATATATATATACATCAAGAAGTCAACACCAGCAATCAACAGCCAATTAATGAACAACTATATTCTACCCACTTCAAGACTCCGCTCCAATATAGAAGCATCAAGAAATATGGGCCATAGGCCCTCTGCAGTTACTTCCATCCTTCCCTTTAATTCATACCCTGACTCTACACCCCGATTCCTTACCTCGTTCTGGCTTGTGTTGAAAATCTGTTTTCACCTCATCCAAATACTATTGTAACATGTCACCTCAAATGCAGGTATATAAAATCAAAGATGTTTTAGCTCTATTCAGTTATAGTTGTTGTGTGTGTGTAAACTAAAGTCTTTGAAAATGTAATAAGTTTACGATACGCGCTGAAGTGTCGCGCCAGACTAGAAATAGAAATTAATTTTGGAGAATTGATTTTTCATTTACCATCAACAGTCAAAAGAAACATAAGGAAGATCGAGAAAATTCGTGTTAGAATTATTAATCTTACTTTTTCGGTCATATTTAATAATATATATATATATATATATATATATATATATATATGCAAACAAGCCTGAATGGTCCCCAGGACTAGATACAACTGAAAACTCACACCCCAGAAGTGACTCGAACCCATACTCCCAGGAGCAACGCAACTGGTATGTACAGGGATGCCTTAAACCACTTGACCATCACGACCGGACATAAGGAAGTGATAGCCTGAGCTATATGAACCACTTCCCCGCCGGCACCTGGATGGTTATCTTGGGCATAGCATTTTATTTTTGATAAATAATTTGATTTGATAAAATGCTATGCCCAAGATATCCATCCAGGTGCCGGCGGGGAAGTGGTTCATATAGCTCAGGCTATCACTTCCTTATGTCCGGTCGTGATGGTCAAGTGGTTTAAGGCATCCCTGTACATACCAGTTGCGTTGCTCCTGGGAGTATGGGTTCGAGTCACTTCTGGGGTGTGAGTTTTCAGTGATTATATATATATATTATATATATATATATATATATATATATATATATATATATATATATAATATATATATATATATATATATATATATATATATATATATATATATATATGTATATGGACAACATGACTGCCTACTAAGTACCTTAAAAGTTGTGTTTCGACCTCTGCATTCAAACTTAGTTTTGTCTCCGTTAACCACTAGTCCCATATGGTGACACAGGTTTCTGAAATTATCCAACACCGTTTGAACCTTTGAAATATCTTTGCCCTGAAACAAAATATCATCTTCATATATGATCGGAGTTACCCCATTTGAGAATCTTTCAGATGCTATCTTATTCATTAGTATATTAAACAGGGTGGGACTCAACACTCATCCCTGTTGTGAGCCGAGTTTAAAAGATCTCACTCCTTTGGAAGACAGAAATAGCCAAAGCTACTCTATCCCATTGAGATGTATTTTTTTCTTGTCTCAATAAACATACTTGAACTTGAACTTGATCTTGATCTCACACCTGACATACAACCTTGATACCACACCTGAGCCTTCCTTTTGTGAAGATAATCCCTTATCCAGCGCAATAATCACCCTTTAACACCAAGACCAGCTAGTTCATATAAGATAACCTCTTTGTTGGCTTTATCTTAAAGCTCCTTGTAAATCAATAAA
Organism: Procambarus virginalis; assembly: GCA_020271785.1. Taxonomy (NCBI): domain Eukaryota; kingdom Metazoa; phylum Arthropoda; class Malacostraca; order Decapoda; family Cambaridae; genus Procambarus; species Procambarus virginalis. The sequence goes on from WNGS01111181.1 coordinate 47,826,095, forward strand.
AATTCTATAATAATCATTATCATTAGCCAGACATTTAATAATACAGTCAGAGGTACTTTTGCCTTTGAGGAACCCGAACAAATTACTAGACCTCTCATCACCTTTATATATAAAACTCTATTTAACATTATCCTCTGCATCATTTTATAAAAAACACGAGGCTAAGGACACAGGAACCCCAGAGGGGAATGCAACACCCCAGCCCACCACCCAATAGGCCCCCCCTAACCCCCAGCCACAAACCCTTCCTTGCCCATGTACAATGCCCACCATATCACCCTATCTCTCTCTCCCTTTACCCGAGTATCTCCTGCTTTCAGCGCCTGGTTCCTGCCCCAGGCAGGCCAGGCAAGACCTAAGCCTCCATTCCCCACTCCACCTCCCCCCAAACCCTGTCAACTACATCACAGGAGGGCGTGCCTCTCCCCAAGCAATCCCTGCCCCCTCACCCCCAGGACTTCTTCCTGTCCAAGCAGGAAAATGACATAGCGAGTAAAGCCAAGACCCACTATAGCTGCTCCACAGCCACATCAGGAGGAAACAGCAGTGAAGGAACAAGTGATGAAATAGAAAAAAGGGGGAGAACAGATACACAGAGAATGACAAGGAGGTGTGCGAAGAATTAACAAGAGATTCCAGGAGATCTTCACAATAGAACAAGAGAAAGCCCCTGCAGGAGGAGGCAAACCGAGCAACCTTGGAGGAAATTGAGCTCACCAGTGATGAGGTCAAAAGGTGTCTGTTAGAGCTGGATGTGACAAAGGCGGTTGGGTCTGACAGAAACTCACCATGGATACTAAAGGAAGGTGCAGAAGCACTAAGTGTGCCACTCTATGGTGTATAGCTGGTCACTTGAAACAGGATACCTATCAGAAAGTTGGAAGACAACTAACGTAGTCCCAATATACAAGAAGGGTGACAGGCAAGAGGCACTGAACTACAGCCCAGTTTCCCTAACTTGTATACCATGCAAGGTGATGGAGAAAATCGTGAGGAAAAGGCTCGTAGAGCATCTGGAGGGAATTAACTTTGTACCGCACCACCAACATGGGTTCAGAGATGGTAAATTGTGCCTCACAGGTTTAATAGAATTCTATGACCAGGCAACAAAAATTAGGTAGGAAAGGGAAGGGTGGGACGACTGCATTTTCCTGGACTGACAGAAAGCTTTGACACAGTACCGCACAAAAGGCTGTTAAAAAAGTTGGAGCAACAGGCAGGAGTAAAAGGGAAGGTGCTCAGTGGATAAGGGAGTACTTAAACAACAGAAACAGCGAGTAACGGCGAGGAAGGAGACATCAGAGTAGCGATATGTCACCAGCGGAGTCCCACAGGGCTCAGTACTTGGACTCATCCTGTTTCTAATATATGTAAACGATCTTCCGGAGGGTAGGACTCCTCTCCTTTCTAGATCATTCCTCAATGTTGCTGATGATGCAAAAATTATGAGAAGAATCAAGACGGATGAAGATAGACTGAGACTACAGGATGACTGGAGAAACTGGAGGAATGGTCTAGAAAATGGCTGCTAAAGTTCTATCAGGAAAATGTAAAGTAGTGAAATTAGGCGAAGGGAGCAGAAGGCTGAACACAAGGTGCCATCTGGAAAGTGATATCCTGCAAGAGTCAAATAGAGAGAAAGATCTGGGGGTTG
>WNGS01111181.1:47828748-47838793 GCA_020271785.1 Procambarus virginalis
CCTTTATTTCTTCTATCGTCTACTGATGGCATGTTTAACGCCCCTAGTGTCTCCTCGTGTCTCTGTTTTTTTCAGTTCCAGGAGCCATGTTTAGCTGCATACCGTTGCATCTATTCCAGTTTATTTATGTGCTTCTTGAGATTTGGGTACCATTCAACTGCTGCATGTTCGAGTTTTGGTCTCACAAAAGTTATGAACATTTTCTTTAGTCTTTCACCATCCTTATAATTAAAGCAAGTCTGAAGTTGTAAAGCAATGCATAAGCTAGTTATGGGGCATAACTAGTTTATGCATTTTTTTATGTGTAGTGGAAGCGTGTTGAACAGTCTCAGGTCTGTGATGTTGATGGAGTTCTCTCTCAGAGTACCTGTTGCACCTTTGCTTTTCAACGGGGCTATTCTTCACTTACTGCCATTCCTTCTTGTCTCATGTAATGTTATTTCTGTGTGCAGGTTTGGGACCAGCCCTCTAATATTTTTCCACGTATAAATTATTATGTATCTCTCCCGCCTGCGCTCAAGAGAGAATACAGATTTAGGCTCTTTAGTCGGTCTCAGTAGTTTAGATGTTTAACTGAGTGGATTCTAGCAGTAAAGGATCTCTGCACACTCTCCAAACCAAGAATTTCACCAGCTTTGAAAGGGGCTGTCATTGTGCAGCAGGACTCCACTCTAGAGAGCAATAGCGTCTTGAAAAGTATCATCATCGGTATAGCATCTTTAGTGTGAAAGGTTCTTGTTATCCAACCTGTTATTTTTGTTGTAGTTGTAACGGCTACTTTATTGTGTCCTTTGAAGGTGAGGTCTTCCGACATTAGTACACCCAAATATTTTGCATTGCAATTTCGTTCTATTTTATGATTTGACTGAGTTTCGTATGTAGTTTCCGTTGTTATATTTTCATTTTGTCCGCATTCCACATTCCATGACATGGCATTAATTCACATTGAATTCCATTTGGCAGTTAAAGTTCCAAGCACTTATTTTATCTACATCGATTTGAAGGGCATTAGAATCGTCTGTATCGCCTATCTTCACCAGTATCTTAGTATCATCCACAAACATGTTCAGATAATTCAGTATTACTTCGGGTAGATCATTTATGTAGACGATGAACGTTACTGGTGCAGAAACTGAACCTGTGGTAATCCACTAGTAACACTCCTCCACACCTACATTATCTCTGATTAGTGCCCTCCTCTATCTGTCAGTTAAAACATTTCATTCATATCAGAAGTCCCCTGTCACCCCTCCAGCATGTTCAAGTTTCCAGAACAGCCTGTTGTTTGGGACTGTCAACAGCCTTTTTCAGGTTAATATAGACAGTAAACCCAACAACCTCTTTCTTATAATATCTCTGTGACTCTATCATGAAAACTATGTAGATTTGTTACACTTCATCTTCCTGTTAGAAAGCAATACTGTGTCCAATATTATATCATGGCTTTAGGTGTTCTAGGTACTGCATATCAAACATTTAATACCTTCCTCCCTTGGGAAAGTGTATGTTTGCCATACTAGATTCTTTGCATAGCAGAAAACACTGGCGGCCTAATTATTGGCCAGTGTTTATAGATCAAAAAGTACTGGTTCATAGTTGATCAACCGGCTTCAACAATGGAACCATTCTTCCTAACGCTAGAGGTTAAATTTTTAGTTATAGATGTGAGCGAATTATAACATGGAATTTTCTAATTATTAATTATAAATTAAATAAATATTTTTTCCATTATTATTATTATTATTATTATTATTATTATTATTATTATTACTATTATTATTATTATTATATATTCTATCTTTTTTCTAGGTTCTAATGGCATTGGATCTACGAGTACTAAACAAACCATAAATTAGGATCTTGACGACGTGGATTTAATGGATAACGGCAGGACAACAGACTTTGAAATACCATCAAATGCAATGCAGCAGCTAGAAGATGATTCATCAACCCCAATTTTGTGGGAGGAGAAACCCCAAAAATTTTGGAAAATTTGTGATTTCCAGGATTTAAAAAAGAAACATTGCCAGTCTGACTTAAATAATTGCCCAAGTCAAGCTAATATAACCTACCTCCACTAGTTAAGATAGAGATTTCTGACTCTGATAATTATAAATGTCAGTTAGGGTAATATAACTAATGAAGTCAGGGTATCCTTTTATTTAATTTCTGTAAAAACCTCCCCTAGCGAGTGTTTGCCTGTACCATGAAAAAGTAATACAGTAAAACCACTAATTAATGCTAATGCTCTGTGTTTTGATTAATATTCCTTTTACATAAAGAATTAGGCAAAAATGTAGGTAATTAGGGGTTGTAAAAGATACAATGTGAGTTTGAAGCACAAGGTAGGAAACTATGAGGATGACATATAGGTATTTTTTTTTATTTTACTTTTGAACTAGGCATGGTTTGGAATTTTTTTAATTTATCAGTGAGAAAATTGCAAAGACTGGGCCCTTTTATTTGCATGGAGTATTTGCACAGATTTAGTCTTACTCTGGGGATATATAAGCGATATTTATTTCCGGTATTGTGGTCATTGGTTCTATTAAATAAACAGAGAAAAAGTTTCAGATCAACATTAGCTTTTAGGAACAAGGTTTTGTACATGTAGATTGCACAGGAGAATGTGTGGAGTGAGTGTATGTTTAGCGTGTTAAGGGACTTAAATAGCGGGGCTGTGTGTTGTCTGACAACAAAGTTTATTATACTGTAGTTCGGATCCTGCAGCCTCTCCGAGACACAAACCAGGGTTTTACACAATTCCCCCATGCACTCGGGCTCTGTCAACAAGCTATTCTTCCACTTCGCCCTTACTTCAATACACACAGAAATCACAATAGTGTCACAATTCAGTTAGCAAAAGATGGACTTTACTGAGTTCAGTATTAACTGTCATTCAGAATAAGAGGATGAGGACTGGAGAAAACGAAGGTTTTGTCATCGGCAAATAAAATTGGCTAGAGGTGTTGAGAGGCATTTGGAAGATCATTAATGGAGATGAGAAAGAGGAGAGGGCCAAGTACACACTGACATGTGGAACACAAATGCAAATGGGTAGGGTGGGAGAATTCAATTCATTTACAGAACATACTGTAGCCTGTCACTAAGGTAAGATTGAATGTATTGCAGGAAGTGACATCTGACTCTATAATATTGTAGTTTAAGAACGAGGTTATTGTGGTTAACAGTGTCAAAACCTTAAGTAGGTCAGGAAATAACCCAACAATGCACTCATTATTATCAAGAGCAGCATGTATCAAGTTCATACTAATCCGTGAATCATTGATGCTTTTTTTTGGGTCTGAAGCCATATTGGCAAGAGCATATTGTGTTTAGATACATACGAGTAAAGTTGCTTGTATACTAACTTTTAAAATATTTTAGACAAGGTTGGCTGGATTGATATTGGTCTGTAATTGTTGACATCAGTGAGATCACAACTTTGAGGGACTGGGTTAACTTTTTTTGTTAATATCAGGAAAGGTGTGGAGTTCAAGTGATTTGTTGTATAGCAATGCAATGGCTGTAGCATGAAACACGAGGCTTTTTTGTTAGTTACAGTTTGTATCTCAGCCAGGGCACCTGACTTTGTTTTAAGAGAAAGGATAATATCATTAACATCAGAGGTATTTGTGGGAGTTATATAATATTGATATAATAGACTTTAAACCAGGTAAACCATATATAATAGACTATTTACCACTAGCCTATTATAGCCCCCAACATCATCTAAGGTAGACAGATGATGTTGGGGGCTGTTTCGCTTCGCTTCGTGGTTGATCGATAAATATTTGACTGTTAGTCTGGACTTGGGCATTGTTTCTTTCAGTTAGACTCTATAAGAGCACTAGACGGTCAATGGTGGTCGTTCTTCTTTATGATAGATTCAGTTTATTGTTTAGAGATCAGTATTATTCAGTTTATTGGCCAGTGTGTTGGCATCAGTTCTCATTGACGAACGAGCTAAAACTAGAAGGATTTAAATCGTCCTTTAAATCATTATCTCATACCTTCTGTCCTTTAAATGTCAGTGACTGTGCTTCTGCCATACTTAATTCCATAAAATGCGGGCAATTTTCATACCTTAAATTATAAAGGCCAAATTTGTGTCGAGTATACCAGAATACGCAAAATTGACTGAGTATACGCAAAATTTAAGGACAGAAAACAACACACCCGTTACATTAGAGAAAACGAATTCATTGTTTTGGGAGAATATATTGGGAGGTCAGCCGGTAAATGTAACAGCCATATAAGAGCAATTATGTACTAATTACGTATGTCAGGAAATGTACTAATTACATTTAGTATTAAAACGTACTGTCTATTCGGAGGATGGGTTGGATAGGGTGTTTGGTTATCACTTATTTATGCTGAAGTTCATAGAGTTACAACTGTAGGCTGAATTACCTGACTCGAACCCATACTCCCAGGAGCAACGCAACTGGTAACTACAGGACGCCTTAATCCGCTTGACCATCACGACCGGACATAAGGAAGTGATAGCCTAAGCTATTTGAACCACTTCCCTGCCGGCACCTGGATGGTTATCTTGGGCATAGCATTTTATCAAATCACCTCATTCTTTGGGGCACACGTGAGGAACACAAATGCGAACAAGCCTGAATGGTCCCCAGGACTATATGCGAATGAAAACTCACACCCCAGAAGTGACTCGAACCCATACTACCAGGAGCAACGCAACTGGTAACTACACGACACCTTAATCCGCTTGACCATCACGACCGGACATAATACCGGGAGTATGGGTTCGAGTCACTTCTGGGGTGTGAGTTTTCATTCGCATATAGTCCTGGGGACCATTCAGGCTTGTTCGCATATATATATATATATAATATATATATATATATATATATATATATATATATATATAGTGTATATATATATATATATATTATATATATATATATATATATATATATATATATATATATATATATATATATATATATATATATATATATATTATATATATATATATATATATATCTGAAAACTCACACCCCAGAAGTGACTCGAACCCATACTCCCAGGAGCAATGCAACTGGTATGTACAGGGACGCCTTAAACCACTTGACCATCACGGCCGGACAAAAGGAAGTGATAGCCGAGGCTATATGAACCACTTCCCCGCCGGCACTCGGATGGTAATCTTGGGCATAGCATTTTATCAAATCACCTCATTTTTTGGGGCAACACGTGAGGAACACAAATGCAAACAAGCCTGAATGGTCCCCAGGACTAGATACAACTGAAAACTCACACCCCAGAAGTGACTCGAACCCATACTCCCAGGAGCAATGCAACTGGTATGTACAGGGACGCCTTAAACCACTTGACCATCATGGCCGGACAAAAGGAAGTGATAGCCGAGGCTATATGAACCACTTCCCCGCCGGCACTCGGATGGTAATCTTGGGCATAGCATTTTATCAAATCACCTCATTTTTTGGGGCAACACGTGAGGAACACGTGAGGAATAGTCCTGGGGACCATTCAGGCTTGTTTGCATTTGTGTTCCTCACGTGTTGCCCCAAAAAATGAGGTGATTTGATAAAATGCTATGCCCAAGATTACCATCCGAGTGCCGGCGGGGAAGTGGTTCATATAGCCTCGGCTATCACTTCCTTTTGTCCGGCCGTGATGGTCAAGTGGTTTAAGGCGTCCCTGTACATACCAGTTGCATTGCTCCTGGGAGTATGGGTTCGAGTCACTTCTGGGGTGTGAGTTTTCAGTTGTATCTAGTCCTGGGGACCATTCAGGCTTGTTTGCATTTGTGTTCCTCACGTGTTGCCCCAAAAAATGAGGTGATTTGATAAAATGCTATGCCCAAGATTACCATCCGAGTGCCGGCGGGGAAGTGGTTCATATAGCCTCGGCTATCACTTCCTTTTGTCCGGCCGTGATGGTCAAGTGGTTTAAGGCGTCCCTGTACATACCAGTTGCATTGCTCCTGGGAGTATGGGTTCGAGTCACTTCTGGGGTGTGAGTTTTCAGTTGTATCTAGTCCTGGGGACCATTCAGGCTTGTTTGCATATATATATATATATATAGTAGGCATCCGTCAATCCCGTGGGGTTATGGAGTTGTGCCCTGGGTGTCTAGTTCTTGTAGTCGAGTTGGATGCAGCGCCTGCTGTGGCTGTGAAGGCCAACCCGAGAATGACAGTCTCGACTGCAGCGAACGCAGATAAACGCCAAAGCGGGTGCGTCTGACAGTGGTCTAGATCTCCTCTGAAATCTATTATCCTCCGCCTGCCTCTTCAGTTCATCCTCGAATTGCTGGAGTCCCTCTGCACTTTACATCTCCAGGCAGATCTGTCCGCAGCTGCTGCCTCCCAAGTGTTGATGTCGATGTTCATTTGCTTGAGGTCGCGTTTGCAGGCATCTTTGAAACGCAGCTGAGGTCGTCCGGTAGGTCTCCTTCCTGATACCAGTTCTCCATACAAGAGGTCCTTCGGTATGCGGCCATCGACCATGCATGTGACATGTCCCAGCCGTCGCATGCATCTCTGTTTCAGGAGAGTGAACATTGAAGGGACTCCTGTTCTCTCGAGTACAGTGTTGTTGGTGACGTGGTCTTTCCACGTGATGTCAAGGATTCGTCTTAGGTTCCGCATGTGAAAGGTATTAAGCCGTCTCTCCTGGCGAGAGCGCAGGGTCCAGGATTCCGAGCCGTAGAGAAGTGTACTTACCACACATGCCATGTAGACTTGTGCCTTGGTGTGCACTGTCAGTTTGGCATTTTTCCGAAACGCGCTTTGTGAGCCTGGCCAGTGTTGTTGCGACCTTCCCGATACGCCTGTTGAGCTCAGTGTCCAGGGAAAGGGTGTCTGAGATTGTGGAGCCCAGGTACACAAACTCGTGAACTGCCTCCAGCACATAGTCTGCTATATTTATACAGGGTAGCTCATTGACATCTTGTCCCATCACCTGTGTCTCCTTCAGGCTGATTGTCAGGCCGAATGCGGAACAGGCTGCGGCAAAGCAGTTGAGTAGCTGCTTCAGGTCTTCTGCTGTGTTTGTGGTGATCGCTGCTCGTCGGCGAAGAGGAACTCCCTGAGGATTCGCATCTGTACTTTTGTCTTTGCTTGGAGTCTGGATAAATTATAGAGCTTTCCATCAGATCTTGTACAGAGATAGATGCCTTCTGTGGTTGTTCCAAAGGCATGCTTGACGAGGATCGCGAAGAAGATGCCGAACAGGTGTTGGAGCAAGAACACACCCCTGTTTAACACCACTGTTATTGTTGAATGGTTCAGAAGTTGAGCCGTCGTACACGACTGTCCCCTTCATGTCCTTGTGGAACGTAGAAGGCCTTTGTAAGGTCAATGAAGGCAATGTACTAGGCTTTTCTCTGCTCCCTGCACTTTTCTTGAAGCTGTCTCCGGGAGAACACCATGTCAGTGGTCGACCTCTCTGCTCGGAAACCACACTGTTACTCGGGGTACACTCTTTCGGCAAGAATCTGAAGCCTGACCAAAACGACCCTAGCAAAGAGTTTGCCAACGACGTTGAGGAGGGATATGCCGCGATAGTTGTTTACAACGCTTCTGTCACTTTTATTTTTGTAAAGAGTGATGATGTTTGCATCTCTCATGTCTTGTGGCACCGAGCCCTCCCTCGAACACTGGCACAGAAGTTCATGAAGCTCAGATTTAAGTGTTCCACGAGCGCACTTGAGAACTTCAGGCGGAATCCCGTCGTCTCCTGGGGCCTTCCCTGAGGAAAGTGAATTCACTTCTTTCTCAACTTCTTCCACAGTTGGTTCAAGATCAAGTTCTTCCATGATGGGCATGCATTCAATTGCATCCAAAGCCTCTACGCTGACCAAGTTCTCTCTGGAGTAGAGTTAGAAGTAATGTTCCACCCAGTGATTCATCTGTTGATCACGGTCTTTAATGATCTCTCCAGTGGCTGACTTTAGAGGAGCCGTCTGGTTTTGTTGTAGGGCCTGTTGCCTGTTTGATCCCTTCGTACATGCTTCTTATGTTGCCGACAGTGGCCGCAGTCTGGATGCTGGAACAGATTCGAAGCCAGTTATAGTTAGCACAACGCCTCACAGTTTGTTGAACTCTACAGCGGGCAGTACGGAGGCCCTGTAGGTTCCTTTTTGAGGGCAGGTTCATGTAGAATGAGAGAGCTCGTCTCTTTTCCTCTACGAGGGGTAACAATTCCTCTGCACTGACCTCGAACCAATCTGCTGACTTGTTCTGCCTCTGTGGTCGGTAGACATGGCAGTGTTGAAAATAGTGCCCCTGAGATGTAACCACCTCTCACTTGCGCTATTGCAGGGTGGTACAGGAAGGGCATTTACCAGCGCCGCAGTGAATTCCTCCACCTTGTGAAGGTCACGGGTCTTGTTTACGTTAATGCGTGGTCTTCCCTCCTTCTTTGCTCTGTGGATTTTCCGGGGCTGGAACTTTACTCTGCAAACGACGAGAGAGTGGTCAGTGTCGCAATCTGCGCTCTGGAAGCTGCGGGTCAGTTTGACATTTCTCAGATTGTTACGCCCCGTAAGCACCAGGTCGAGTTGGTTCCAATGCTTAGACCTGGGATGTCTCCAGGAAACCTTATTCTGGGGCTTGGTGTCGAAGAAGGAATTGGTGATGCAGAGATCATGACGGCAGCAGAACTCCAGGAGGCGCTGCCCACTCTCATTCATCTTCCCAAATCCAAACTAGCCCAGGCAGGAAGGCCAAGAGCTGTGATCAGAGCCAACTCTTGCATTAAAATCTCCCAAGAGGAAGATTGGCTCTTGTTGAGGTATGTCTCTGAGAGCTAGGCCGAGGTCATCATAGAACTTGTCCTTCGCTTCGGTAGAGGAGGTCAGTATTGGTGCATAGGCATTGATGAGGCTGACCATTCCTACTGCTGTATGAAGCTGAAGTTTGATGATCCTTGAAGACCCCTCCATAGGCGGTACTATGGACCCTAACAACCTGTTCCTGATGGCAAAGCCAACGCTATGCTCCCTTACCTCTTCTGGTGGTTTGCCCTGCCAGAAGGTAAAGTCCTTCTCCCGTATGCTGCCGGTTGCGGGCAGACGTCTCCTGCAGGGCGACTATGTCCATCTGGAGTCTGCGCAGTTCATTGTTGATCACATCTGTCTTGCGGGCGTCGTTCACTTCCAGTAGATCTTCCGAGAGACCCGGTGTCATGGTCCTTACATTCCATGTGCCCAGTTTGAGAGCTGGGTGGCTCTGTGTTTGTTTTCTTTTGCCTGGTGCATGGGTTGACGATCCGCTTATTGGATTGTGGCCTAAGCCCCACGCACCCAGTGGAGCAGGCGGACCGTGGCGGGACAGCACCTTATTGGTTGGGGGCTGCCCAGCTTGAGGCGGGCGGTAGCTGTCCTATGAAATCGGATGATTTCTCCCACCGACGGAAGCAACCCCTGGCGCCTTACTCTACGCCAATTGAGTGGTCGGCTTATCACCGGTAACTGTCACTTCCCGTGTTGAGCCATCGCCAAGGCGATGCTGGAGTGTCCTCTCCAGGGCACAGGCCTGGGCAGTAATTATGGAGGATCAGTTGTTGCCCATGCAGCAGATCCACCCTCTCCACGCCACCGATGTGATCCAAGGGAAGGGCAGGCGCCGATACGCTTGGCACCAGTGTCGTCGCAGGAGTTGCCAGAATGTAGCTGTAAACAGCTGCAAACTGCTTTAGGGACTCCGACTCCGGATTTTTCCTCAGGGTTGACTCCCGAAGTCTTTCCCATGAGTGGGTTTAGCCACAAGACAGCAGAGGTTTGAATTTGGGGTTTTCCTTCCCCTAGATGGGCTGCCTTTCCAGGCTAACGAGTCCCATCTGCCCGAAGCAACTGGTTTTAAGGCGCCAGAGACCCGCCTTTGCCCCTTCTCCTGTTGGTAGAAGCAGTTCCGCCAGGCCTAGAGGCTAAGCCACACGTGCAGGCCAGGAGCTGGACTTGGTTGTCAGAGGCTATTTGAGACGCACGCCATCAGGGGCACTTCACAGGCTGATTTTTATCTCTACAACCCTTCCCCCCGGCTGTAACA
>WNGS01111181.1:47838893-47860488 GCA_020271785.1 Procambarus virginalis
ACCTTCCCTACCCTTCATCATCTTCTCTACCTTTCACCATCTTCCCTACCCTTCACAACCTAATTTACCCTTCCCCTCCACCCCTAACCTTCACAACCTTCCCTAACCTTCACCATCTTCGCTACCCTTCACCACCTTTCCTACCCTTCCCATCTACCCCAAACCTTCACAACCTTCCCACCCTTCACCCCCACCCTAGCCTTCACCAACAACCCCAAACCTTCACCACTTTCAGTACCTTCACAACCTTCCCTACCCTTCACNAGAGGAGAACACACACACACACACACAATATATAACAATTAAACAATCAGCGTTCGAAGACCTCGTCCAGCTCCTCGGAGGTTGGGTGCGTACCCAGGATACAGCACGCATTTCCCCTCTGCACTGCGACACTGAGGCGCTGGAACAGGAAACTGGCTGCTCGTGGGTCTCTAGTTTTCCCAATGAGTTCCTCACCAACCTCCTTTAAAAACTTGAGTGCACATTTACCCAGGCGCCCAGAGTCTCTGGACTATCGGCACGAACCTGTAACAACGTTCTAGGTCTCTGTACTTGTGGATTTTCTGGGTCTCCCTGAAGGTGGCTGCCCCACCTCCCTCCGCTGAGCTGTAACGTAAATAGGTATCAGCCAATGTAGATGCACAGGTGTAATCCCATACGACCTGTTTACCTTCCCTCCATGGCTGCAGGGTGACTCCATCTGGGCGTTTTTGGCTGTTGTCAGGTCTGCACAACTGGGGTTCCCTTTGTGCTGGACACCCAGCTGTAGCCAAACTTCTCTTGATGATGTCATTGACTGCCTCGTGTCTAGCAATCTTTCCCTGTGTCTTACGACAGATGAGACCATGGCTGCCGTATTGGTCTGCCCGTGCCTGGCCGCAAATACACCGGTGCTCGGTGGAGATAGGGCGGCAAGGCGCAGAGCAACACCAATACTTAGGTCCCGATGATCCAGGCGGGTGCCCAAGGCGGAATTAGGGACTGCCAACAGGAAGTCCCCAGCATGGGGGGCTTGCACAGCTAGGAGACGCGCTCTGTCCTTCTGAGAAGCTACGTCCAACAATGCTTTGGCTATATATATATATATATATATATATATATATATATATATATATATATATATATATATAAACCTATTTATATATATATTTATATATATATATATATATATATATATATATATATATATTTATATATATATATATATATATATATATATATATATATATATATATAATAAAACCTATATATATATATTATATTATTATATATATTTATATATATATATATATATATATATATATATATATATATATATATATATATATATATATATATATATAATATATATATATATATATATATATATATATATATATATTTAAACCTAAAAAGGGTACCACTTCTGTTGCAAGTTTAGAGATCCATAACCTCGGAGAAGAAAATAAAGAGTACTCAGAGAAGACCTTGTGGATCCTCACTGAACACTGATATTTTCTTCTCCTACCACCCCTATTCTTTTGGTATGTGAGTATATATATCAAACTTTATTTGAAAATTTCATTACACAATAAGGGTTACAGCATTGGTTACGCAAATACACCTGTATTCAACTATATTATTATATTGTGCCTCGACGCAAATACACCTGTATTCGATGTGGATTGGGGCAGCGAGGTGGACAGCCACAACAATTCGGAGGGCCTGCGGTGTGAGACAGGTGCTGGTTTCTGATATTGGGTTTGCTAATAGGAAGTCACCTGCATGGGGAGCTGCTACAGCACCAGAGTCATTTGGTTCTTGGTCGGCAATGGGGCGATCCCAGCTGGATTGCTTATGGGCTTCAGAAGGTGGTGGTTGGGGTGCTGGTCCTGCGAGAGAGACACATTTGGTTGTGCAGTCTGTGAAACTGGGATCATGTTCCCCTGCCTGTTGAACTAGGTGCTCAGGTAGGATTTCCTTCACCAAGTTGTCAGACGCCACTGAAGAGGACAGAAACGCTGGTACAGCAATTTGTGTTGCTGTGCGCACGCCAAGGGCCCCCGAGTCTGACAGGAAGGGAGGCCCTGTTTCCACTGTGAGTCGCCGAGAGAAAGGTTGAGGGCTTTTTCTAGCATTGATTTCAGCAAGCTGTCGTAATCTTCTTATTTAATATTGTTGAAAGAAAGCGAACATCTTAGAAAGTAGGTCAGCCTGGGGAGGGACAAGCATCTGGTGATGAGGTAAAGTGCATCATGAGCATCAATGTCTTCAATTCTCTCGTTCATCCTCTTCAGGTCAGTGATCTTCTTACCAAGGACGTCGTCGATGGCATTCCCTCCAAGAGGAGCACCTAGGAGTGTGCTGTCCTCAGGGTTGGTTGTATGAATATCAGGCAAAACAACCTTTATTCGCTCTATTATGTGCTGGTTGGTGGAGGTTATTTCGCACTTGGAAGTCTTCTTCAGGGTGAGGCCTAGACTTGCTCCTTGCTCCTGAATTATTCTTATGTCGTCCAAGAGTGAGGCTGGGAAGCCAGCTAGAGTACCATCGTCCAAAAACCAAATATTGAGCTCACTGAACAGGTTATCGGTGACTTCCTTGATGACTAGGCAGAAAAGAAAAGGAGCAAGGGGGTCACCCTCTTGGAAACCTTCTTGTAATTAAATTTCATGTTCTCCGAATACCAGAGTTATATTCTTGCTGTAACATGAGTTTACAAACGGGTAGAGGGAAGGAAAAAGGCAAAACCGCACTGAGTACTGCATCCCTTGGAACCAAACTGAAAGCATTTTTGAAGTTCAGTTTTATCTGAACTTTTTCATCCGTAATGTTGGCAATGTAGGCTCTAGCTGCATGAGCCGCTGCCTCACACCCTTGGGGAATGCCAAACCCAAGCTGTTTTGGCTTCAGCATGTCGGCTGCTGCCTGACTAACTGCTCTAGCAGCAGCCTTAGCGACGAGACGACGGAGTGAATTGCCCACAGCTATCGGTCAAATTCCTCCATCATTTTTCCTCAACCCGTCCTCGCAAATTCGTATAGTCAATATTGACTTATTAAATACGTGCATAGGTGACATACTAAACATAATAGATACCCTTAAAAGGCTTCATAGAAAACACCGACCTTACCTAACCTTGTTAGTATGTTAAGATAAGCATCTTATTGCTTCGTAATTACAATTATTACTTAACCTATATTTATAATAGGTTAAGTAACAATTGTAATTACGAAGTTATAAGATTCTTATCTTAACATACTAACAAGGTTAGGTAAGGTCGGTGTTTTCTATGAAGCTTTTTAAGGGTATCTATTATGTTTAGTATGTCACCTATGCATGTATTTATTAAGTCAATATTGACTATACGAATTTGCGAGGACGGGTTGTTTTTCTCAGGGCACAGAGGGTAACGCCAAAAAAGAGAAGCCGTATGGTCTCTGGTATGTTGCCAGCTAGACATGTGTTAGAGAATCTAGTTAATTCCAACAGGAGGCCCTGTGCAATGTCTCTCAGTGCAGGGTTGAGCATTTGTTTGATATGGTTCGGTCTTAGTCCTGTTAACCCACCTGCTGATCCTCTTGGGAAGGATAAAGCTGCTTTATGCACCACGGAATCGAGCACACACAGGGGTTCTGCTCTGGGGACACCAACTATGGGAACACTGTCATCTCAAGGAGCTCTGGGTGGGTGTTTTTCTCTCAGGGCTTTTGCTGTATTGGCATCCCGGGTTGCGACTGTCTTCACTGGTGATGATTCTGATTGCCCCTATTGTGTTGCATTCTTCCATTTTCTTGCTGAGTGTTGCTCTGATTTTGGATGCCATTTTTTTACATTTTCATTTTTTGTATGATGCCAAAAAACGTTTCGTAAGGGCTTCATACAATTTCAAAGACTGGTTTACACATATCATATATCATATACCATGCTTATATTCGTTTTAAGCGAGGTGATATAACACAAATGTTTTGGGTGAGGTGACAGACCACGAATCATTGAGTATAAATTGGATATGAAAACATAAGGATGAAAGTACCTACAGAAGACCTAATGGCCCATATTTTCTCTTGCTGCTGCTATGTTGGTTCGGGGTCTTGATATGAGTAGAATATAGTTATGCATTAATTGACTGTTGATTGCTGGTGTTGACTTTTTGATGTGTAGTGCCTCGCTGATGTAGTGTCTTCGGCTATCGCTGTATCTATTGATGATTTCTGTGTTGCTTGTTAAGATTTCTCTGGTGATGCTCTCGTTGTGAGAAGAGATTATATGTTCCTCTATGGAGCCCTGTTGTTTGTGCATTGTTAATCACATAGAAAGAGACGTTGTTATCTTGTCTATATACTGAGATCTTTGGGGCTTACAGTCCCCCAAGTGGGCATGTGAAGGCATAGACGACGTTGGTTTCCTTCAAGGCGGTCTGTTTGGTGTCTTGGGACTTTTTCATGAGTAGGTTGGCAGTTTTTTTGTTTTTGTAATAAATTGTCAATTGTATTTTCTGATTTTAGTCTGTAGGGATAACGTTCCTATTATTAATATCTATCACGACACAGAAGTTCCTGTTAAACAGTCTAATTGGGAGTACTAGTATTGTATTAGTTGACTCTTCAGAGGTTGCATCGCGTTTCACCTTTCTTTTTATGACGTCTTCTACATACCGTTAGAGAAGCCATTGTTGACTAGGACCTGCCTTACCCTACAGATTTCTTCATCGGCTTGCTGCCATTCTGAGCTGTGACTGAGAGCCCAGTCGACGTAAGCGTTGACAACACTCCTCTTGTACCTGTCTGGGCAGTCACTATTGGCATTGAGGCACATTCCTATGTTTGTTTCCTTAGAGTAGACTGCAGTGTGGAAGCCTCCATTTCTTTACGTGACTGTTACATCTAGAAAGGGCAGCTTCCCATCATTTTCCATCTCGTCATTGAAATTTAACACCGATTTCTGCTCGAATGCCTCCTTCAGCTGCTGCAGACGTCTGACATCAGGTACATGAATAAAAGTGTCGTCAACATACCTGCAGGATATGGCGAGTTTCAAGTCCATGTCTCCTAAGACCCTTTGCTCTTTGGTACCCATGTAGAAGTTTGCAAACAGGACATCTAGGACAAAACCCATGGCGACCCCATATGCTTGCATATACCTGTGCCCATCTGGACTCAAGAAGGGTGCCTCTTTAGTGTAGGCTAAGAGTAGCTTTCTTGGTATGTTTTCTGGTATGTCAAGAGGAGTACAAGCTGGATCACGATAAACTCTGTACATTATCATTCTGATTGTTTCATCGACAAGTATGTTGGTAAATAGCGACTCTACATTAAAAGAGGCTCTTATCCCTGTGGCCCGTGCTCACCGCAGTAAGTCAACGAATTCCTTTGGAGACTTCAGGCTGAAATCACAAGGTTCATAAGAAGTCAACAAACAGTTGAGCTGCATAGCCAGTCTGTATGTGGGTGTGGGTATCTGGCTGAAGATTGGCCGAAGTGGGTTTCCAAGCTTGTGGGTCTTGACATTCCCATACGCATAACCAGGTTTGTATTCCCCAATAACTTTTGATCTCAGTATATAGGCAAGACAACAGCGTCTCTTTGTAGGCGATTAACAATGCACAAACAACAGGGCTCCATCAAGGAACATATAATCTCTTCTCACAACCAGACCATCACCAGAGAAATCTTAACAAGCAACACAGAAATCATCAATAGATACTGCGATAGCAGGAGATTCGACATCAGCGAGGTACTACACATCAAAAATTCAACACCAGCATTCAACAGCCAATTAATACATAACTATATTATACCCACTTCAAGACCCCGAACCAACATAGAAGCAGCAGGAAAAAATATGGGCCAATAGGCCTTCTGTAGTTACTTTCATTCTTATGTTTTCATATTCAATTTATTCCCATTGATTCGTGTTCTGTCACCTCACCCAAAACATTTGTGCTATATCACCTCACTCAAAACGAATAAAAGCATGATATATGATATGTGTCAACCAATCTTTGAAAATGTAAGAAGCCCTTATGAAACGCTTTCAGGCGTCAGACCAAAAATAAAAATGTAAAAAATTAATTTTGGAGAGTTAATTTTTCAATTACCCTTGACAGTGAAGAAAAACGTAAGAAATATTGAGAAGATTCGTGCTAGAATTATTAATCTTACCCTGAGAGTCCTCTAGACTCTAGATCAAGCATGGTAAAAGGCTGTGCGAAGAAAGGACTCTGTGCAAGTACCTAAAGAAATTAAAGGTCTCCCTGTCCTAGAGGTGTATAGTAATATGGGTTATGTAAATGATGACTTAGATGTTAAAGAGTACGTAGAGAGAAGTCAATCGGATGCTTCTGCTAAAAGGTAAATTACTTTGACAGTCCAGTAACTAATTTCCCCAACTCAATGACTTACCTCAGACATGACTGACCAGGAAGAGTTTACTCTAGCTTGGACCCGGCATGGAATGTTAGTGTTCAAACCCCTGGGGAGGATGATGTAATAATTGCATCATCAATTATGATGATGCAGTGGCAGGGTACAGCTAGTAACAAATAATTATAAACATGAACTGCGTACCCTGCCAGAGAAGGTGGCGGAGGGTAGTGAGGGCAGGTTCTGCAGGAGCGCCCCCCAGGCGTATAGGATGGTGGCGTTGAGCGCCACGGGACGGCCTCCCGTCACCCACTGCCACGCCCTCTGCAGCAGCCACAGGGTCACGCCCCATACCACCACCGTCACCAGCAGCACCACCCACAGCTTCCCTGCAGCAAGGAGGTGACAATTTGTGTATATTTTTAAAATGACTGGAATTTAATTCAAATTATGAAATAAATTTATGAGTTTGAAAATAAACATTATACATAAGTTGAATGTTCTTCCCATGTAGCTGACATTATATTCAGGTCGCTACCACATCACTCTGACCAAATCACTTGGTCGGAGTATAAGGTTCGATGCGAGAAAAAAAGTGTTGTAATTTAATGCATTTATCTGCGACGTATATATGATTTTATTAACGTTTTAATAATTTATGTTGCTTGAGTTCTTTTGAATTTTTGCTCTATTTGTTTTACATATATAACTAACTCTTTTGCCACTGGAAGGGTGATACCCGCCAACACACACCGAAACTACGACGTTGGTACAACGTTCGAACAGTTTTAACACCTCCTAACCAGTTATAACAACCATATAGCTAGTTGTAACAACGTTCGAATACGTCATAAACACGTTAAGCCAAGATGTAACAACTTTATTACAAGTTGTAACAAGCGGAAATAGAGACAGTTACGGTTTGTGTTTCCAGGTAAGGGCCGTATCCACAATACACACGACCCTTCTTACAGTAACCATCTTTACTACTCATGACCTTCCTCACTGTAACCATCTTTACTACTGTTACAGCCTGCTTGACCCAGTAACCGGGTTCATTCTACTTATGGGGCTTTAGTGCCTCTTGTTCTTCTATGATCCCACCCAAGTCAATGGTACATTGTCAAGAACTGCCGGTAGCAAGTAATTGTGTAAGGAATAATAGGGTAAACTAAACTAAATAGCACCTTCACCAATATATTATCTATTTCATATAACTACACACATGTACACAGTCTCTCTTTCGCACAGGATACTTAAGATATCTCGGAAGTGTTCTTCAAATTCCCGGTGAGTCCACTATTTTCAAATATACGTCATCCACGTCCAATGGTCATCACCGGTGAGTTCACCGTACTCACCATGGGCCAGTCCCCACATGGTATCGTCACGATGTCAAAATACCCGAACATCTGCTCTCCAGAAACACACTGGCAGAGAGCTTCAGCAACACGCTGACAGAGGTCACAAATAATACTTCCAGGGGTCACCACTAACACCCTGACAGAAATCTGCCTACACATTAGCAGCCCTTCTCAGCAGATAGACAGAACTGTCGTCTTGTAACTCCTCTTGACAATTTCCCAGGTACGTTGGTCCACTCAACACTGCACAAATACAACAGGGAACACACTGTCTAGTACTGAAGGCGGCCACATGTCCTCACAGGGACAAGTCAAGAGTTCTGGACTGCCCAAGGTGAACTGCCTTCCACAGTGTAACAGACAATCACCCCTGTGGATATAATAATCATTAAACCAGACAGAACATATACAAGGTGAACATAGGATGGCAGCCTTTCACCGGGGAACTGTAAATATAATCGGATGGACAATCTGGATGGCGTTGATATTGTTACTTCACTCACCAGAGGTCTTCATCTTCGACATCTTCTCCTAACTAAGGTGTGAACAGGAGCCTTTCACAGATGGCGTTGAACTTGTCACACCTCCTCCAACAGATGGCTTTGTCTTCATCTAGCATTATGATGCATTGGCGTTGGAGTGTTGGTCCATAGACTGCGTCGATATCGCCAGTACTCAATTCAGCAACGATGTTGATATTGTCACAACTACTCACGACAATCGTCACTGTAACTATCTTTACTACTTTCGACCTTTATCACTGTCACCATCTTTACTACTAACGACCATCATCACTGTAACTATCTTTAGTACAAACGACCTTCATCCATGTCACCATCTTTACAAGTAACTATCTTCATCACTGTCACTATCATTACGACTAACGAACTTACACCACCTTCCCTACTCGTCACCACCTTCCCTACCCTTCATCACCTTCCCTACCCTTCACCACCTTACCAACCCGTCACCCCCTATCCGACCTTTCACCACCTTCCCTACTCGTCACCACCTTCCCTACCCTTCACCCACTTCCCTGCCCTTCACAACCTTCCCTACCCTTCACCACCTTCCCTACCCTTCACCACCTTCCCTACCCTTCACCACCTTCCTTACCCTTCACCACCTTCCCTACTCTTCACCACCTTCCCTACTCTTCACCACCTTCCCTACCCTTCACCACCTTCCCTACCCTTCACCACCTTCCCTACCCTTCACCACCTTCCCTACCCTTCACCACCTTCCCTACTCTTCACCACCTTCCCTACTCTTCACCACCTTCCCTACTCTTCACCTTCCCTACCCTTCACCACCTTCCCTACCCTTCACCACCTTCCCTACTCTTCACCACCTTCCCTACTCTTCATCACCTTCCCTACTCTTCACCACCTTCCCTGCCCTTCATCACCTTCCCTACCCTTCACCACCTTCCCTACCCTTCACCACCTTCCCTACCCTTCACCACCTTCCCTACCCTTCACCACCTTCCCTACCCTTCACCACCTTCCCTGCCCTTCACCACCTTCCCTACTCTTCACCACCTTCCCTACTCTTCATCACCTTACCACAAGGTGGGAGGGTCACGGGGCACAAGGTGGGAGGGTCATGGGGCACAAGGTGGGAGGGTCATGAGGCACAAGGTGGGAGGGACATGGGGCACAAGGTGGGAGGGGTCACGGGGCACAAGGTGGGAGGGTCATGGGGCACAAGGTGGGAGGGGTCACGGGGCACAAGGTGGGAGGGATCATGGGGCACAAGGTGGGAGGGTCACGGGGCACAAGGTGGGAGGGTTCATGGGGCACAAGGTGGGAGGGATCATGGGGCACAAGGTGGGAGGGTCATGGGGCACAAGGTGGGAGGGTTCATGGGGCACAAGGTGGGAGGGTCATGGGGCACAAGGTGGGAGGGTCATGGGGCACAAGGTGGGAGGGTTCATGGGGCACAAGGTGGGAGGGATCATGGGGCACAAGGTGGGAGGGTCACGGGGCACAAGGTGGGAGGGTTCATGGGGCACAAGGTGGGAGGGTCATGGGGCACAAGGTGGGAGGGGTCATGGGGCACAAGGTGGGAGGGTCATGGGGCACAAGGTGGGAGGGTTCATGGGGCACAAGGTGGGAGGGGACATGGGGCACAAGGTGGGAGGGTCATGGGGCACAAGGTGGGAGGGTCATGGGGCACAAGGTGGGAGGGGTCATGGGGCACAAGGTGGGAGGGTCATGGGGCACAAGGTGGGAGGGGACATGGGGCACAAGGTGGGAGGGGACATGGGGCACAAGGTGGGAGGGGTCATGGGGCACAAGGTGGGAGGGTCATGGGGCACAAGGTGGGAGGGGACATGGGGCACAAGGTGGGAGGGGTCATGGGGCACAAGGTGGGAGGGTCATGGGGCACAAGGTGGGAGGGTTCATGGGGCACAAGGTGGGAGGGGACATGGGGCACAAGGTGGGAGGGTCATGAGGCTCAAGATGGGAGGGGTCACGGGGCACAAGGTGGGAGGGGTCACGGGGCACAAGGTGGGAGGGGTCACGGGGCACAAGGTGGGAGGGTCATGGGGCACAAGGTGGGAGGGTTCACGGGGCACAAGATGGGAGGGGTCACGGGGCACAAGGTGGGAGGGTCACGGGGCACAAGGTGGGAGGGTCACGGGGCACAAGGTGGGAGGGGTCACGGGGCACAAGGTGGGAGGGTTCATGGGGCACAAGGTGGGAGGGATCAAGGGACACAAGATGGGAGGGGTCATGGGGCACAAGGTGGGAGGGGTCACGGGGCACAAGGTGGGAGGGTTCATGGGGCACAAGGTGGGAGGGGTCACTGGGCACAAGGTGGGAGGGTTCATGGGGCACAAGGTGGGAGGTTTCATGGGGCACAAGGTGGGAGGGGTCATGGGGCACAAGGTGGGAGGGGTCATGGGGCACAAGGTGGGAGGGGTCATGGGGCACAAGGTGGGAGGGGTCATGGGGCACAAGGTGGGAGGGTTCATGGGGCACAAGGTGGGAGGTTTCATGGGGCACAAGGTGGGAGGGGTCATGGGGCACAAGCTGGGAGGGGTCATGGGATGCGACTCCGACCTGCTCATCACCATCTCTGGACAAAGAGAAGTCATACGTCAATATTTTATGAGGGCAATGAGCTCCAATCTTCAGGCCTGTACCTCTGAAAGACGAATAGATAAAATACAGATAATTATATTTTAAATAGTCTGCATATCTATATAAATAAAGATGGATATGTTCGTTTGTTCAAAATCATTAATCTCCGATAGTTCTTCACCGATTGCTTTGAATTTTTCACATAATGTTCCTTTCGCATCCAAGCAGGTTTTTATATACAAATTATACTGATGTCATGTCTGTGACAGAGAAAAACATGATTGTTTGAAAAAAACTGTGTTTTTTGTGTTTTTTCAAGTGAGGGAAATCTCTGAAACCTCTTTACCGACTGCTTTGAAATCTTGACACAACATTGCATTCGAAGAGGCGAGTGTTTTCATATGACTACTATATACATGCCTCACCTGTGACAGGAAAAAAAACATGCGTTTTTTTTTAAAAAACTGGGCCGTCTGTTGGACACATGAGCAACACACGCTGTGATCTACGAAAGTTCTTCACTGATTGCTTTGAAATCTTGACACGACGTCCCTTTGGAATTGGTGTGTGTTTTAATATACCTGTTATTTACATGCCACACCTGTGACAGGTAAAAACATGCAATTTTTGAAAACCAGCGCCATCTGTTGCACGTATGAGCGACATACGATATACAAGATATGTTACAATTCAATTTCAATGTTTCAGATTGCATTGATGTATTGAATTCTCATGGATTTTGATTTATTTTCATTTTGATTTGATTGTTTTGTGTGACATTGCATTGAAATTGAGCTGTGTTGTTTACCATTCCGTTCATTTCGTGGGTATAGCTAATTTGTTTATTTTTTCGTTGTTTTTCATTCCGTTTTTTTAACTGTTCTTCTTATTTTTCAGTGCAATTGGTGGTGAAATTGAGCTGTGTCAATTGATCTGTGTTTGAAATGAAATATTTCGTTAGTATTTTTTTGTTTTTGTTTTGAAAACAAGAAAAGAGACAACATGTTTATTTCACATCTGCAAATGTGCAACAAACAGCTATGAATCCAGCGGCTACAACGTTAACTGGTTTCTTCACGTTATGTCAAAATGACGCATTTGAAAAAAAAATATTAATGTATTCGGAAGTGACTACGTATTACACATGGAATGCCAGTAGAGAATCATTTGAACGACGTAAACGAGGAGAACGAGCCGACGAACATCCTGGCATACTCAAACAAACTACCATAGGTAGACTGTTCACTGTGCATTCCAATCAGGATGAATGCTTCTTTCTTCGCAAGCTGTTGGTAAATGTACCCGGTCCAACGTCTTTCCAGCAATTGAGATTTGTCAGCGGCGTAACACATGTCACTTTCCGTAGTGCATGTCAAGCTCTGAATTTATTGGAGAACGACCGACACTGGGATGTATGCATTAATGACACGTCCAACACGTCACATTCAAATCAAATGGATGTGACGTGTTGGACGTCATATCCAACCGGCTCTCCTTCATCTCCAACAGAGTATGGGAGAAACACAAATCGCAAATTGCTGAAGATATTGTCCGTCGAGTACGCAAGGAAAATCCAAATATGAACATGAATTTCACATCAGAAATCTACAACGAAGCCTTGATAATGATTGAAGATTTGTGCTTAGAAATCTCGAACAAAGTTCTCAATCAATTGGGAATGCCATCACCGAATCGATCTGCTACTGCTTCGTTCGCTGCAGAATTGCGTCGTGAACAAAATTACAACACGGGTGATCTGTTGTCATATGTGCAATCATATATTCTTAAGCTAACGCTTACGCAAAAAGGCATTGACGATCAAATAATTCAAACTGTCAATATCGGGTTTAGAGAAATCTTCTTAGATGCGCCAGGAGGAACTGTAAAACATTTCTAATTAGATTGATTTTGGCAGCATTTCGATTCCAAAATGGTTAACCTTAGCTCTTGCATCGTCCAGAATAGTTGCGACATTGCTAGCAGGTGGAAGAACTTCTACTTCGGCTTTGAAATTGCCATTGAACATGCAATTCATTGAAACTCCCACGTGCAACATTTCCAAAGCATCCAGCATGGGAAAAGTATTGCAGAAATGTAAATTTATTATTTGGGATGAATGCACAATGGCTCACAAAGAAATCGCTCAAGGCTCGTGATCGATCATTGCAAGATTTGCGTGCAGACATCAGACCATTTGGGAATGCATTAATATTGCTTGCAGGAGATTCATGCAAGTATTACCTGTAATTCCTCGATCGACACCAGCGGACGAAATAAATGCTTGCCTGAAATACTCTACTTTGTGGTGCCACGTAAAGATGTTAAAATTAACTACAAATATGCGTGTCCAACTGCAAAACGACTCATCAGCTGAGATATTCTAACATCAATTTCTGGAAATTGGGATCGTGGAAATTGGGACGAAAACGTGGCAGTCACATACAAGTCCGTCGACACTGTGGTGGAAGCAGATGAAACGGTTAATTATCCAACATAATTTTTTAATTCACTCGATCTCCCAGGGATACCACCACAGCACGAAATGCAATTAAAAATCGGCGTGCCATTTATCATGTTACGAAATATCAACCAGCCAAAGCTTAGCAACGACACGCGGCTTGCAGTAAAAAATTATTCAGCAACGTCGTAGAAGCAACAATATTGACGGATCTTTCAAAGATGAAGGTGTTTTCATTCTTCACATTCTTATGATTCCAACGGATTTGCCATTTCAATTAAGAGATTGTAATTCCCAATTCGATTGGCGTAGCAATCACCATCAACAAAGCTCAGGGCCCTCTTCAGAATTGTGCAGTTCAGATCTAGACACGGATTGCTTCTCACATGGACAATATATGTTGCGTTTTCTAGAGTCGGCAAAGAGACGATCTCTATGCCTTAACAGACAGGGNGTGATAACTGTGTGTAGTGAAAACAGTGAGTAGTGATAATCGTGTGAATTGATACAGTGTGTAGTCATAACGAGTGTAGTGATGACAATGTGTAGTGATAATCGTGTGAAATAATAACAGTGTGTAGTGATAACAGTGTGTGAAGTGATAACAGTGTGTAGTGATAACAGTATTAGTCTAACTGTGTGTAATGATAACCGTGTTAAGTGATAACAGTTTGTAGTGATACAGTGTGTAGTGATAACCGTGTGATTGATAACAGTGTGTAGTTATAAATGTGTGAAGTGAAACTGTGAATAGTGATAACAGTGTGAGTGATTATGTGTGTAGTGATACCAGTGTGTACTGATAACCGAATGTTGTGATAACAGTCTAGTGATAACAGTGTAATGATAAACGTGTAAAGTGATAACAGTGTGTAGTGATAACAGTGAAGTGATAACGTGTTAGGTGATAACAGTGTGTAGTGATAACAGTGTGAGTGATAACCGTTTGAAGTGGTAACAGTGTGTAGTGATACATAGTGTGTAGTGATAGCCGTGTGAAGTGATAGCCATGTGTAGTGATAACCGTGTGAAATGATAACAGTGTGTTGTGATAACCGTGTGAAGTAATAACCGTGTGAAATGATAACATGTGTAGTGATAACAGTGTGCAGTGATACAGTGTGTCGTGATAACAGTGTGTAGTGATAGCCGTGTTTATTGATAGCCGTGTGAAGTGATAGCCGTGTGAAATGATAACAGTGTGTAGTGATAAAAGTGTGAAGTGATAACAGTGTGAAGTGATAACAGTGTGTAGTGATTACAGTGCGTAGTGATAACAGTGTGTAGTGATAACCGTGTGAAATGATAACAGTGTGTAGTTATAATAGTGTGAAGTTTTTACAATGAGTAGTGATAACCGTGTGAAGTATTAACCGTGTAAAGTGATAACAGTATGTAGTCATAACTGTGTGTAATGATAACCTTGTGAAGTGATAACAGTGTGTAGTGATAACAGTATGTAGTCATAACTGTCTGTAATGATAACCGTGTGAAGTGATAACAGAGTGTAGTGATAACAGTGTGTAGTGATAACAGTGTGTAGTGATAACAGAGTGCAGTGATAACCATATGAAATGATAACAGTGTGTAGTGATAAGAGTGTGCAGTGATAACAGTGTGAAGTGATAACAGTGTGTAGTGATAACAGTGTAGTGATAAGTGTGTGTAGTGATAGCCGTGTGAAGTGAGAACAGTGTGTAATGATAACAGTGTTTCGTGATAACAGTGTGTAGTAATAACAGTGTGTAGAGATAATAGTGTGCAGTGATAACAGTGTGTAGTGATAACCGTATGTAGTGATAACTGTATTTAATGATAACATTGTGTGGTGATAACTGTGTGTAGTGAAAACAGTCAGTAGTGATAATCGTGTGAATTGATAACAGTGTGTAGTCATAACAGAGTGTAGTGATGACAGTGTGTAGTGATAATCGTGTGAAATGATAACAGTGTGTAGTGATAACAGTGTGAAGTGATAACAGTGTGTTGTGGTAACCCTGTGAATTAATAACCGTGTGAAATGATAACAGTGTGTAGTGATAACAGTGTGTCGTGATAGCCGTGTTGTGACAGCCGTGTGAAGTGATAACCGTGTGAAGTGATAACAGTGTGTAGTGATAAAATTGTGAAGTGATAACTGTGTGAAGTGATAAGTGTGTAGTGATTACAGTGCGTAGTGATAACAGTGTGTAGTGATAACCGTGTGAAATGATAACAGTGTGTAGCTATAATAGTGTGAAGTTTTTACATTGAGTAGTGATAACCGTGTGAAGTAAAAACCGTGTAAAGTGATAACAGTATGTAGTCATAACTGTGTGTAATGATAACCTTGTGAAGTGATAACAGTGTGTAGTGATAACAGTATGTAGTGATAAACGTTTGAAGTGATAACAGTGTGTAGTGATAACAGTGTGTGTGGTGATAGCCGTGTGTAGTGATAGCCATGTGTAGTGATTGCCGCGTGAAGTGATAACAGTATGTAGTAATTACAGTTTGTAGTAATAACTGTGTATGGTGATAACCGTGTGAACTGATAACGGTGTGAAGTCATAACAGTGTGTAGTGATAACCGTGTGAAGTGAGAAAAGTGTGCAGTGATAACAGAGTGTAGTGATAACAGTGAGTAGTGACAACAGTGTGTTGCGATAGCCGTGTGAAGTGATAACAGTGTGTAATGATATCAGTGTGTAGTGATAAGTGTGTAGTGATAACAGTGTGCAGTGATAACCGTGTGAAGTGATAACAGTGTGCAGTGATAACCGTGTGAAGTGATAACAGTGTGTAGTGATAAGTGTGTGTAGTGATAGCCGTGTGAAGTGAAAACAGTGTGTAATGATAACAGTGTGTAGTTATAACAGTGTGTAGTGATAACAGTGTGAAGTGATAAAAGTGTGTAGTGATAACAGTGTGTGGTGATAACCGTGTGAAGTGATAACAGTGTGTAGTGATAACCGTATGTAGTGATAACTGTATTTAATGATAACATTGTGTAGTGATAACTGTGTGTAGTGATAAAAGTGTGAAGAGATAACAGTGTGAGGTGATAACTGTGTGTAGTGAAAACAGTGAGTAGTGATTATCGTGTGAATTGATAACAGTGTGTATCCCTACCTTTGCAACCTTCCCTACAGTTGCAGGCGAAGAGTCACAATAACGTTACTGAAGTATGTTGACCAGACCACACACTAGAAGTTGAAGGGACGACGACGTTTCGGTCCGTCCTGGACCATTCTCAAGCGACTTGAGAATGGTCCAGGACGGACCGAAACGTCGTCGTCCCTTCAACTTCTAGTGTGTGGTCTGGTCAACTTCCCTACAGTTCACCACTACCTCTAAACTTCCCCAACATTCCTACCCTTCACCATCGCCCCTACCCTTCACAACCTTCCCTGCCCTTCACCACCTTTCTTACCCTTCTCCACCTTCCCTTCCCTTCTTCACCTGCCCTACCATTTCGGCACCCCCCTACAATTCAACACCTTCCCTACCCTTCACCACCTCCCCTACCCTTCACCACCTCCTCTATCCTTCACCACCTTCCGTACCCTTTCACCACCTTCTCTATCCTTCACAACCTTCACCATCATCCCTACCCTTCACAACCTTTCCTACAGTTCACCACTACCTCTAAAAATCCCCACCATTCCTACCCTTCACAACCTTCCCTACCCTTCACCACCTTCCCTACTCTTCACCACCTTCCCTACCCTTCACCACCTTCCCTACTCTTCACCACCTTCCCTACCCTTCACCACCTTCCCTACCCTTCACCACCTTCCCTACTCTTCACCACCTTCCCTACCCTTCACCACCTTCCCTACTCTTCACCACCTTCCCTACCCTTCACCACCTTCCCTACCCTTCACCACCTTCCCTACTCTTCACCACCTTCCCTACCCTTCACAGCCTTCCCTACCCTTCACCACCTTCCCTACTCTTCACCACCTTCCCTACCCTTCACAGCCTTCCCTACCCTTCACCACCTTTCCTACCCTTCACTACCTTCCCTTTCCTTCCCAACCTTCCCTACAGTTCTCCAAAACCTCTAAACTTCCCCACCTTCACTATCGCTCCTACCCTTTACAACTTTCACTACCCTTCACCATCTTCCCTAACCTTTACCACCACCCTTACCCTTCACAACTTTCCCTACCTTTTACCACCACACCTATAATTCCCAACCTTCCTTACCTTCCCTATCTTTTACAACCTTCCCTACCCTTCACTAACTTTCCTACAATACACCACTTTCCTACCCTTCACCACATTCCCTACCCTTCACTACTACCCCTAATCTTACCCACCTTCCATACCCTCCACCGCTCTCCATCTTCCCTACGCTTCACCAACTTCCTTAACCTTCACCACCTTCCCTACCCTTCTCCACCATCCCCCCCCTTCACTACTACCCCTACCCTTCACCACCTCCCCTTCCCTTCGCCACCTTCCTTACCTTTCACCACCTTCCCTACTCTCCACCTCCTTCCTTACCCTTCACCATCTTCCCTACCCTTCACAACCATCCCTACCCTCCACCACCTTCCCTACGCTTCGCCACCTTCCCTTCCCTTCACATCCTTCCCTACCCTTCACCGCTTTCCCTACCTGTCACCATCTTCCCTACGCTTCACCACCTTCCTTAACCTTCACCACATTCCCTACCCTTCAACACCTTCCCTACCCTTCACCACCACCGTTAACATTCACCACTAACCCTAATTTTCACCACGTCCCTAACCTTCACAACTTTCCCTACCCATCACCACCTTCCTCACCCTTCATCCCCTTCCCTATCGTTCACCACCATCCCTACCCTACACAACCTTCCCTACTCTTCACCACCTTCCTTACCCTTCACCACCTTCCCTACCCTTTACAACTTTTCCTTCCCTTCACCACCTTCCTTTCCCTTCACAACCTTCCCTACAGTTCACCACTACCTCTAAACTTCCCCACCTTTCCAACCCTTCATCATCGCCCCTACCCTTCACCACTTTCCCTAGTCTTCACCACCTTCCCTACCCTTCACCTCCTTCCCTTCCTTTCACCACCTTCCCTACCCTTCACCACCTTCCCTACCCTTCACAACCTTCCCAACCCCTCACCACCTTCCCTACCCTTCACCACCTTCCCTACCCTTCACCCCCTTCCCTAACCTTCACCTCCTTCCCTACCCTTCATAACCTTCCCTACCCTTCACCACCTTCCCTACCATTCACAACATTCACTACCCTTCACCACCTTCTCTACCCTTCACCACTTTCCCTACCCTTCACCACCTTCCCTACCCTTCACAACCTTCCCTACAGTTCACCGCAACCTCTTAACTTCCCTACGTTTCCTACCCTTCACCATCCCCTACCCTTCACAACCTTCCCTTCCCCTTTCACCACCTCCCCTATCATTTAACCACCTCCCTACCCTTTTCCAACTCCCCTACTCTTCACCTCCCCTTCCCNAAAAAGTTGTATTTTTTTCCTGGAAAATGTAAAATAAAATTTAAATACTAGTCTGGATATCCAGCTCAGTACCAGAGTGTTCTAGTGACGAGTTTTCATCGGTAAGGTTTCTAGTGGTGTTCTTTCATCGGTAAGGTTTCTAGTGGTGTTCTTTCATCGGTAAGGTTTCTAGTGGTGTTCTTTCATCGGTAAGGTTTCTAGGGGTTCTTTCATTAGTAAGGTTTTAGTGGTGTTCTTTCACTGGTAAGGTTTCTAGTGGTGTTCTTTCATCGGTAAGGTTTCTAGTGATGTACTTTCATTGGTAGGGTTTCTAGTATGTACTTTCATTGGTAAGGTTTCTAGTGATGTACTTTCATTGGTAGGGTTTCTAGTGATGTACTTTCATTGGTAAGGTTTCTAGTGATGTACTTTCATTGGTAGGGTTTCTAGTGATGTACTTTCATTTGTAAGGTTTCTAGTAATGGTCTTTCATCGGTAAGGTTTCTAATGGTGTTCTCTCATTGGTAAGGTTTCTAGTGATGTTCTCATTGGTAAGGTTTCTAGTGGTGTAATTTCAGGGTAGGGTTTTTATTGATATTTCCTCAATAATGTCTCTAGTGGTGTTCTTTGAACTGTAAGGTTTCTAGTGATGTTATATCAACAGTAAGGTCTTTAGTTAAGTGGTTTTTTTAACGTAACATCTCCAGTGGTGTTTTTCTGGTAAAGTCTCCAGTGGTGTTTTCTTTGGTAAAGTCTCCAGTGATGTTTTTCTTTGGTAAAGTCTCCAGTGGTGTTTTTCTTTGGTAAAGTCTCCAGTGATGTTTTTCTTTGGTAAAGTCTCCAGTGGTGTTTTTCTTTGGTAAAGTCTCCAGTGGTGTTTTTCTTTGGTAAAGTCTCCAGTGGTGTTTCAACAGTGAAGGTTCCAGCGGGGGGGGGGGTGCAAGCGTTGGAAGAATCATGATCATGTAATGTTCTTTTAGCAATAATGGCTGTACAAGAATGTAGCAACTCTTGTATATATCTAAACAAAAATAAAGTTTCTAGTGGTATTCAGATCAGATTCAGATTCTTTATTCAGGTAAAGGTACATCCATTGAGTGACATACATAATGATGGATTTAAAGTTAAGAGATAGTACATACAATGCCTAAAGCCACTAGTACGCATAGCGTTTCGGGCAGTTCTTTCAGTAGTAAAGTTTCTAGTTGTGGTCTTTTACTAGTAAGATCTCTAATGGTGTACCTTCAACGGTAGGGTCTCTAGGGCGGTGTTTTCAACGGTCATCTTTCTAATGGTGTTCTTTCAGTGATTAGGTTTCTGGCTGTGTTCTCGCAAGAATAAGGTCTCTGGTGGTATTCTTCCAGTGGCAAGGGCCGGAGTCGTGTGGTTTCGATGGCGGGTCTCCAGATGTGAACTGTTAACGGTAAGGTCTCAAATGATGATTTTTAAAAGGGTATGGTTTCTAGCAGTGACGTTTTCTAAAACATAAGCATTATGGAGCACTAGAGAGGGGTACCCGGCGCTGCTCGGGTGACGGACGACACATCTTCACTACGTACTGTCCTCATCACTGTAACCATCTTAAGTACACAGTCTTCAACACTGTAACCATCTTAAGTACACAGTCTTCATCACTGTAACCATCTTAAGTACACAGTCTTCATCACTGTAACCATCTTATGTACACAGTCTTCATCACTGTAACCATTTCACTACGCACAACCGTCTACACTGTAACCATCTATTCTACATACGGGCATCCTCATCACTGAAACCATCTTCACAGCATACTGTTTTTCATCGCTATGAGGATTTGCATTACTCAGCCATCGTTAGGTACCTCATCTACACCCATCATCACCACTACCTTTCTTCCCTTCATCACTACATCTACCCTTCACCACCTTCCCTACCTTTACCACCTTCCCTACCCTTCACCACCTTCCCTACCCTTTACCACCTTCCCTACCCTTTACCACCTTCCCTACCCTTCACCACCTTCCCTACTCTTCACCACCTTCCCTACCCTTCACCACCTTCCCTACCCTTTACCACCTTCCCTACCCTTCACCACCTTCCCTACCCTTGATACCTGGTTGATACCTGGTTGATGGGGTTCTGGGAGTTCTTCTACTCCCCAAGCCCGGCCCGAGGCCAGACTTGACTTGTGAGAGTTTGGTCCACTAGGCTGTTGCTTGGAGCGGCCCGCAGGCCCACATACCCACCACAGCCCGCTTGGTCCGGCACTCCTTAAAGGAAACAACCTAGTTTCCTCTTGAAGATGTCCACGGTTGTTCCTGTAATATTTCTGATGCTTGCTGGTAGGACGTTGAACAACCGTGGACCTCTGATGTTTATACAGTGTTCGCTGATTGTGCCTATGGCACCTCTGCTCTTCACTGGTTCTATTCTGCATTTTCTTCCATGTCGTTCACTCCAGTATGTTGTTATTTTACTGTGCTGATTTGGGACCTGTCCCTTCAGTATTTTCCATGTGTATATTATTTGATATCTCTCTCGTCTCCTTTCTAGTGAGTACATTTGGAGAGCTTTGAGACGATCCCAATAATTTAGGTGCTTTATCTCGTCTATGTGTGCCGTATATGTTCTCTGTATTCCCTTAATTTCAGCAATCTCTCCTGCTCTGAAGGGGAAGTGAGTACTGAGCAGTACTCAAGACGGGACAACACAAGTGATTTGAAGAGTACAACCATTGTGATGGGATCTCTGGACTTGAAGGTTCTCGTAATCCATCCTATCATTTTTCTGGCTGACGCAATACTTGTTTGGTTATGCTCCCTAAACGTTAGGTCGTCGGACATTATTATTCCCAATCCTTGATATGCTGTTTTCCTACTATGGGCAGATTCGATTGTGTTGTACCCTGTATTACGTTTAA
>WNGS01111181.1:47887408-47925674 GCA_020271785.1 Procambarus virginalis
GAAATGTTTCCTTGTATATTATTAACATTCTTGATTTGAGGTGCAATATTGTGTTTGCCACCTCGACTCCTATGACTTGATCCTCGTACATTGCTTTTATTTATTGATTGTGGTTTCTTTAGTGCGGAACGACACATAGCACCAAAATGATTTAGTTTTCTACACTCATAGCACTTCTTACCTTGTGCAGGACAAACATTATCTGGGTGTGGGTAGTCTCCTCCACAATTGTAACATTTATTATTGACAACCTCTGATGTGAGTCGTTGTGACTGCTTGAGTCTTGTTCCATGACTCCAGTTGTGATGTGGTTCTCGGCTCAATTTAATGTTAGGTTTGGCATGATATCTTCTATGATCATGGTGTCCTCCCTGAACCTTACACACTTCATGACTGTTAGTAACAGTGGCAGAACCGTTGTTGGCACTGCACTCCATGACACGAGCATCACGTGCAGCATCTTCCATTCGACGAGCCATATCCAGTATCTTGTTAAGAGAACTTTCATCATCAACAAGTTCTAGAGCTCTTCGACGAAGACGTGTAGATGTGCATGTTTCAATTATTTGCTGTTTGATTTCTTTGTCAACATCAGCAAACTCACAGTGGGCTGCTAAACCCTGCAGACGTGTATGGTATTGATCAACAGTTTCATTAGAGAGTTGTTTTGCTCTCCTGAAATGCATAATTTCCATAGCAGTATTTTGCCTTGGTTTGAAATGCTCAGTTAATTTGGCCTTGGCAGTGTCATAATCTTTGGCACCACCAGTGTCTTTCAGTGTATCAAAGATATCACAAACTCTATCACCTGCATAGTGAAGCAGAAAGGCACGCTTTCTTTCAGCACTTTTGATGTCAGAAACTATCAACAAATTTTCAAACCTTTTAAGCCATTTGACCCACCTCTGTGACAGGTTTGTCTGGTCACAGTCAGGATCAAATGCAGGAAACTGAGGTATATTTGCCATTTTTACTGAATAAATTTAAACTTATCACTTAAAATGTTCCTCAGAATATATAACACTTACTGCACTGTATATGTTATTTAAGAATTCACTGTAATTACTTTAATTTTGCAAAGCACACAAGCATTTTAATGCAAAAGTTCACAACAGTGCACAACACAGCAGCAACTGACTTCTTACCTAACCCTTGTGTACATGTGTTGTTCCTACTCACAGCAACACAGCAGTTGTTAGCAGTTGGTACAGCAATTGGCAGCAGTTGGCAGCAGTAGGCAGCAGTAGGCAGCAGTAGGCAGCAGTTGGTACAGCAATTGGCAGCAGTTGGCAGCAGTAGGCAGCAGTAGGTTCACAGCGTGAAGAATTTTGTAGCACGGAGCGTCGTTTCGTAACCAAAACATCGAGTTTTGTACACTGCATCAAAGCGTCGTTTCGTACACAGCGTCGGCAGATTCCTCTCACAGCAACACTCAGCACAGCTTGGGTAGCACACAGCATTGGCCAGCACACAGCAACGGCCAGCACACAGCAACGATCAGCACACAGCAACAGTCAGCACACAGCATGGGGTTGCATACAGCATCGGGTATGGTGCTCAAAGACAGCTTCTCCTTCCTCCTCTCGGCGAGACAGCATGCTCCTTCCTTGTGTTTTGTTGAACAAAATACCTGCGTTCCCAGTTCATCCTCGTCGCCAGTGTGGTGTCTGTGTATAGCTGAGATAGTCTTGGTAGTAAGGTTGATGTAAAGTCATTCCTGGTTACTGACTTTAATAATAATAAACGATTACATGACTATGGCTCCCAAGCTTGGCAGGCGTCCTGTGCTTTGTTTTCCTTCTCTAGTGGCGTCCAGCCGCCGCACATAGAAAACGGATGGTACCATTTTCTGTGAACATGACAGAATCCTGCTTCGAAATCAGGAGAAATCACACACTGGGCTTCCGTCAGCAAACTTTTGTTTACTCGAACGACTGTTGACATTCCTCCCCCACACTTCCACCTAACATTCTTAGATAGCAACTCTGTCAGAGGGTGAGCCCCATCGAGAAATTCTTGCAAAAACCCCGGTAGTAGCCTATCATCCAGAGGTAGCGTAACAGCTCTTTCCCGGCCCTGGGAGTTGGATACTCATTAATAGCCACCACCTTTTAATCAGCCGAAGCTACTTCTCCTTGGCCCACGACAAAACCTAAATATTCATGTTTAGCCTTCCACGAACTCGCTTTTGGCTAGGTTAATGGTCAAGTTCGCCTCTCCTAATCATCTGAATAATTCTTTCATCCAATCCATATGCTCCTTCAAACTGTTAGCATACACTACTATGTCGTTGATGTTTATTGTGCAACTTTTGGCTCCTCGTAGCACCCCGTTTATAATTCTTTGGAAGCAACTTCCACAATTCTTCATACCGAATGGAAGTACTTTGTACTGGTGCAAGCAGTCCGGTGTTACAAACGCAGAGATCTTTCTGGCACTTGGAGATAAAGGTATCTGATTGTAACCTTTCAATAGGTCGACCTTGGAAACATAGTTGGCGTTTCCCACTTGGAAGACGCAATCAGTTACTCGAGGCATAGGGTGGGAATCTGACACAGTGATGGAATTTACCTTCCGATAATCTGTTCAAAAACGGAACGAACTATCGCCCTTCTTCACCAACACACCAACTTAACTAGCTATTGCTAGGCTCGGCAAGATCATTTGCCAACAAATATTCCACCTCTTGCTGCATGAGCTTCCTCTTCTCTGGGCTGACTCGATAGGTGTTCTGCTTGATACCTGCTAGATGAGGTTCTGGGAGTTCTACTACTCCCCAAGCCCGGCCCGAGGCCAGGCTCGACTTGGGAGAGTTTGATCCACCAGGCTGTTGCTTGGAGCGGCCCGCAGGGCCACATACCCACCACAGCCCGGCTGATCCGGAACTTCTCTTAGGAAACAGTCCAGTTTTCTCTTAAAGATGTCCACGGTTGTTCCGGCAATATTTCTTATAGTCGCTGGGAGGGCGTTGAAAACCGCGGACCTCTGATGTTTATACAGTGCTCTGTGATTGTGCCTATGGCACCTCTGCTCTTCACTGGTTCAATCTTGCATTTTCTTCCATATCGTTCACTCCAGTATGTTGTTATCTTACTGTGTAGATTTGGGACCTGGCCCTCCAGTATTTTCCATGTGTATATTATTTGGTATCTCTCTCGTCTCCTTTCTAGAGAGTACATTTGGAGAGCTTTGAGACGATCCCAATAATTTAGGTGTTTTATCTCGTTTATGCGTGCCGTATATGTTCTCTGTATTCCCTCTATTTCAGCAATCTCTCCTGCTCTGAAGGCGGTAGTGAGTACTGAGCAGTACTCGAGACGGGACAACACAAGTGACTTGAAGAGTACAACCATTGTGATGGGATCCCTGGATTTGAAAGTTCTCGTAATCCATTCGATCATTTTTCTGGCTGACGCGATATTTGCTTGGTTATGCTCCCTAAACGTTAGATCGTCGGACATCATTATTCCCAAATCCTAGACATGCTGTTTTTCTACTATGGGAAGATTCGATTGTGTTTTGTACCCTGTATTATGTTCAGATCCTCATTTTTGCCGTACCTGAGACCTGAAATTTTCACTGTTAAACATCATGTTATTTTCTGCTGCCCAATCGAAAACTTTGTTGACATCTGCTTGTAGGTTTTCAATGTCTTTAGCAGAGGTAATTTTCATGCTGATTTTTGTGTGATCTGCAAAGGATGACACGAAGCTGTGACGTGTATTTTTGTCTATATTAGATATGTGAATAAGGAACAGTAGCGGTGCAAGGACTGTACCTTCAAGTACAGAGCTTTTAACATCGCTTGGACTCGATTTTATCTGATTGACTGTTACTCTTTGTATTCTGTTCGACAGGAAATTGAGTATCCAGCGTCCTACTTTTCCAGTTATTCCCATTTACCCCATTTTGTGAGCTATCACCCCATGGTCACATTTGTTGAACGCCTTTGCAAAGTCTGTGTATACAACATCTGCATTTTGCTTTTCTTCTAGGGCTTCTGTGATTTTGTCATAGTGTTTGAGTAACTGTGACAGGCAGGATCTTCCCGCTCTAAATCCATGTTGTCCTGGATTGTGCAATTCATTGTTTTCCATAAAACTAGAAATTTGATTCCTAATCACTCTTTCAAACACTTTTATTATGTGTGATGTTAGTGCAACTGTCCTATAATTTTTTGCCAAGGCTTTACTCCCCCCTTGTGCAACGGAGCTATATCTGCAGATTTAAGTGCTGCTGGTATCTCCCCTGTATCCATGCTCTTTCACCATATTATGCTGAGTGCTCTCGCTACTGGTACTTTACATTTTTTTATGAATATTGAATTCCATGAGTCAGGCCCAGGGGCTGAGTGCATGGGCATATTGTCAATTTCTCTTTGAAAGTCTTCCGAGTTTGTGGTAATATCCGTTATATTATCTGCAGCTTGAATGTCATTCATAAAGAAGCTGTCTGAAGCTGCTAAACATAGCCTCATACTGGCTTCTTAGAATTTCACTAATCTCTTTGTTTTCCTCTGTGTACGTACCTTTATTTGTAATTAACGGTCCAATACTGGTCGAGGTTTTTGATTTTGATTTTGCGTATGTGAAAAAATATTTCGGATATTTCCTTATCTCTTGTAAAGCTTTCTGTTCCAATTCCATTTCCTCAGACTCATATGATCGCTTCAACGTTTGTTCTATTTCTTCGATCTCCCTGCTTAGGCTTATTTTCCTTGCTTGTGATAGTTGTGTCTGCCGAAGCATTTTCGTTATTTTTTTCCTTCTCCTGTACAGTCGTCTGCGTTCTCTTTCTAGAGTGGTCCTCTTTCTGCCCCTCCTCATAGGCACGTGCTTCAAGCAGACCTTGTAAGCTTCAGCTGTCAGTTGAGCTATTCCCTGTGTGGGAGTTTTGTCGCTTAAGACCGTCTCCCATTGAATGGTTGCAAGGTCTACATTTATTTTATCCCAGTCGATCCTCTTATTGTTGAAATTGAATTAATTGAATATTCCTTCTCGCTTGTTAGGTCTCCTAGACCTACTACCGTTATTTATGCTAGTTCGCACTTCAATGAGCTTATGGTCTGAGTATGAAGTATCTGAGATTGTGATGTCTCTGATTAGTTCATCATTGTTTGTGAATAACAAGTCTAGTGTGTTTTCGTTCCTAGTTGGTTCTGTAATCTGTTGATTGAGCGAGAATTTGTCACAGAATCTCAAAAGTTCTCTGACCTGTGGTTGGTTATTTCCCGGGTCATTCCCTGATATGATATTTGTGTTTGCCATTCTCCATCTTAGACTCGGTAAATTGAAATCTCCAAGGAAGATAATATCTGGAGCTGGGTTTGCTAGGTTATCAAGTATGTTCTCTATTTTGTGCATCTGCTCTGTGAATTCCACAACCGTTGTATCTGGCGGTTTATATATTAGAACAATAATTAGGTTTAGTTTCTCTACCTTAATTTCAAGTACCTCTACCACCTCATTAGTTGAGTTTAGTACTTCTGTGCATACCAGGTCCTCTTTAATATACAGACCTACTCCTCCATTTGACCTAGTTTTTCTATCACATCCATTTCTATCACATCTATCTGTTTAATCGGTTTTCCACCCCTCACTTCCACCTCCTGCACTATGCCTCGGTGCTGTCGGGTCAGTGTGACTCATTCTTCCTTAGCCGAGTCACAAGGTCGTCCTTCTACCTCACATGCAGATGATGCAGTTTCTCCTCCAGGTGCGTCAAACTCTCGGTGTTGGAGAGACGAGCACCGTCGTCACGGTCCCACTTTCCCTCCTCCGTCGGCCTCTCTTGGCTCAGTTCCATACAGAACCATCCTCTCTCCTCCTAACCGCGTCGTCTTCTCCCAACCTGCGTCCTCCTGTTCTGCCAGGATGTACGGCTTCAGTCGTATTACATGACACACCTAGGGAGCCGGTTGGCAGAGCAGACAGCATGCTGAACTTGTGATCCTGTGGTCCCGGGTTCGATCCCGGGCACCAGCGAGAAACAATGGGCAGAGTTTCTTTCACTCTATGCCCCTGTTACCTAGCAGTAAAATAGGTACCTGGGTGTTAGTCAGCTGTCACGGGCTGCTTCCTGGGGGTGGAGGCCTGGTCGAGGACCGGGCCGCGGGGACACTAAAGCCGCGAAATTTTCTCAAGATAACCTCAAGACGATAACCCCTGTGTCTTTCGAGGGCGATTCGGCTTGCTGATCTCTTAGTTCACCTTACCAACTCGCCTGAACAATCGAGTAG
Organism: Procambarus virginalis; assembly: GCA_020271785.1. Lineage (NCBI taxonomy): Eukaryota > Metazoa > Arthropoda > Malacostraca > Decapoda > Cambaridae > Procambarus > Procambarus virginalis. The sequence goes on from WNGS01111181.1 coordinate 47,893,647, forward strand.
GGACTGTCGGCGCGATTCCATCACTCTACCCTTCCCGGGCAGCAGCAGCATCACCTTGGCTCCTGCCTCAAGCTCTCTCGGAACAGTATTCCGATCGTAACAGACCGACATCTTCTGTGCTGTTCTCAGGTGTTCAGCCGCCAGCTTCTTCGCGTTTTTAATCGTTACCTGAACTTCCGCATGTACTCCTCCACTGTTACCAATGACTTCCCTGACGTCAATCGCTCCTTCAACGTTACTTAAGGACTTCTCACTTCATGACCGTATACACGTTGAAAAGGAGAGAATCCCAGAGATTCTACCACAGTGTCTCTTATAGTAAACAAGGCTGGAAATATGGCCTCGTCCCATTCCGCCCCCTTTTCTGCGCAATACACTCTCAACACAGTTTTCCGGGTTGAGTGGAACGTCTCAATTGCTCCCTGCGACTGAGGTCCATAAGGTGAAGATCGTAGTTGCGTTATTCCCCAGTCTGCGATAATCTGTCTAAATCACTTTAACTGGAATATATTCACACAGTATGATTGGATCTCTTTAGGCACTCCTTCCCTACAGAAGAATTTCTGAAGGTATCCCATAGTGCCTTTGGACGTCATCTTCCACACTGGGATCGCTTCTGGAAACCGTGTAGAAGCACACACATGATGGTGAGTAGATAATGGTTCCCACTTTTTCGACCGGGGTTAGGGTCCCACAACGTCGATAATTAGGCGCAAGAAACGCCTAGCCAATAGCAGGAAAATGGTACCAGAGTAGAATTCGGAATAGCAGGGACGTACTTCCCCGCCCATTGGCATGGGAAACAGGTTTTGCAATGTCTCCTCACATCGGCATCCATTCCCAGCCAATATAAATGCTCCCTAATCCGGCTTAACGTCTTGGTCGCTCCTAAGTGACCTGTGGGATCCACAGAATGCGCAACCTCTAGCACCACACCCCTACATTGTGCCGGCACTACCACTTGATGCCTCACCCTGAACGCTCCATTATCCGTCTCAATTCACACCGGTCTACACTGTCTCATCAACCCTCTTTTTTCTAAAATAAATTGAATCGGTGATTCATGTCCAGTGAGACCTCCCTCGGCCTCCCGCACCAATTCGGGAAACTCTTCTTTCTGCAGCTCACATAGACGTGCATGATCATCTCCAAGAGAACTGATGAGAATAACCTGGATACTTCCATCCGGACCTTCCCCACCTGATAATTGTCCTCCGGCCTCCTCCTCGAACAGATGATCGAGCCCTAGGTCATCCGGCATATCCTCTCCAGCATGACCAGACCTGCTCACATCATCGTCCTCGCCGACCCATCCTGACGTCACTGCACATACCGGAAACGCCACTTTTGCGATTTCCATTGCTTCATCCTCGGTGTCCGTCGCGCTGCTCTTTCTGTAGGGCTCTACACACTCCACGCCCTTGATGAAGTTTGGGAGAACACATCTCCCACAGGAGTCGTTTCCTAAAATCACTTGGACCTCCATCTTAGAGAGCGAAGCACAGACCCCAACTCTAAGGTCTGGCAACCGTAGTCTCAATCGAGTGTCACCTCGTGGAGGGGCATCCTCACCTCCCCCCCCCCACCTAACGTTCTTATCATGGCTACTCCCACACCAGAACTCTCATAGCCCACAGGGAATAGGGTTTCACTAACCAAGGTGAAATCAGACCCAGAGTCCCTCAACATCCTCACTGGGACTGGATCGGCTTCTCCTAACCTCACATACAAGGGGTGAATCCTTTTCTCCCTCTTCATTGGAGTCTTCTTTAGAGAATCGTCGACTTCTCTGCCTTCTGCCGCCTGTCCTGGGCGACTCACCACCAGACACCCTGCCTACACCACCGGCAGACGCTGTACCTTGCGTCCTCCTTGGACTTGCCGTCATCGACTCCCTGCTCCAGAGTTAGGCCTAACACTCTCTCCTTGGGGTCTCCCCACCGTTTCTCTAGAGCTTTTGAACCCCTGGTTCTCTCCACTTGGGAGGTAAGTCTTGGGAGAGTCTCCACCCGCCTTTGCTCTTCCTAAACTCTTGGAGTCCTCACCAAACCTTGGGTAAGCTGGGTCTCTGGGCGGTCCTTCCCTGCAAAGATGTAGAGCTTCCTCCAACATGTCCGCCGCAGTCTTCAGGTCTTTAATATCCACTTATCTCACCGTGACCCTCAGCTCTGGATGGAGCATCGACTTAAACTTCTCCATCACTATCAGCTGTTTGATCTCATCCGCTGTTTCCGCTTCCTATGCCTTCAACCATCTTAAGAACTTCCATTCCATCTCCCGGGCTGTCTTGGCGTATGATCTTCCTGACACTCTTGTGCACTCTCTGAACCACTTCCGGTACTCTTCCGGAGTCAACCTAAACGAATGGAGTACTGCACTCTTGATCGAGCCGTATCTCGCACACTCTTCGAGGTCCAGCATGTTGTAGGTTTCCCGGGCCCCACCAGTCAACCTGCTCTGGACTAGCGCAGCCAAATCATCTTCTGGCCAACCTTTCAACGTCTATATCCTCTCGAAGTGTTCAAAGAACGCTTCGGCCTTATGAGGTTCGAAAGTTGGCAAGTCACGTTCTCATACCTTGAGGTCATCCCGCCGTGCAGGCAGTGAGGTCAGCCCGCGCTCGATACACCTCTACTCGACCTCTTTGTTTGCCTCTATCTCATCCTGTTGCATCTAGAGCTGTGCGTCTCGATCCTTACGTCTCAGCTGCGCCTCTCTTTCTCGTTCCTCTCGCTGCAACTGCTCCTCTCTTTCCTCTCGCTGTACCTGCACCTCTCGTTCCTCTCGTTGCAATTGCGCTTCTTTTTCTCATTCCTCTCGCTGCAACTGCACCTCTCTTTCTCTTTCCTCTCGTTGAAGCTGGATCTCTCGTTCTCGTTCCTCCTGCTGCAGCTGTGCCTCCCTTTCTTCTCAACGCAGCTGGGCTTCCAGTTGCATCCTCATTATTTCCAGTTGTATGCTCCTCTTACTGACACCAGACCCTCCACATAGACTGCTGCTTCCTCGTTTGCTACGGGTCCTTCCCACACTGGCAGGTGCCTGGGATGGCTCTTCCCCTGTGGTATCTTCTCGAGCCTTGAGGTGCACCATAATCTCCAGCCGGCGTTCCACCACCTTGGATGTCCTCCAGCGGATGCCAAAGTGGTTCGCCACAAGTTGGAGTTGGGCTCTGGTGCACTCCTCTAACACGCTCTTATCCCTAGTTTCAACGAATTTATTGACTTTGATGTCCTCCATCTCTATGTTACTGAGTAAATATGAAGACACCACACTAATTTCTCTTTTTCAATCTTTGCACTACCTGGGGCAACACAACACTGTCACTGTGCTCACTGAGTTCCTGACAACACTGTTCCTCGTTAGTGGACCCTGGCAACACTGTCTCTTGTTAGCGTATCCTGGTAAGGTCGCCAATTGCCACACATCGCTCACCTTGGCCTTGTATTACAGGAGTTACAATTAAACAGCGGGGGATCATGCTACTGATCCTGTAACTCCACGCCGCGGGTCTTCGCTCCCTCTACTGGGGTACCATTTACCAAGCCCAGGGAGCTCTCCAAGTCTTGCCTCAAGTCCGGCCGCCACTACTTAACCTTGGACCCAAGGGGGAGAAGAGGAAAGCCCAGCGCACACTGCTCGACCTCAGTTGAAGTTCTGCCATACCTCTGGCCGTTACTTCAGTTCTCACCTTAGTTCCCTGGTCGCCACCTGGGTAATCTTCTCTGCATTCCAGCAACGCCTTTGTTTCAAATGTATTTGAAATAAAAGCGTGTTGCCAGTCTAGGGCCTCTTTTCTATTTAATGCCAGTACTAGTGTAGTTCAAACTAGTATAATTTATTCACAATGCTCAGTGAGATGGAGGAGACACATAGAAGCAATAATAAAAGTTGATAGAATTTACTGAAGAGAAAACTACATAAACATGAGTGAAGTATGCATATAATGACATGAAACATAATAATAATAGTAGACTTCAGCGCTTCTCTGGTGACCTCCAGCAACTCGCATCAGCTGGTCAAATTTAAAGGGGTCCCAAACCCCTCCTCACAGGAGCTGCCTCGCTTCATGTAGACACACAGTCCTCTCAGCTCGCCCACTCACGCCGCTTGCTGTCTTCACCACCAGACAGTAGATAACATATGCAAGCTGCCCTACAGTCTACTCTACTCCTGATGATCAATACACACTCTAGTAACAGCCTATGTCTATACTCCTAGGCCTAATAATCTTGCCTAATACCAAGGGAAAATGGGAGTGAATAATGATCAACCTTAAGCACATCCTGCCCTCAGACGCCTGGACTCTGATGGTCGTCGTGGTCCTCAGTCCTTCACGTCGCTCCTCGACGTTCTGGTCGACTTACAGGTTCCTAGGTGTCGTGGAGATAAGCGTCGTCTCCGTGCTCACTCCCATATGTGCACTTCCTGATCATCCAGTTGTCACTGCTCATGTCATCTACCTCAATCGCCCCTTCACAGACACCAAATCCTCATGGATCCAGATGCGACTTCTCCCCTCTGAGTTCCCAGTAGGCGTGATCCAATCACAGCAGCTCTGAACACCTTGGAGTTCCACTGGCGGCAAGCCTCTTACTACTCCTGCCGTCGCCACTCTCGACTCCTCGAAGACTATCAGTTCACAGTCCTCGGCGCCCTTAACCCAGCTTCCTCGCAAGTCACTAAAGTGTTGTAGTCTTTTGTAGTCGTTGTGAACGAGTCACGTTGAGTTACTCCACTGAATGAGGCTCCTGGACCTCCAGGAGAGCTTAACCAGCTCTCTGCTGGTTAACGAAGTGTTGTGAATCTCTGAGCACTCTGCAAGCTCTGAGCCAGGCCTCCTGGTGACGTCACCAGATCCAGGAGCAGGCTCTCATTGTTCACTCTCGTCACGTGACCACACCATCCAATCACCAGCCTACTGGCGTCTTTACGTTTTTGGTGCACTTGTGTCGAGGCCGTCACCATTTTGTATGCACTAGGGGCATAAGCCCCTCTTACAAACCAAAACTAAAATAACATTTTATACCCGAATAAGTACTCTTGCTAGCAGTCACCTATGTCAAACGAAACCCTGCAACTCAGGGAATCTGAAGAGTGTATAAATATGACTCTTCTCGCTGAATAAGGGAAGATGTAGGAGAGGGCACCGAGACGGTGTGTAAGACCAATCCTAGAGTATGCAGCCCAAGCATGGAGCTCGTACCTTGTCAAGCACAAGACGAAGCTTGAAAAAGTTATGAGGTATCTAGGTTAGTCCCAAAACTAAGAGGCATGTATTACGAGGAAAGGCTGAGTGAAATGCACCTCACGACACTGGAAAACAGAAGCGTAAGGGGAGATCACTACCTACAAAATTTTCAGAGGAATTGACAGGGGAAGATAAAGATAAACTCTTTAACATAGGTGGTATACAAACAAGGGGACACAGGTGGAAACTGAGCAACCAAATTAGTCACAGGTACGTTAGAAATAACATTTTCAGTGTCAGAGTAATAAACAAATGGAATGCATTAGACATTGATGTGGTGGAGGCAGACTACACGGTTTCAAATGTAGATATGATCTGTACACCAGTTAATTGACTGTTGAGACGTGGGACCAAAGAGCCATAGCTTAACCCGTGTAAGCACAAATCGGTGAGTACTTAGTGCTTCTGCACCATTTTTTATTATCCATGGTGAAATTTTGTCATGCCCAACAGCCTTTGTCACATTCAGGTCCATTAGATATATTTTGACCTCATCACTGGTGAGCTCAGATTCCTCCACTATTGCTTGGTTACCGCCTTCTCTCTCAGTACAGGGACGTCTCCTTGCTCTGCTGTGAAGACCTCCTGTAATCCCTTGTTGACTTCTTCACTCACCTTTTTGTCATTCTTTCTGTATCTGTTCTTCCCTTTCCTCAGTTTCATCACTTGTTCCTTCACTCTTGTTTTCCTCCTTAAGTGGCTTTGGAGCAGTTTTGGTTGGGTCGTGGCTTCACTTGCGATGTTATTTTTATAGTCTCCCTGCTTTTCTCCTCACTCTGAGGTACTCATTCCTGGCCCTCTGTTATCGTCCCCTGCTCTCTGGTGTTCTGTTATTCCTGTAGTTTCTCCATATTCTTGTAATTAATTTGCTTCATTACATGTCTGATTGAACCATGGATTCTTCTGTTGCTTTGAATTTTTCTCTTTTTGGGCCGGGATAAACCTGTCTGCAGCTTCCTGGCACTTCTGGATGACGTAGTCCATCATAATCTGTACTGTCTTTTCTCTGAGTTCTCTTTCCCATGGTATTCTCATTAGCAATTTCCTCATCTCGTTATAATTTTCCTCTTTGGTAATTTGACTTTTTCCTTTCTGAGCCCTTCCTTGGATATGTTAACCCTACCTCCACCAGATACTCAAATGTCAGGACGATGGGATCACTCATTCCAGGGGGGAAGGGGGGAGCTTAAAATTGGACTTTCCATATGTCTGACTCATTCAACATGAATATTAGGTCGAGTCTAGCTGTTTTATCGTTGCCTCTCATTCATGTGGGTCCGTTGACATGTTGGCTCAGAGAGTTTCTTGTTGCCACATGCTATAGTTTAGCCCTCCATGTATCTGCCTCTCCATGTGGTTCTCCATTCTCCCAGTCTATCTTTCTGTTGTTCAAGTCGCCTATGATTATGAGTCTGGGTCCATTCCTGTAGGCAACTGAAACTGCTCTCTCAATTATAGTCATGGTTGCCATGTTGCTCCTATTGAACTCCTTTCTGTTTTTTTTTGTCATTCAATGGTGGGTTGTGACTGCTACTATTATTTTATTAATGACTTCTACTATTATTGTAGGTTCACTCACTGTCACGGTTGCTATTGTGTAGTCTTTGAATCCTTCACTGCCTTGGATATTCATTTATTTGAAACTCCAGTCCTTCCTTATCAGCATAGCCACTCCTTCTTGCCCTTCCCTCATTTTCTTTGCTATATAGGGGTTCTGTCGAAACACTGCATTTATTATGATGCCTGACAATATCTTTTCCCGTGAGTCCTATTACATCTGGGTTATCCTCCTGTGTTCTTTCGTCAAGTTTACTTGCTTTATTTGAAATCCAAGCGATGTGTGAGTACATTACCTTAAAGTTTACTTTCCGATATCCATTATCGACACTCCCAACTGGTGGAGGAAGTTGTTCTATGGACTCGTCGACTTGGGTATTTTGATAAAAGGTCAGAGTCATCATACCTGCCTCTTAGGCAGTTGTTGTTTCGCCCTCAGCTCTAGTTCTGTTTAAATGATTTAGTGTGCACTCGTCCTTTTTTGTGTGATGTCGTATATAAGAAAAACAAATACAAAAGATTTTTCCATTTGCACTAACCATTATTATTAATAACTTAGCTCCTAAGAGTAAGATTGCCAGCTAACCATTAATATATTTTAGCGTGTGTTGGTAGGGAAATATGTGTGTTTAAGGTGCCTCCACCTCTCAGCATGCCCTGTGGTTGGGGGGAACGGGTGCCCTGAGTCTAAATAAAGACTCCACACACCCCGAAGTGGCAAGGGGAGGACGGGAACAAAAAAAAAACACGGAGAAGGAATAACGAGCCAGAGATGTTAAAACAAACAAGATATTATAGGGATGAACAGTGTGAACAAACCCACACATCAGAAGATGGGAAACGACGACAATTCGGTCTGTCTTGGACTATTTTCAAATTGTATCAAATCCTTAACTACGACTTGATAAGGTCCAGGACGGACAGAAACGTCGTCATTCTCCATCTTCTGATGTGTGGTTTGGTCATCATATCTTCAGCAACGTTATTGTGACTTATCGTGTGCAGTGTGAACAAATGTCATGTTCAGATTGGTATACGGTACTATGAGATGGCCACGTGTGGACGTTACAGACACGGATAAGCCAAATAAATGACAGGAAAAACATCTTTGGCATTCAAGTTGCAAGCAAATGTTTCTTCAAATTAGTTTTTTAATTTCCTGCTACGATACGACGAGATTGTGAAGAATAATAGTATTGCATTAACTGACCATGAAGCTGGAAACGCATTGTTTGCCGAGTTAAGTGATAACACACACACACACTCACACACACACACACACACACNCGCACCCCTCTAGGTGAGCTGCAAAGGGAAGAGTTTCCTGATTGGTACGGGAGGCTGAAGGAGGTCTCGCCGGACCCGAGTCACCAACTCACTTCTTCGTGGAGAAGGGAGTGTTAATGAGCAGTGGAGACCGGTTAGGGAAGAAGCGGGTGATGATGTGCTGAGAGTGAGGCGTCAGGTGGTGATGCCGGCGCGGTACAGAAACGCGGTACTGAAGCTTGCACACTCAGTGGATCCCGCGGGTCACTTGGGAGTGACCAAGACTTTAAGCAGGCATCGGGAACATTTTTATTGGCCGGGCATGGACGCGGATGTAAGAAGAATTTGCAAGACGTGTTTCCCGTGCCAGAGAGCGGGAAGAACGTCCCTGCCATCCCGAAAGCACCTTTGGTTCCAGTTCCGGCGTTCGGCCAGGCGTTTGAACGCCTAATAATCGACGTCGTGGGACCACTACCTAAGACCAGAAAAGGGAATAATTACTTATTGACTATCATGTGTGCTTCGACGAGATTTCCAGAGGCGATCCCAGTGCGGAAGGTGACATCGAGATGCGTCATGGGACACCTTCAGCGGTTCTTTGCTTGGGTAGGTGTGCCCAAGAAGATCCAGTCCGACTGTGGAAGCGTTTTCCAGTCGAAGTGGTTTAGGCAAGCTATGGCAAGCTGGGGAATAGCCCAACTACGATCGTCTCCTTATAGACCTCAATCGCAGGGAGCGATTGAGAGGTTCCATTCCACTCTGAAGACCATCTTAAGGGTGTATTGTGCAGAACAGGGAGCGGAATGGGATGAGGCTGTCTGTCCAGCCCTGTTTGCGATCCGAGATGCTATTGTTGAGTCTCTGGGATTCTCTCCATTCCAGCTAGTGTTTGGACACGAGGTAAGGAGCCCGTTATCGATGCTGAAGGAGCAGTTGACGGCGGGGAAAACATTAGTGACAGTGGAAGAGTATGTGCGGAGATTCCACGAACGGTTGAAAACGGCGAAGGAGCTGGCTGCTGATCACCTGAAGACAGCTCAAGAGAAGATGTCGATCTGGTACGACAAGAAGGCTGTCCCGAGGGAGTTCGAGGCAGGAGCCAGAGTGATGATGTTGCTACCTGGGAGAGGTAGAGTGACGGAATCACGCTTTGGTGGTCCATACTCGGTTGTTCGCCGTGTGGGTCCTGTAAGTTATGAGATCAGTAAGCCGAATCGCCCTAACAAGACACAGGTATGTCATATCAATCGTTTGAAGCCATACTTCCCAGAGGAGCAAGAGAGTTCGGGAGTGAAGGGAGCAACACCGTCCCAGGAAGGGAAATTGGCTCTGTGTATGGAGATGAGCCAAGTGTTGCCAGCAGAGGAAAGAAAGTGGGCCCGTGCCGATGGTACACGCCTGTCAAACACAGAGAGTTTGGTACATCTAGAAGAGAGGCTGCGTCATCTGGATAAAGGGAAAAGGAGAGATCTAGTGACGCTGATACGAGGGAACAAGTCGCTCTTCACGGATGTGCCCCGACGGCACAAGAGTGTGGTGCACGAAGTGGACGTGCGCGGAGGAAAGCCAATCAAGCAGAGCGCTTATCGGGTGAGTCCTGAAAAGAGGAAGATCATGCGACAGGAGGTGGAATATTTGCTAGCGAATGATCTCGCTGAGCCCAGCAATGGTGAGTGGAGCTCGCCCTGTGTGCTGGTCAAGAAGAGTGATGGATCCTATCGTTTTTGCACCGACTATCGCAAAGTGAATTCCATAACCGTGTCGGATTCTCACCCGATGCCCCGAATAAGTGATTGCGTCGACCAAGTGGGAAACGCAAGGTTTGTTACCAAGGTCGATCTGCTGAAAGGATACTATCAAATCCCTTTGTCTCCGAGTGCGAGAAAGATCTCAGCGTTTGCTACTCCAGACGGATTGTACCAGTATAAGGTACTTCCGTTTGGTATGAAGAACAGCGGAAGTTGTTTTCAGAGGATGATGAACGAAGTGCTAAGAGGGATGGACGGTTGTGCCGTGTATATAGACGATATTGTGGTGTACGCCGATAGCTGGAAACAACACATGAGTCGACTGACGGAGTTATTCCAACGGTTGGAAGAAGCGAACCTGACGGTAAATCTGGCCAAGAGCGAATTCGGTAAGGCCCGATTAGAATACTTAGGTTTCATCGTGGGTCAAGGGAAGGTGACTCCGGTAGACCATAAAGTGAAGGCAATCAGAGAATATCCGAATCCCAGGACGAGAAAAGAATTGTTACGATATTTAGGGATGATCGGATACTACAGAGGATTTTGCAAGAACTTCTCGACAGTGGCACACCCTCTGACTGAATTGCTATCTAAGAACGTTAGATGGAGGTGGGGGGAAGCATGCCAGGAGTCCTTCGAGAAGACCAAGCGGTTATTAACCGAAGCGCCAGTGCTGATTTCGCCCGACTTCGAGTCGAACTTTATCTTGTATGTCGACGCTAGCGACGTGGGGATTGGAGCCATGTTAGCTCAAGAGAGGGACGGAGTTCACCGTCCAGTAGCATTCTACTCAAAGAAATTCGAAAAGTACCAGAGGGCTTATAGTACAGTGGAAAAGGAAGCCCTAGCCCTGATCCTGGCACTGAAACATTTCGACGTCTATGTGGGTGGAGGTACTAGACCGGTGCAAGTGTTCACCGATCATAACCCCTTGACGTTCGTGCACAGGATGAAGAACACGAACCAAAGGCTGACAAGGTGGGCCCTACTATTACAAGAGTACTGGCTAGAAATCAGGCACATTAAAGGAAGGGAGAATGTGGTAGCAGATGCCCTCTCCCGGATTCACTAACCGATATGACTCTTATTTTAAGGGGAGGGGTATGTTACGGTGCCCTCTCCTATCTCTTTCGTTGCCTGCTATAAGAGTCATATCGACTCTCCCTACAGGGAGAAACTTACATTATAAGTCTGTAGGTAAGGGGAAAGAGGCGCCCGGATATAAATGAAAGAGTATCCCCTACTGCAGATATGACCTTTTAGAATTTACGCCAAGCCGTGTGCGGATTGGGTGACTCGGGTCACAGGCGACCAATCAGAGCCCGCCGTGACGTCACTGAGTACCCGGGCGGCGCCATGGTCAGATTGGACCTGACAGCGAAGGGGAGAGGACGCTCCTCTGTCAGCTCTCAAGGATTGGAGGTTAAACAGGCCTTTCTCAGTGGATTAGAGCTAGCCATCGCAGCCCACCTGATATATAGGAGACCCCGCGCTTCTGGGAAGCAAAAAGAACCAAGTTGATTGAGCAGAGAAGTGCCAAACTTGGGAAAGATTCGGTGACGACGCTGGGCGGCGACGCTGGATGTGAGGGCCTGGAAGAGGTGTGGCGGGCAGGCATAGCTGTGACCGGGTAACATCCACTGAGGTTGTTAGAGGGACAACACCGTTCCTAGGGCGAGGAGCAACGCCTCGTGGAAGGAACGTGTGGGTGAATATGGTGATAAGCTCAGCGCCCATCGATGGACCAGGATTGGGATAGCTGAACCCCAGGGATTGGAACGGCGAAGACGCGAGGCTTCACGACACCTGAGGACCTGTGGGAACGTACCTAGATCACCGAGAATCGACTCAGGAAGCATAGGACCCTCACACCATCGAGGGACAGGCGTCGTGAGCCAAGGATTGTTAAGGTAGATCATTTTCCCTCCCATTACCCCTTTATGAGAGTAGGCTAGATAGGCCATTATATTCACTTATATATGTGGAAATAGGATATTAAGGCTTTAGTAGCAGAATAGGCTGCAGGGCAGCTTATGTCCAGGACTGTCAGAGAGGACAGTGTGTGTGGATGGCAGGACAGTGAAGAAGAGGAGCCGACGTGGTGAAGAGGCCCTTCTGTGAGAGAGTGTGTGACTCCTGTCTATCTGCCCAGTTGAAGGAGCCTGGAGAACGTGAGAGAAGAGTTGCTGACAATCTCCAGAGTTATTATTATTATTTTATCATTCTCTTATATCACTTATAGTCATATGTGTGATCATGTATTCGTATCAGTAAATTCACACATTTTATTATTGTGTTTGAGTGTGCCTCCATTATTATTATTATTATATTTCTCTATTGAGCATACACGAGGGTTACCATAGTACCATTTAGGGGACATCACGTTCCCTATAGAATTTCTTATGATCTTGGGAGTAGCAACACTGGCAACAAACAATATAATAATACACCCACTGAACTGCATTGCTGGGGTGCAGATATAATAACCCAGCTGGCGACCTTGTTGAGGAAAAGATAGAGAAGACAGGCAGGAAAGGAGTTCCTGCAACCTCTTTGTCCGGCAGGCAAGACTCAGGGAGGTCATTGTTACAAAGTAAGCCCGAGTCTTTCTTCACTCCTCCACGGGTCTAGGCCGGAATTGCTGATAGCAGTTTCCCCGTGGTTGACTGAAGGGCTTCCAGGGTGAGTCAGTGGCACCCCTTCAGTGGTGGAAGCAAAGACCTGCGGAGGTGGGCATTGCTGGTCCTCTCCTGTGGGACCAAGGAGACTCCGGTGAATCCCGGGAGTCGGAGGGGCTGAGTATTCGGCCTTTCGAGCCCCTAGCAGCCGAGTGCTAGCAGAGCCCCGGCCCACCCCCCGTGACAGCAGCTAGGTTTACCTTTTTGTTATTATGAGTCTAGTGGTGGCGATGGTGGAGTGGGGGGAGAGGCCACCCCCCTCACCCCCAGCAACAACAACAACTTGTGGACGGTGTTGCCATGGTAGCTCCTTTGAACGTTATAACCCTACCAGTCATGGGGGACTGGTCAGACAACTTTTAAAAGACAGTGCCCGCCCCCCCCCCCTGCCGCGCCTGCCGCTGCGCAGGTGCCCGCCGCGAGGTTCTTTCAACAAAAAATGCGGGGCAGGTGCGACCATCGCTCTTTAAAAAAACAAATAAAAAAGGATACATTCCATTCTACCGCCTGAGATGCGGCTAGCTGTTGCTGGGCCCACTCACTACAAAGCCACCACCACCACCACCCCCCCAAAACCCAAGTCTGGATAACTTAATAAATGAGAATTTTAAAATAGGGGAAATTCCACACATCAAAACATTATTGAACATGTTTGAACAAAACAGCCAACAGGTGGTATGGGATAGTCACGGGAATTTATTAAAGCCTGTGCAAAATTGAATATTTTAGATATAATTAAAACTTTAGCCTTTACTAAAGGGCAATTTAGGGCGGCTGACAAGACAGATGTAAGGATTTTACTGAAGGTTGCCGGCATAGAATCATCCTTTATACGTAATTCTCGCGCCAGAACGCAGTTAAAAGGGGGGGGGGTATCCATAGGAGACCCCCATTTGGAACCGTATTGAAAAGCCTATATGAACCACATCTTAAACGTCATTGTATTCAGTTGTGTATCCACCATGGAGCGAGCTTCTACCCCCCCTCCGATGGTAGAGGACGAAGAAAAATCGCCCCTATTGAAGCGTTTGGTTGCTACTCAACGTTACTACAAGTTTGTCGAACACAAAAGTAGATTGATATATACCTTATGGGATTGTTATGACCGCCTTGTGTTGAGTGCTCCCCCAGAATGGTTTTTTAAGTCATATGGTGAAACGGTGAAAAGTTATGAAGAGTATTCATCTCAGGAGATCCAGACGGAGATTTGGCAGATGGAAAAATTAACCTTCCAACATCGGGACATGATTACAGCCTTTGAGTCTGGTCGGAGTGTCTATGGGCTCATAACGTGATCTCTACCCCCCACCCCTACATCCCTCTCCCTCCAGGTGGGTCGTAGGTGTATTTATAGGTCCCCCACCGCCGCTCCTGGAACACTATACTACAGTTGTCGACACGCTCCTCACACCCACACTCTCGCCATGTCGCTGGCGAGTATCAAGACCATTGGTGATGATATCACTGACTCCCACACCTTTGGGGTAGGTGACGTCATCGTCTACGAGTTACCGGCTGCCGTTGTGCGTCCCTATGGCCTCGCTTCCATCATATGGAAGACTTATCCCTATGCCCATGTGGAACGTGAAGGACTGGGTAGAGTCAATAGGGCAATAATTCGTTGTCGGGCTACCCCAGGGGACATTGATGTGAAGATTGCCCCACTCCCCTCTGACGGACAAGATCTCATAGAGGAGCCCATCCTTTACTTCAGGCCGACTTTTGTGGGGTTGAGTTCTGCTTTCGGGGCAGGGGCCCCCCCTTCGAGCCAAACCCAATAGCCTAGGAACAAGTGCAGACTTCCGCCGATACTCACTACATCAATAACGTCACCCTGGATACCGCCCAAAACCGGAGGTACTGGATGAAGATGGCCCTAACAAAGGTGGGCAATCTAATGGTGAGAACCCCAAGCATGACTCGGCTGGTGGTACCCCACGGCTTAGGGGCTTCCCGCGATGGTATGGTCAACTGGAACAAGGACATTGGACCCATGCTGCTCTCTCTTCATCAAGAACTGGTCAAACTCAACAAAGAGTTGGTCATCCTCAAACGACCCGTGGGTGTTACCCCATCAGTGGTGCCCCTCCCGTTCGACGACCCCACTGGTGATAGTCTTACCACTTTCGCGCATTGGTCCCGATCCCGGTCGTCAACTATTTTTCTTATGGTTACGCTGGTATGAGGACTCCTGGAGTCACGAGAAAAAATATTTGTATAAATTCCATTTTCTATCCGATTTTGGTGGGGATACTCTCAAAATGTTCGCCATGAAATTCCCGTTCTCCCTCAACGACCACATGGCATCTCGGCCTACCAGGTCACGTGGTCGGCCCATTGTTTTGTTGACACCACAAGTGCCCACACTACGCTCCCCTCTCGCGGAAAACGTGACCTGTTTTACGCATTTATTTCTGTTCTTGTGTGATTCTAACCCATTCAATACGTTGAACATGGATCCTGGACAAGGAACAAGCAGTGGAACGCAAAAAAGAGGTAGGAAATCGCAGAAAGAAGACCAGATCGCAATGATTTACGATAAGTATCGTGGGGTCAAGCTCACTCCCTCCAAGATTCTTGACCTTGTTTAGGCGTTTTCAGAGTCAGATGATGATGATATTGAGGTTGACGAACCAGAATGTGACATGCTATATGAGGTTTCCTCAAGTGACCAAGATAGTTCGACTGAGAGTGAGGAAGAAGCCCCAGCCCCGCCACGTGGAAAGCGAACGTATCCGGTACCAAAGAGGGCTAGGCTGAGTGATGACTGGAATCGTAGCAACACTCCTCCCATCGTTGGTGCCTTTTCTGCAAACCCATGCCTAACAATTCCACTACCTACGACTCCATTACAGTTTATACAAATATTTTTCACTAGAGCATTGGTGGAATATCTAGCCTATGAAACAAATTTGTTTGCCACACACATCATACATCTGATGGCTTCCTCATCAAGAAAAACTTGGAAATCCGTGTCTGTGAAAGAAATGGCCCGATATTTGGGCCTGTGCCTACTGATGGGGGTAAACAAGCTCCCTACAATGAGGATGTACTGGCAGACAAATCAGCTGTTGCATAATCGATTCTTCAGCGTGTTTATGTCGTCAGCGCGGTTCCAACATATTTCTAAGTTCTTTCACATGTATAACAAGAAAGCAGTTCCAGTGAATAATAGTGACAGATTGATAAAAGTGAGACCAGTGATGGAATATTTGACCGAGAAATTTTCGTCTGTATATATTCCAAAGAAAGAATTGAGTCTCGATGAAGGTACAATGCCATGGCGTGGCCGCCTCTCTTTCAAGGTCTACAATCCCAACAAGCCCGAGAAATATGGTGTAAAATTTTATATGTTGGCCGAAGGCTCATCAGGCTACATATATAACTTTGATGTGTATTGTGGAATTGGAAAAACTACAGTGGAAACCGTCATGGGGTTGATGGCTCCTCTAGTCAACAAGGGCTATCATCTGTATATGGATAACTACTATAACTCAGTTTCCCTAACAGAAAAATTACGTGAAGTGGGTGTTTACACATGTGGCACACTTAGACTGCAACGTGGCGCCCCCAAGGATCTGCAACAACTGGTAAACGGTAAAATTGCAGCAGATACCACCCTGCACATGCGTAAGGATAACACATTTATTATAGTATGGAAGGACAAGCGCCCCGTCTCTGTCATCACCAATCTCCACAATGCCGACACTACTGAATTACAGCGCAGAAAACGCATTCGTAAACGTGACGGGAGAACTGGACTTGAAATTGTGAAAATGAACAAACCCAAGGCCATAGTTGATTACAATCGGTTCATGAAAGGTGTTGATCATTTCGATCAAATGATCAAGTATTATGAGTTTGCCAGAAAAACACACAAATGGACCAAATGGATCACTTTTTATTTTCTGCAAATGGCCTTGCACAATGCATTCGCGTTGTATAAGAACCATTCAACTGATGTAAAAAAACTCACATTTTTAGAGTTTCACGCAATAGGAATAAAAGCCTTATTGGCGTGGAACAGTGAGGACTGGCCTACAACAACAAGCATACCCCATGCTCCCGACATAGATGCCAACGTAGCTCGTCCTGCTGACG
This sequence comes from Procambarus virginalis, assembly GCA_020271785.1. NCBI lineage: Eukaryota > Metazoa > Arthropoda > Malacostraca > Decapoda > Cambaridae > Procambarus > Procambarus virginalis. The sequence goes on from WNGS01111181.1 coordinate 47,910,245, forward strand.
CGGCACATTCAACACCCGGCCCATCTGGTGCGAGGCGGGTTCTTTTCATCTCAACACCTCAAGCCCAGTCGTCGTCAGCAAATTCTGAACAGGACATGGATGACACAGAACAACTCGACTTGACGGATGTCACAGAAGATTCAGCCACAAGTCTTGTCGTTCCTGAGGAAGACATGACTACTGATGGTCATATCAGAAACAGACGAGTTGTAGATTCAGAACAACGTCTGAACTACAAGTTGACCCACGAAATCATAAACCTGCCCAAACGTATAAGGTGCCGTGTTTGTTACAAGTCGGCCAGAAGGAGGGACGTGAAACTCGGATGTAAAACTTGTGATGTGGCACTGTGCGGTGTACCTTGCTACACAATGTACCACCGAAAAAAGGTATATTGGGTGGAGAAAAAATAACCACCGGCAACAGCTTCACTCCACCTACGAAACATCAGCTGAGCAACTTCAGGATCTGAAGCCTGAAGAAGGTGGAGTGAAGAAAAAATGCTCAACTGTTGGTCTACAATCAGCATAGACATGGTAAGTACACCTATTTGGAATTATTTATCATCAATAAGATATTATATTATATACGTATTGTAGAGAATTTATTCGCGATTGTTTTGGTACCAGAATGAATATTATATCACATAAAGCTCTATGAGTAAACAGGAAAATTTTTTGGGTGTGGCAGGTGTGGCGGCCGTGTTGCTGTGGGTTCCCTTTAGCCGTTCATATTGCCAAGACGTGGGAAATATTTATATTTGTTATTTATATGTCTGTGTAGGAAATTTTACTGCGATCATTGTCATACAAATAATAAAGTGTTTAAACAAGTATAAACCTGAGAAACATGGAACGAACGAAAACATTGCGTTCGTTTTTGCCGCGCATGCATAGTGAGCGACGTTGGTTTATCTTTGGCGCTTCTCGTACATATGCTTTGTACAATTTTTATACATTTCTTCTTATAGAAAATTTTATTGCACACACATTGCTACAAAAATGAAATATGTACATAGAAAATTAAGGTCAGGACACGTATAAATGTATACACATTCCAAGCGTGATTTCCCACATGTGTTTTCGCCAGTGCGCTCGCGGCTAACTCCTCGTCCACTTCCCACACTCTTGCGGGTGGGCAACGACCTTGATTATACATTCATATGCATATGTCCGTATAGAGAATTTTATTGCGATTCCAATGATACCATAATTAACGATGTAGGACAACTGTGGTCTTCGCAACCATTAAGAGAGTGGAAACATTTTGTTGCTGTTTGGCGCTCTCGGCAAGTGATCTGAATAGTTTTTTATTTGGTGTTGATATTCCTTATGCTTTGGCGGCATTTTATAGGTATGTTCTTATCGACAATTCTATTTCGAACACAGTGATACCAAATTTAAATACGTACGCCTACAATTAGTGTGAGGACAGTAAAAAGAGTATACACTTTTCGGTCTTACCACTTAGACGCGCGAAACGCCGAAAGCACATAGGGTATGTTTTTTTTCAGAACGCTGGTCGCGGGAAAGTCTTCTTACTATCACCCTCGACACCGTGGTGGGAGAGGGTGGTACCACCCAAGAACCTCTTCTCGTTCTACACCTCCAGCACCACCAGCTACACCCAGGAAGAAGAGACACACTCAGGAATACGGCTCCAGCTCCACCACCCCTCCACCACCCCCCACAGCGTCAACCTCAGTCAAACGGAGGATTGAACCCCTCCTCAACTTTGAAACGGAAGCGAATCACCGTATCGACTCCATCCTCGATGGTGAGGAAAACAGGAAATATTCCTGTTATCCTCCCCCCCTAAAAAACAACGAAAGCTGTAACCAGGAAAGAAGTTGTGGTGGTGGCACCGACAACAGCAACAGTGATAGCTCTGGTGGAAGCAGCAGTGGCGGTAGCAGCAGCAGCCACCAGCAGTAGTAGTAGTAGTAGTAGTGGTAGTGGCAGGGGGTGTGGTTAATCACTATTCTTAAAAAAAGGTGAGGGAATCTTCACCTGTTGTACTTCTTTAAGTAGTTTAATAAAATATAATAGAAGTAATGTTGTAAATTTCCCCTTCTTACAAAAACCCCACCCCTGTATATTGGCCATTCAGTACATACCGGGACAATGGGGGAAGAACATTACATATATCTTACCAGTCTCGATCAAGGAGATATATACAACAACACGACTTCAGCATTTACAAACACCATCCCCACACTACATTTGAACCCTTCCATTAAACATGAAGTGGCTTTAGTCAACATACTCCTACCCAGGCGAAATAATGCCATCATCAAAGACGAGGAGGAGTCTGGCATAGATATCTATGCCATGTTTAAACATGGAACTCTTTCTAAGAGTCCAGAACACTTAATATATACCTTCCAGCCAAAGACCAACATATTATCAAAAACATCAAATTCATAACAGATGTGGTTAGTCGCCAAATAACCATCGACATGAGGCTGAGTTTTAGGGATGATTTCAAAATATACTTCTCAGATAAAGAACCAATCCTCACCTATGACCAATCTTTAGAGAGGGTATTACTAGCTTCAACTCTTAATAGTGGAAGTACTGGGTTGTTAAATTCTCTCAGATTTCAATTTAAACACAGAATAGCTAATGTACTTGGTTTTGACAGCAGTCCCAAATACACCATTTATCGGGCAAAAACAGATGACATTACATCAGCCTCCAAGATTGTGGATTTATCCCCCCAGACATTGACGGAGGTTGTGACTATTTACTCATTTATAGTGATGTCATCGAGCCGGAATGATACGGGGGGACAGATTGTAAATATCTTAGATGCAATCAATTATCATGACTCATATTCTAGAGGGGCTCACCCTCTAGTGTACAAAACGTTAAACACTAACACATTGGAGAAAGTAAGTATTAAAATAACAGATCAGTTTGGGCGAATGGTTAGTTTTGAAGATGGGAGGTCGGTTATGGCAGTCTTGCATATCCGCCCAAAAGTATAGCAATATATATAAAGAAGTGTTTACCCACAACTTAGGTTATTATAGGAAGAGACCTCAGAATGCGTATACCATTCCATCTGCTTTCCCAAGAGGAATTCGGGGAGATTTTTGGGCCTCCCCCTAGGAGACACGGGATGAGGGGGGGAGCGATGAATGACATACGCACATTCCAAGCACCTTATCTCAAATCTGGTGGTGGTTTCTTTGGGACCTTGGCTGGTATTGCTCGACGAGCCATATCATTTTTCACGAGAGCCGTAACACCGAGCGCCATCGATTTTGGGAAAAATGTCCTTGGCAATTTAACCACTGGTAAACGGGATGTGAAGAGTGCTCTGAGAACTCACGGTATTGATGCTCTTAAGTCTGTGGGAAAGAAACTGGTAACAGGTGGGAAAATTAAAAGACTCTCTAGGCGAGTAAATAAAAAAAAATTTAAACGAGGTCTTGGGTATAAAAATGACGTGTTTTCGCTAAAGTAAGCAGTCATTCTTCAGCGTTCGGAGGGGACCATGGCAGCTGCTAGTGGGGCTGGGGTGAAAATACCATTAGAATATTATAGCTCCAGTATTATTGACCAATTTCCTAGAAGTAACAGAATATGTAATGTGGAGAGTTCAATTGCCTCTACGCAGCAAATAGACATTCTACCTGTCAACCTCCCCATTAATCAACGTTTGCGGGATAATTACTTAGAATTCTGCTTCCCCGGAACCCAGGGCGCCTTCTTAGAACTAGCTAATATTGTTATTGATTTTAAGGTATCTTTAACAAAAGATGACGATACCGCAATATTGGAAGAGGATGACTATGTGGAATTTGTGAATGGGTTGTCAAATACCATGTTTAAAGGTGTTCAGGTGTTTTTAGGAGAGCAGGTAGTTGAAATAAATTTTAGAAGTTTGTATATCCTCTATTTCTCCTCTTAATTTTTCTTCAGTACAGTTCTTGGGCCCGTCGACACTTGTAGAGTAGTAATTCTACGTGGGGGGTCCACCCCAAAGAAGATGCTGTTACGTAACCTAATTGACGATGGCTGCTGTAGAGGACACAAGACCGCTCCTTCAGGGGAGAGGTAAGTACTAGTTGTTTCTTAGAGAAAAATTTAATATTTTTCTAATAAAATATATAATCCTATAAAAAAATCTTTAATCACTATAAATTATTTCCTCCCATCACTTTCCAGAACACTTCAGATGTGAGAGAGGAGGAAACTCAGCCAAATGGCGACCACCCAACTCACCCCACACCCCCAAGAGCAGAGGGGGAAGGGGGTCAAGACCTTCCCCCACTCATCACTGACAAAGATACGTCAGAATTCTACTCAGATGAGGAATAAGGGGGGGGTAGTGCTGTAGTATTTATACATGATAGCTGGAGTAAGTGAAATATGACAGGAGCTCACTGTAGACTACAATTATTAACTAACATAATTATACATTTTTGTGATTTTTACCTAATAAAGCATTTTATAAATTATTTGATGTTTTTTTAACCCTTGGGGGAGATTTATACTTTAATACTCCTTAAATACTCCTATATAACCCCCTAAGGGAAGGGGGGGGGGTAGTGTTTAAAGGCGATAGCCGGAGTAAGTGAAATATGGTGGGAGCTCACTGTAGACTACAATCATTAACCACCATCCTCTGAGGTGGGTCTATCTGTCATCCCGCCTCTGATTCCATTGTTTGATAAGTGGACCTATCTGGCTCCCCGCCTCTGATTCCATTGTTTGATAAGTACCTCCCATTGTTTGATAAGTGGGGCTATCTGGCACGGAATCCTCTACTGATGACCACTGGTAAACAAAATATATTGTTATGGCTTATGAAATAAACATAGATAATATCAGACTAAGTAACAACACCTAAGCATTAGTGTCATCAAAATATAAAACAACAACAACTATATGTAGTGAGACACATCCAGTCACCACTGACCACAGACTGTTACTACTCGCTCCGCCAGCACAGATGGACTTGCTGGACCAAAAAGAACCACAGTCACCATCCATGACTGGCAAGAACTCTTAACCTCCCCATTCCTAAAGATACTAACGTTTAAACACTATTAAACACAAGCATGTAATTTTATAGACACTGGGATAATATCCCAGTGTCCACACAACTGGACACGTCAAGGTCCCATCTGATACCTGACCACTCATACAGCCTGCACTACATATTACACGCATAAAATAGAATAAAATACAATGGCATCACAGAACACTCATAATTACGATGATATAATATAACAGTATTTATGTACCGAAAACCATAATATGGCCATTTTTATCACATATTGAAATTGAATTGAAATTGAAATAAGTTTATTGATGTAAAATACACACAAAGGGATGAGGTAGCTCAAGCTATTCTCACCCCGTTCAGTACATCGTGTTAATACATACATAGACACACATCACAAACAATAATCATATTACCAAACATTCTGAGAGATAAACATATACATTTCCTCCTTCACAAGTAGTATGATACCACATATCTTCAATATAATTATCACATATGACAAGCTGAGGTGGGATGAATATATAATTATGCATACATTAACAATAGTGAGAATCAGGTAATTAACTGATATGTAACATCCCTCCATCTCCATGAACAAAATTAAATTAACTAAAGATTAATTGCATTTTCACTAAAGGTAATTACAGAATTTAGTACTTAAACCAACATAGATGAATGCATAAGAACAATGAAAAAAATTGCCTACCAGGAATATGTTTAATCACTAAATTGAATTCCTGCAGAATTAGAGACAACCTTAGACTTCTTGGATTTTTGCACTTCAACTGATTAATAAAATTTAAAGGGTTATGAGCTATAAATACTAATAATTGATTATCTGACTGGTAAGTTTCAAACTTCTTACAAGCCAAAATTAAACAAAGTCCTTTTTTCTCCACAACAGAAAAATTCTTCTGGGTTTTATCACATTTGCGTGAGAAATAATATAAATGGTGTTCTACATTATCAGATCCCACTTAAAAAAGAACTGCACCAGTCCCTAAATCAGACGTTTCAATTTGCATAATAAATGGTTTATTATATTGAAGACTGGCTAACCACAGGTGAAGTTGAAAGGATTCCCTTCAAACTCTGAAAAGAAGTCTGACACTCTTGTGACCACTTAAATATCAAAGTTTTTCTTTAATGATTTGTCAAAGGTGCAGCAACTATTGAATTTTTTTGCAATACCTACAATATTATGCATACATTCCAATAAACCTCTGAACTTCTTTCTTACTTTTCAACACTGGATAATCTACTAGTGTTTGAATCTTATCCTGCATAGGCAATATTTTCCCTTGTCCAGCCTCATGACCAAATTAAATTATAGTGCCTTTAACCCAGTTACACTTACTCAAATTAATTGTTAAATTTACACTTTGCAAAACCTCAAGCAATTTTCTCAACCATGCATATACCCATTCTAACATTTACTGAAAAGTACAATGTCGTCTAGATGTGCTCTACATTTGGAAACGTCATTTAAGAAGTTATTCATTAACTTCTGAAAAGTAGCAGGAACATTACTCAATCCAAATTGCATACCATTAAAATCATGAGCTCCATCTGAGGTTATAAAAACCGTTACTTCTCTAGCACGTTCCGTTAAAGGTACTTGACGATATCCTTTCGAAAGGTCAAGTTTTAGACAAATTGAGCATGTCCAATCTGGTCGATACACTCTTCCAACAACGGTACCAACAACATCGACAACCGTCACGTTATTTAGTTTTCTGTAGTCAACACAGAGCCTTCATTAACCATCAGGTTTGGGCACTAAGAAACATGGAGAACTCCAAGAACTTTGGTTTGGATAAAAGTAGGAAAGAATGAGGTGGAAATTAGGTATTTGTTTTGTTTTATGTTTGACAATTGTTTAATTCATCAGGGAGTGAGTTCCAAAGACTAGCCACTTATTTTGTATGGAGTGTTTGCACAGATTTAGTTTAACTGGTGATACCAAAGCTATATTTATTTCTGGTGCGGTGCTCATGGGTTCTATTACAACTATCAATGAAAAGTTTCAGATCAAGATTAGTATTTAGGAACAAGGTTTTGTACATGTAGATGTACATGTCTTATACATACACACCCTCCACACGAGAATGTGTGGAGGGTGTGTATGTTTAGCATGTTTTAGAACTTAAACAGTGGGGCTGTGTGTTGTCTGAAGGCAGAGTTTGTTATAGTTCTGATAGCAGATTTTTGCTGAGTAATGATGGGTTTTAGGTAACGGTAATATATTTGCTATATTGAGGTAATCTATGGTCGTCGGGAACCTTGGAGGATAGGTGAAACATCCTTTTGTCAGACATGTATCCTTGGTATTACACCTGACCTTTTCTCCCTTGTATATAATCTCGTATCCAATGTAGCACTCTCCCTGTTATTCCCAGACTGCTAATTCGTATAAGATTCGTATAAGATTAATTATCATTTGCTTTATCAAAAGCTCCATGTTGATCAACAAAAACTATACAGTTGTCATCCACATGAGACAAACACTTTGTGAGACTGTCCATATTACTTTTGCCCTTGATGAAAACCGAGGGTTATTGGCCTCCATGTGATGGATTCATAATAACTATTGTATCTCTGTCTTTCCAATAACATATACAAATGTATGTTTTATTGGCATATAGTATTGTAGGCTTTATTAGTGTATCTCCATTTATTACACAATTTATTATCGGCCAGTGCGTTGGCATCGGTTATGTATGACGAACATGCAATAACCGGAAGCATTTGTAAAAATTAACATATCTTCACTTGTCCATCTTTACATCTTTCATATGTCATGTACGTAATTAATGTTCATTAACTTATCAAGATGGTTTCATCATTTATTACAGGGTGATCACTGATATAGTGTTGGAGTGTGTGTCCTAATTTGTTGATATCATCAAACGTTATCTTGGGCTTTCTGTCCTCTGAGTGTCTTCTGCCAAACATAATTTCCTGAAAAGTGTGCGCTTTACAAGAAAGTTTGATTCATCTAGGCAAAAATTGTGCAGAACATTACACACAAAAGTCACAATAGAGTGTTGCATCAAATGAACAAATCCACAAGGGCCGTGACGAGGGTTCGAACCTACTTCCGAGAGGATTCCAGACACTGCCTTAATCGACATAATGAAAGGTCAGTAGAACTTCCGGTTGCAATTCTTTTTACCATGTCGTAGCTCAGCAGATTAAGGCAGCGTCTGGGATCCTCTCGGACGTAGATTCGAACCCTCATCACGGCCCTTGTCGATTCGTTCATTTGAAGCATCACGCTATTGTGATTTCTGCGTGTAATTAAGAAAGGGCGAAGAGGTAGAACAGCATATTGATAGAACTCGGGTTGATGGAGGAATTGTGTAAAATCCTGGTTTGTGTCTTGGAGTGGCTGCAGGATCCGAGTAAGGTCAGTAGAACTTCCGGTTGCAATGCTTTTACCATTTCGTAGCTCAGTCGATTAAGGCAGTGTCTGGGATCCTCTTGGACGTAAGTTTGAACCCTCGTCACGGCTCTTGTGGATTTGTTCATTTGTGCAGAACATATTTTCAAATAATAAAAACTGGCTGACAGTGTATACACAATCCTTAAAAAAAACACATAGTTATATTAGAGAAAACGAAGTCATACTTTCAGATGAATACTTTAGGAGGGGGAAATGTAATGGCTGTTATTCGTGTATTATTGCACTTATGGTGCAGTTCATTAATGTACTATGTGTATTTAGTTTTATAACGAGCTGTCTATATGGAGGACAGGTTGCTCTCTCCCTCACTTCTTTCCTGCCCTCAAAACCTTTTCTCTGGCCTCACTCCCATCCTCAGCCCCCCACCTCCCACTTAACCCACCCCCAATCCACTCCACAAACCCCCAACCACTGATTCCCTTAAGCCCCTTGCACACCCCCTGCTTCTTCCAACCTCACTTCTCCTCACACACACCCCATGCTCCATGCTCCCCTCTGCCCCCAACCCCCTCTACTTCTCAACCTCTATCTGATTCTCACCCTCACTCTATCTCTCATCCCTCCCTATGCCTCTCAGACTCTCCCTTTCTCTCAGACCCACTATGCCCTTCAAACCCCCCTAGTTACCTATATCCCATCTGCTCCCAGACACCTGGCTCCCAGAGCCCCTCTGCCTCACATCATTCTTATTACGAAGAATGACTTCTCACCTGACGAAGAATGTCACTTCTCACCTGACAATCACTTATTGTAGAAAGAACTGCATCCATTTGTCACTTGTCTCACACGCCAAGGTAAGCAAGTAAGCAGGTGAGATACATGAACTCTGGTAACAGAGTATCCAAGAAGAGTCTCAAGTTTTTTTTACAGAAATGCCTACGGGGTATCCAGTAAAATAGAGGAAATAAAAAAAGAGGGAAGTAGATCCTGACATAATTGCAAAAGTGGAAACTAAAGTAAATTATATGATCTCAGGTGCAATCTTTCCAGGGAAATACCAAATGATAAGGAAAGAAAGGACACAGAGAAAGGGAGGAGGAGTGGCACTACTAATAAAGCAGAAATGGAATTTTGAAGAAATAAAAAATCGCAGGATTAATGGAAACACATGCTCCAAACATGGGACTTGGGACTTGAGTAGAAGGCCCAGACAGGAATATGATAGCAACAACATGACATGTATAGATGAATTGCAGAGAGCAGCAACAGCAACAACAGCTCATAAAACGAAAGCGACACTGCTGGTCATGGGGGACCTAATTCACGAAGAGAGCGATTGCGAATCTAGAAATCCCCATAGTGGGAAGGAAACGAGGGTTAACACAATTAGTAGATGTTATAGATGAGAATTTCCCATCACAACACGTGAAGAAAGACACGAGGAAAACAGGCCATATTCCGAGCTTATTAGACTTAATTTTTACCCAGAACGATGAAGACATCAAGAATTTGAAACACAAAATACCACTAGTGTGATGATGTCAATGCCATCTGTTGAACACACCTGACCCCATTTTATGTTTCCCGGTGGAAGGCTGGGATCTTACTGACACTTGTGTCGTTTCCTTCTTAATATACAATTTTTACTCCTCAGAAATGATGTGGAGGGTACCTTGGTCACTCAAGGCAGCTCACTCAGGGATTCAGCTCACTCAAGGCAGTTCAGAACTCAAGATTTGTTCCAGTGGAAACAAGTGGGCCGAGTCGGTGGATACTTTGACTTGTCTCTGATAACCAGGGAAGTATTAGTGATTGGACCGACTCATCCCTAATTCTTTCTTTCACCCTGATGCTCCTGTTACCTAGCAGTAAATAGGTACCTGGGAGTTAGTCAGCTGTCACTGGCTGCTTCCTGGGGGTGGAGGCCTGCTCGAAGACCGGACTGTGGGGACACTAAAGCCACGAAATCATCTCAAGATAACCTCAAGAGGAGATCCCAGGATGGCCCAGTTGAGTTACGAGATGGAATTGACATCCTTCTGCCATCTAAGTTAAGGTTTGATATAGTTAAAATCTTTAAGCAAAGCTAGCCAGCGTGTTGCTGGAGACCAGCCATCATTTTGCTGAAAGTAGAAGTTGTAATTTGACATTGTGACGATACTGTGGAACTGGCCCATGATTTACTAAGAAAGGTGGACTCGCCGGTGTGAGTACCGTAGAAGAATCTCAGGGAAGGTACCTTGAGTGTTGTACGATTGATGATAGGAGTGAACTCTCTGGAACTGAAGATTGCAGAAGTTCTTTTGTAGTGTCCTGTGTGAAAGTGACACCTGCGATGTTATGTACATATATAAGAAATGTATATAGCAAAGAAGTACACGAGTGGTGATGGTTTTGCTTAATGTTGTTTACACCCATTCCCGTTGGATTGACTATTAGTGCCAGTTCTTAATAATTTACTTATGATTCGGTGTTGGATCTGGTAAGAAGAGGAACTAAGGTCCCATAGAAAGTTCGAATGGAAAGAACCTGCTTACTGGCTAAGGGAGACCATTAAACTAGGAGCCAGCGATCATTGTGTTCTAGTCTTTGATTACATGATCGAACTTAAAATTGTGATCACAGGACAAGAGGACTGGGAAAGGAGAGTTAACTATAGAAAAGGAGATCACAGGAATATAAAGAAATATCTGTGAGAGAAGTGCAATGGGAGGAATAAGTTAGAGAAGAACAATAGAAGATATGATGGACCTAGCCAAATGAAAATGCAAGGAGGCCGAAGAGAATTCTTTATCAGTAGTAAGGGAAAAAAGAAGGAGGAAGGAGGACACTTTGTATACCACATATTGCCACTCGTCGCTCACTGTGGCCTTGTGTTAGGAGAGTTACAATTAAACAGCGGGGGATCATGCTATTGATTCTGTAACTCCACGCCGCGGGTCTTCGCTCCCTCTACTGGGGTACCATTTACCAAGCCCAGGGAGCTCTCCAAGTCTTGCCTCAAGTCCGGTGACAACTACTTGACCTTGGACCCAAGGGGAAGAGGAGAAGGCCCAGCGCACAGTGCTCGAGCTCGATCCTGCAAGGTGAAATACCCCCACCGGGCCTGCCCACCCACACATGCTAAGTTTTGCCCGACCTCTGGCCGTTACCTCAGTTCTCACCTTTATTTCCTGGTTGCCAGCTGGGTAATCTTCTCTGCGACCCAGCAACGCTTTTATTTAAAATGTATTAACGTGTTGCAAGCCAAAGGCCTCTTTTCTATTTAATGCCAGTACCTAGTGTGATGCAAACTAATATCATTTATTCACAATGCTCAATGAGATGGAGGAGATACATAAAAGCAGTAATAAAAGTTGATAGAATATACTGAAGAGAAAACTACATAAACATGAGTGAAGTATGCATATAATGACATGAAACATAATAATAATAGTAGACTTCAGCGCTTCTTTGGTGATTTGCGGCAACTCACATTAGCTGGTCAAATTTAAAGGGGTCCCAGACCCCTCCTCACAGGAGCCGCCTCGCTTCACGTAGACACACAGTCCTCTCGGCTCATGCCGCTCGCTGTCTTCACCAGACAGTAGAAAACATATGCAAGCTGCCCTAAAGCCTACACTACTCCTAATGATCAATAGACACTAGTAACAACCTATGTATATACTCCTAGCCCTATCTTGCCTAATACAAAGGAAAAATGGGAGGGGAATAATGATCTGTCTTTAACATCTTCTGCCCTCAGATGCCTGGACTCAGATGGTCGTCGTAGTTCTAGGTCCCTCACGTCGCTCCTCGGCGTTCCAGTCGAGTTACAGGTCCCTAGGCGTCGTGAAGATATGCGTCGTCTCCGTGTTCATTCCCATATGTGCAGTTCCTGATCGCTGGCTCATCCAGTTGTCACTGCTCACGTTGTCTCCCACAATCGCTCCTTCACCGAGACCAAATACTCATGGGACCGGATGTGACTTCTCCCTTCTGAGTTACCAGTTGGCGTGATTCAATCACAGCAGCTCTGAGCACCTTGGAGTTCCACTGACGGTGAGCCACTTACTTACTCCTGCCGTCGCCACTCTCAACTCCTCGAAGACTATCAGATCACAGTCCTCGGCGCCCTTACACCGCTGAAACCCGGCTTCCTCGAACTTCCCTGAAGTGTTGCAGTCTTCTGTAGTCGCTGTGAACGTGTCAGGCTGCATTACTCACTCTGAATGAGGCTCCTGGACATCCGAACTCAAGAGCTCAACCAGCACACATCCGCGCTTAATGAAGCGCCATAAATCAATGAGCGCTCAGCAAGCTCTGAGCCAGGCCTCCTGGTGACGTCACAGACCCAAGGGCGGGCTTTCTTTGGTCACTCTCGTCACATGACCACAACCAGCAAATCGCCAGCCTGCTGGCGTCTTCACGTTTTTGGCGCACTTTTATCGAGGTCGTCGCCATTTTGTATGCACTAGGGGCGTAAGCCCCCCATTACAAACCAAAATTAAAATAAATTTTTTATACCTGAATAAGTACTCTTGTTAGCAGTCACTTATGTCAAACTAAACCCTGCAACTCAGGAAATCTGCAGGGTGTATAGATATGACTCTCCTCACTGGATAAGGGAAGATATAGGAGAGGGCACCATAACATACCCCTCCCCCTTAAAATATGAGTCATATCGGTTAGTGAACTCGGGAAAGGGCATCTGCTATCACATTCTCCTTTCCTCTGATATGTCTAATTTCTAACCAGTATTCTTGCAATAACAAAGACCATCTCGTCAGTCTCTGGTTTGAGTTCTTCATCTTATGTACGAATGTCAAGGAGTTGTGATCGGTGAACCGGTCTAGTACCTCCTCCCACATAGACGTTAAAAAATGTTTCAATCAGGGCTAAAGATTCCTTCTGCACCGTGCTGAAAGCTCGTTGATATCTCTAGAACTTCTTCGAGTAGAAAGCTACTAGTCGATGTATCTCGTTCCTTTCCTGGGACAACATGGCTCCTATCCCCACCTCGCTAGCACCGACGTACAAAAGGAATCTGTGGTGTCTGGTGTATAGCTGAGATAGTCTTGGTAGTAAGGTTGATGTAAAGTCATTCCTGGTTACTGACTTTAATAATAATAAACGATTACATGACTATGGCTCCCAAGCTTGGCAGGCGTCCTGTGCTTTGTTTTCCTTCTCTAGTGGCGTCCAGCCGCCGCACATAGAAAACGGATGGTACCATTTTCTGTGAACATGACATCCCTCCTTTTCTTTAAAAAGAATGAATACAGGATGTCTACCATGCTTGTAGCACAAAGCAAAGTTATTGACACAAAGTAAGCTATTAACATGTCAAGAGATATTGCATACATTTAACATTAATTAAACACACAAAGAATTTAAACAATCTTTACCACAAAGGATTTCAATGTTAAAAATACATATGCAATGTTAAACAAACATGAAAGAAACTGTAATACAAAGTTGCAAAATATTGAATGAGAGATCTGCATTATTCAAACAATATTAAATTTAGTTCAGCATAACAAGTAAATACTTTGCATTACATAGGAACACAATTAATCATCATATCGTGTAGGGCGTTTAACATGTCGTTTTGGACGAGAGTCCTTAAATACAAAAACATCCCTCGATGAATTGTTTATCGAGTTATAACTCATTTTTTCTTTTTCTTTTGCACGACTTTGCACTTCATCATTTTCTACACTATTTGGAATCACTTTGAAATAAGCCATATTACGTGTTATACTATGATCTCTATTACTCGCTGTTACCATAGTTCCTTTCACACTAATCACTTTATATGGTTTTGTATCATACGGCATATCTAACTTTCCCTCTTTTTTCTTTTTAACGAGAACAGTATCTCCAACCTTTATGAATTGTTCCTTTGCACGTTGATCATGAGCAATTTTCATTTTGCCCTTCGCTAGTGCATCCTTCTGAGCGAGACGTTTATCCGTTACCTTGGCTGGCATGACAGGTAGTGCGATTCTCATAGGACGTCCAAATAAAAGTTCGCCAGGCGACTTGCCCAGTGTTCCATGCGGTGTTGCACGGTAGTTCCTGAGAAAAGCATACATAGCTTGTTTCCAGGATCGTCCTTCGGCATGAGCACAGCGTACAGCTTTCATGAGAGGTTGCATGAATCTCTCGACTTCTCCATTTGCTTGAGGATGTAGTGGCATCACACGGCGGTGTTTGAATCCAATATGCTCAGCAAAGTTGACAAAGTCTTGTCCATTAAATGGCGGTCCATTGTCCGTCTTGACAACTTCAGGAATGCCAAAGTTTGAAAAGATCTTGTCGAGTTTCGGGATGACAGCCTTTGCAGATGTGGAAGTGATGATTTCTACTTCTGGATAACGTGAGTGATCATCAATGACTACCATCAAGTACTCTCCAGTTGGTAGCGGTCCACAGAAATCCATCGATACTTCCATCCATGGTGCAGCAGGTAGTGGTGAAGGTTGTAGAGGTGTTGGTCTTGAAGTATCCACTGCAGCTTGGCAAGGGACACAGGCATCATGCATGTCCTTAGCTTGACGATCAATGCCAGGAAACCACACCTTTTCTCGTAGCAGCTGTTTGGTCCTTACAAGACCTTGGTGTCCTTGATGTGCAAGCTTCAGAGCACGTTGCTGGAGAACAGCTGGAATGACGATACGAGTACCTCGCAGCACGGTGTCGCGTTGTTGCGTAACACTTAATTCTGTCTGGATGCGTTCAAGTGCTTTGAATGCATCTTGGTCAACTCCTGAGGGTGGGATGCGTGGAAACTTTTTCTTGGTCAATGCATCCACTGTTGCTTGCAGAGTTGGGTCCTCTAGGGTTGCAGTACGGATTTCGTCAAGAGTGAGAGCCTTAGGGACTGCATCACAGGTTACAGAGTGTACATATTCCTCGGCAACTTGCTGATGCTTGGTGATGGTGAAACTGTTGGCAGGATGTCGACTGATGTAATCAGCGGGATTGCCTGCACCTGGCTTGTATTTCACCGTAAAGTTGTAT
>WNGS01111181.1:47930689-47948898 GCA_020271785.1 Procambarus virginalis
AGTGCACAAATAATGGAGGTAGTACTGCAGAATGTAAATAACATCAAAGGCACGTGTCTTAGCAAAAATAGGTTTATCAACAACTTTCGTTCTAATACTCAGTGACCCACGTTCATTACGTTTCTCAAGAGTTTCAGTTTACCACTGACAAAACACCCTTTGCAGCAGGTCAACGTACACATCGCTCTACTTGTGTAAAAGACAACAGTCTCTACCCACTGGATAATCAGAACAAAGTGAACTTACCTGAGCACTACGAGAACACTCTTCGCAAATACTGCACTAGCCACCGCAGTATCAAAACACTACACCAACACATAACGTTAACACACGTAAATGAATGCAAGGAACAATGTCACCAATACATCTAACAATAACAACATTTTATTACGTTACTCTATCGATGTCACCAAGACATGACAAGAGAAAATCAAACAACAATTTTTATTTCAGTAATGTCACCATAACACACAATGATTTTTTTTTTACGTTAATCCTTTTGACGATATCAACGTTTTCTCTAGAGTGAGGTTTTGGGCAATATCGACGCCATCTATGGACCTACACTCCAACTCGAAGGCATTTGGTGAGACGAAGACAACGCTATCTCTTGCTGGAGGTGTGACAAGTTCAGCGCCATCTGCGAAATGCTCCTGTTGGTACCTCAGGTAGGAGGTGCAGTCGATGGTGAGGGCCTCTGGTGAGGGAAGTAACGGTATCAACACCATCTAGATTGTGCATCCAGTTATATTTTCAGTTCCCCAGTGAAAGGCTGTCATCCTATGTTCTCCTTGTCTGTCTGTCTGTCTGAATAATGACTATTATGTCCACAGAAGTGACAAAGAGGGTCTATTGTGCTGTGGAAAGCACTTCACCTTGGGCAGGCCATACCTCCTGACTTGTTCCTGTGAGGTCAAGTGGCCGCCTTCGGTAGTAGACAGTATGATGGCGTTGTACTTGTGCAGTGATTGTGTGGACCGTCGTACCCGGGATTTGGCCAAGAGGAGTTACAAGATGACATTACTGGCCGTCAGCTGAAAAGTTCTGCTTACGTGTAGTCAGACGTTTACCAGGGTATTAGAGGAGACCCCGGGACGTATCATTGGTGACCCCTGTCAGCGTGTTCCTAAAGACCTATACCAGTGTGTTTCCTGGAGGGCAGATGTGGAATAATTGTACATCGTGACGATACGGTGTGGGACTGGCCCATGTTGAGGAAGGTGAACTCGCCGTTGTTATGACCATTGGAAGTGGATGACATATCCTTGAGGACTCAATGGGATTTGAAAAACACTGCAGATATATTAAGTGTCCTGTGCGAAAGAGACATTGTGTATTTATGTGTAGTTATATGAAATGATTAATATATTGGTGAAGGTGATATTTGGTCTTGTTTACCACTCTTTATTCCTTGCATAATTACTTGCTACTGCTAAGTCTTGATAACTTACCATTGATTTGGGATTGGGATCATTGAAGAAGAGGATCTAAGGCCTTATGAGCAGAAAGAACCCGGTTACTTGCTCATGCCGGCAGTAACATAATTGGCATCCCCAGCGGGATCCGACTTCTTGTCAGGTAAGTTAGACAAAATTGGTCATCAACATCAGGTCACGACTTTATGGAGTTCGCTTGTATTAAGGAGCGGCTGTTTTACGAATTGTGCACGATTCGGAAGATAGAGACCAAAGAACTTGGTCTCCATATGCTAACCCATAAACCCTCTACCAGGTATGTTCCGAATAGCTACTCAAAACCATTTTCCAGGAGTAAATCGGATGAGAATACCATCCCAGGTAGTGCCGTAAAGACACCCCTAGATAGCCCAAGATCGACTAGTCCAAGAAGAGACATAGTGTGTTGGACCCACAGGAAGAAAGGGCAAATGTCTGCTATGTGTAAAACCAGGATAGGTGAAGACCCCGCAGAGGGAGGTTTTGCTGGTGACACACCACTAGTAGAAACCTATTCTCTATGGACAATAGAGAGAAATCAGGATTGTTTGCCCTTAAGATTTTGCAAGAGTATGTATTGAGTGACCAGTCTAGCAGGTCAGTAGCAATTCTCAGAGAAAGTAGAGCAGCCTGTTATGAACCTTACCTCCTGTGGAGGTTAGTTTCTGCTGTAAACTAGCTGTACTCGGTCACAGCAACCCTCCTCCGTTTCCCCGTCCTCCCCATCATTCCCCCCTCCTCTGTCCCCTCGTCCACCAACCATTCCCCACTCCCCTGTCCCTTTGTCCACCCAAACATTCCCCATCCCCAGACGCCTTATCCTCTCTATCAATGCCCCCTCCCTGTCCCCTTGTCCTTTCACCACCAGTAGGGTAAATTAGGACTACGACTGGGCATGCCACCTGAGCAGGGGGAACCAGCTATGATCACCTGACCCAGGTGAGCAAGCGGGGGGTTCCGTCTCAAGTGTGGGAAAATCCTAGCAGGCATTAATTGTTTTTATCCTATTTTTTGCTACTTAAATATTGTATTATTATTATTTTTGTTAAGTGGACAGTATATTTTGATTCTGCCTGTCAGAATCTTACACACAGTTGAAGGGACAATTGCTTCTTATACCATCTTGAAGTGAATATGGGGAAAGAGGCAATTGTTTACCCTATTATTAATATAAATTTTGCAAAATATGGTGGCCTAACCTACTAATATTATGAATAATAATACTACTGTATCTTCAGTTTTGTAAAAATAAAGACCTTTGCTAATTAGGTATGGCCTAATTAGGCCATACCTGTCACTCAATGGCACTTTGTTCAGCTAGAGTAGTAATAAACTTCACGGTTTGTGGCCAGCTTATTCTTGTAACTCCAAATCAAAGCTTACCTGCCGAGTTAAGTACATTAGTGGGTGGTACATTAACAATAAGCACACAGGTGTGACATGGAATGGGGTTATGAATAGTGCTGAGTAAACGTACTTGGTGTGAGCTTTAAACTCTCAATATAACCGCCAGACCTAATCTATCCAAACAGTAAATGGCCTAAAACATGTTATCGATACTTGGTATGACGGATACTCAGGTATTCCTGTTGTGGTAGAGTGACTGTGTCAATTACTCGGTTGCTTGACACACAATATGGGTGTCTATGAAGAGTTATTCTTGCTAAGGGAGCCCCTCGTTGTTTCGTGTGTTCTGTTTACAAGTTCCTGTGTGTCCAGCTGCTCCTCTCTGAGCTGGGTTCCAATAATGTTCCCTCAATATTCTGTGTTTAATTTACAGTAACAAGGGAGCTAAGCTATATTTTTACTGCTAATTATATTTATTCAGTCCTAGTGAATACTATTATATTAAGTATTAATACTAAACTGTAATTAAAGAATAATTAGTCTTATATTTACGTATAGTGAAAATACGTCATGTTGTGATGAAGTCATGGAGTCCCCCCTTCTCTTTTTCTTTGAAGGGTTATCTTGAGTTTATCTTGAGATGATTTCGGGGCTTTAGTGTCCCCGCGGCCCGGTCCTCGACCAGGCCTCCACCCCTAGGAAGCAGCCCGTGACAGCTGACTAACACCCAGGTACCTATTTTACTGCTAGTAACAGGGGCATAGGTGAAAGAAACTCTGCCCATTGTTTCTCGCCGGAGCCTGGGATCGAACCCAGGATCACAAGTCCAGTGTGCTGTCCGCTCGGCCAACCGGCTCCCCTGGATGACGGGTAACGTATGTCATTATGTATGTGCCGGATTTCCGACATAATTCCTGGGGGGGGGGGCAGAATACGGGGTGGAAGACCCGGTAAGGACTGTGAACACTTTATTCCTCGCCCTGAGAATTATAGTTTCTTTAATTTCAGCTTGCACTGCTGTGAAGCAGTCCGCTTGGGATGGATGTCCCGTACTAGCAATTCGGGTGCTGGAAGTCGTTGAACGTCTTTTTTTCCTGCCAGTTCTAAAGGAATTAATTTCTCTAATGTTTTGAGAGTAGTGCTGTCTCGGCATTTTACTTTCACTATTCTCAAGATGCCCTGACGCTCTGGATGAACAGAAACTATTTGGCCTATAGGCCACTCTGAGCATGGCCCATCGCTGTCCACCAGAACTATGTCACCAGGGTTCAAGTTAATTCTGTTGTAGAGGTTGTTTGCCCTGTAATGATACTCCCTCATTCTTGAGTCCATACATCATTCCACCGACTTATCACTCCTGAAAGATGTTTGAAACTTTTGAACCAAGTCACTCTCTCGGATATATGAAGGATCTTCTGGTTCCTTGTTTGTAAGAGACACTAGAGTTATGAGAGATCCCCCATACATCAGATGAGCTAGACTTTATGGTCCACATTGCTAAACATCACGAGAGAGGTAGGTAAGTCGTCGGTTATTAACTCGAGCCTCTATTTCTTTGGCAACGGTTTCGATCTCCTGCATGTCAATCTTTTGGCGGTGTAGTGTTTTCCGTAGAGAACGTTTCACCGTACCAATCATGTGTTCATAGAAGCCTCCGTGCCATGGTGCTCTGGGAGATATGAATTTTTAGTGGCACTGCCGTTGATTTAGTGCCGTGCGCATCTTAGAGTTGTTCCAAATTTTTCCTCAGACATGCTTCTCCTGCCACTATGTTGGACTCATTGTCTGAGATCTTTAAGTTACGACAGGATCTATGTGAAGCAAACCTGCGGAAAGCCTTTACGAATGCCTCGGCACTCATATCAGGAGTCACTTCTAGATGTACTGCCCTTGTTGTGACATAAGTGAAAAGGCAGATATATGCCTTCACTGTAATTTTGTCCTTGGTGCCTGTCAGTGTTAGTGCTCCTGTGAAATCTAATCCTGTAGTCTCAAAGGGACGAATATGTACAACTCGTTCCTTTGGGAGTGGAGAAGTTCCCAGATATGGATACACTCTGGCATTCTATCTCCGGTAAATTACACAGAATTTTATTATGGATTTTACAGCCTGCCTAACTCGGTGTAGCCAGTACTGTTGTCTTAAGTATGTGAGGGAATCTAATACCCCGCCATGCAGAGTGTTGTGCTTGTGTATATATATAACATAATTAACTTCCATATTATGTGGTGACGAGGAAGTACTATTTGATTTTTTGCTTCCAGATCTATGTCCGCATGTTGTAAGCGGCCTCTGCATCTTATTAGGTTATAATTGTTGGTGTATCCAGAGACCCAGATCATTTTGAAGTTTGTTAGGGACATTGTCAAATTATATCCCGAATGTATCTGTTTGAGATCTTTTGACCCAGTACCTTAGGGCACTAGGGAATTGATGCTTGATTCCTATTTTCTTTAGAAAATCAAACACCACTCGGGTGATACCTATTAGTTTATTCAGTTCAGAGTACCAATTAGGATCAATTACCAAAGTCCGAGGTGGTTCTGGATTCTCAGTGGGAACAGTGACATTGGTCACAATAACTTGTGGCTCTTGTTCAGGCCACTGGTCACTGACTAGCCACTGAGGTCCATTGAACCACATCTCTGCTTTGGGTAATTGCCATAAAGTCAGGTCTCGGGAGAGATAGTCTGCTGGATTCCCTTTGGTGGGTACGTTGATACCCTGCTGATAACAGGCGTATTTTCTTAACACGGTTACTCACGTAAGGATTTTTACTGTTATTGTTTTTCACCCACTGTAGCACTGCCTCATTACCTGACCATACCATTGTTTCTTCAAAGTGGATGTTGCTTAAGGCCTTGATCAGATAATGAGTCAATCTTACTCGTAACAGTAGGGCTGTTAACTCCGGTTGTGGCAATAATCGTTTCTTTAACAGTGCCAATCTGGCCTTTGATGTGAGCAAATTGGCTTGCCCTTTTGAGACCAGGTTAGCTACTGTGAAATAAGCCTTTCCTGAGGTATCACAGAATACATGTAGCTTAATTGGTTCTTTATTATTCACTGTGTTCTGAGGCAACTTGACAGACTCTAGAATACCTAAATCTTTCACTAGCCCTTGCCACTTTTCTTGTAAGGCATGTGTTAGATGATCATCCCAGCCTATCTTCTGTTGTCAAAATTCCTGCATTATCAATTTTCCATTTATTAATTTTGGACTTAATAGTCCCAATGGGGCGTAGGGTTTGCCGACTTGTGATAGTAATTTTCTCATTGTTAGATTGGTAATATCTGGCTCCACTGAATTGATTGTCAACAGATCTGCAGTCGTATCCCATTCAACACCTAGTACCTTTGTCTTCTGGAGTACCTTGTAGTTGGGAAATTCTGTTTCAATCAGATGATTTAATTTGGCATTGTTGGAGACCCATGCCTGGAGAGGCATATTTGCTCCCAATAATTCTCGATTGGCCTCGTTAAATATGTTTAGCAGTTTACTTTCACTGCTGTTTATTCCTTGGAAATTGTCAACATACAGGTTTTTGCTAATTTCAGTTTTATTTGGGCTATTAGACTTCAAGTGCAGGTCTAAGGTAGCTTGAAGCAGAAATGGAGAAGTAGTGCCAAACAAAACAGATGCAAACCTATAGGTGATTAATTCACTGTTTGGATCGTTAAGATCCTAGATCCATAGGAATTTTGTGTAGTTACGATCTTCTTCTTGGAGACCTATCCTAAAGAAGGCTTTGCAGATGTCGGCTGTATGTGCATAAGTCCCGATGCGGAACTTTAATAGCACTTCGTTTTTGTGTCAGGCAAGGGCCAGTTTGAAGACAGTAATTTAAGGAAACCCTATTCTGCTTAGTCTTAGCACTGCAGTTAAATACTATGCTTATTCGGGTAGTAGCTGAATTTTTCAGTACTGGGTGGTGCGGCTTGTAGTGCCCTTCCTTTAGGTCATCATTTGTTACATCCTGAATAAATTTGTTATCGAATTGTTTCTGTATAATATCATGGCACAATTTCAAGTTCTCAGGATGTCTTTGTAAGCTCATCACCTGTAACCTTAATTGGGTTTGTGTGATGAAATGGTTGACAGGTAGCTAAGGGTGATTCAGCTTCCATGGTAACCCGACACAGTATTGATTATCTCTGTAGACAACTGAGTCCAGGTATTGTTTGTAAGTACAGTCATCATCCGGACTAGGTTCTTCAGGGACAATGCCGAGAGTTGCTAATTCCCATAATTTTTTGCATTGGGGGATCAAGCTCATTCCTGGACAGAACTCTGAAATGAAATGGTGACTGTTCTCCTAGTCATGCAACCATCACTGGGTTGGTTTGTTGGTGGTCTACAGGTATGGGTTGCTTCAGCCATAATACTGGGCCTGTTAGCAAATAGCCACCCACAGACGTTAACAGGTTCATTTCCTGTTTTTCATCTTTTCCTTAGATGAACTTATGGTAGACATCTGATCCGATAAAGATACCAATATTGGAGAGGTTGTCAGACTTGATTTTGTCAGCCAACTTGATTCCCTTTTCTTCTAGGAATTTGGCTGTAGCTCCTAGACCATATACATACAGGTCTGAGGGGAATTTGTCTACGACAAGAGCCTTTATCGTGCGTACATAACCGCCTAAACATACTTTAGGTTGTACCACCTTCAAGAGTCGGACTCCCGAGATAGTCAGGAATCCTGCTATGTCTATTTTTGTCCTGTACAGAATTGAGTTTCAATGTATCTACTAACTCTTGTGAGATAATAGTCATTTGGGATCCTTGGTCAAATAATCCACGTATGGTGACCTTAGACCCATCGTTTTTAAGGATTAATTGGGCAATGGGCAAAGCTGATTATGATCAGCCTTTGTAGATAGTACACTTACATCAGGCAGTATTTTACAGAGCTGTATCGAAGTGGAAGTTCCTTCCTCCACTTGTGGTTTGGGAGACTTTGTTCTTGAGTCCCCACACAGTGCTGAATGGTGTTGACCCTTATTGCACTTATTGCAGGTGCACAATTGAGTTGTACAAGTATCGGGGTTATGTGATAACCCTTAGACACCTAGTGCATCTATGTAACTCCTTGAGTCATTTTACACGTGTTGCATGAACAGGGTAAATTTTACAGTTGTACATGGAATGGTCTTCACAGAACAGACATGGCCTCAAGACGTTAACAGCACCTTTGGGAGTCACCGTTTTGGGTGACACATTAACTGTGGGTTTGAAAGGACCCACTGCGTATGTGCCCACACTGCTTTGCTTCCACCTTGGTGTGGTGGTATTTTGTTTATATTTACTTGGAGTTCTGTTGTACTCTGTTGTTTACTATGACTGGTTAATGAAGGTTTAGATGTTGATTTACCATCTGTGTTGCCTCTTTGTCGTTCTATGACAGAGTGTAAACTTTTTGTAACCTCCTTTACTGTCAGAGAAGATTTGTTATGTAAAACACACAAATTATCCAGAATTTTGCTGGGTAATTTACGTCTCATAAGAAATTGGATTAACCAATCCAATTCATCTAAATTTACTTTAGTACTAAGTGTTTTAAGCAAGGACTCAAGCTCAATCTAAAGGCTTGTAGTGAGTTGGTGGATCCATCTGTTGTTGGAATATCCACCATTTTTTGAGTCAAAAGTCTGATAGCTCGTTCTGGTTTAGTATAATTTTCCTTAAGGAGCTGTACAGCTATCATTGCTGTCATTTGACAATGTTAAATTACAGACCACCTTTAACGTTTCACCCTTTAATACAGCCTGCAAATATGTAAATATGGTTGTCTTAGCTGTATTGGTATTAGAATCCATCGAATCCACAAACTTGTTCCAGAAGTTATCCCAATTTTCCTCCACTGTTCCAGAGAAAGTTGGTAGACTAAGTGATGGTAGTTTGAGCTCTGGTTGTGTCGAGTTTTGGAAGCTTTGGTT
The DNA here is from genome assembly GCA_020271785.1 of Procambarus virginalis. Taxonomy (NCBI): domain Eukaryota; kingdom Metazoa; phylum Arthropoda; class Malacostraca; order Decapoda; family Cambaridae; genus Procambarus; species Procambarus virginalis. Next base: position 47,939,432 of record WNGS01111181.1, read on the forward strand.
GCAATGTTTGTTGTTGCCTTGCAATGCATTATTTCATTGATAATGTGTTGTAACTTAAATTGTATGGCATCTTCATATTCTGCATTTTCTTTCATGACAGCCTCCATTGCTGTTTCATCTATCGTAGTGCCAGTAAAAACATCCTGATATATCTGTATTTGGCTTTTTACTTGGTTTACATTTGTTTTCGGGAATCAACATTATGATAGCACTCCAGTTTTACATGCTTAACTGGAGTTTGTTTACATAAATACTTGCATTTATTGATCTGTCTAGTTAAATAGCCTTTCATACCTGTGAGGGTCGCTTTTACTTTTCCTGCAGTAAACATGATGGCTGTATTTGCTAGCCTTGCTGCATTTGTACTAAAGCCAAGTCTTCTTGGACTTGGATTTGGGCAGCTTCTAGAGCTTGAACTACTAGAGCTTGAACTAGAGCTGCTTATTATTTAAATAATACACATTATATAATCATACACAATATAATTTCAGTGGTAACCTTGTATCTATGCTGGATTCACCTCAAGTTAGCTCCTCAATATCACTCTTAGTTGGTATAGAGACACAGATTAACACTTGTGATGGTAAAGTAGTGGAGTATGGATGTTCAGCAGTCCTCCAATGGCAGGTGTCAAAGACAGGTCACATATATCGTAAAAAAAAGAATGACTGCTTGCCTGTTTGTGGTAAGGTAAGGGAAGACACACAAAACACAAAATATGAACAATGAAATTTAATTACTCTAGAAAACAAATTTAAATAAAGACAATTCCTTGGCATTGAAATAGTGCAAAAAATAACAAGTGAAAAAACATATAACAAAAATGATTAAGAGACTGGTTACGTTAACAGGAATGCAAAGAATTAATAAATGGTGCTGGGAATATTAGCGCAAGCTAAGAACCTCTACTTGGTACACGGGGTATATCAGTTGTTCTCAGCTTCGAGCACAAGAATATTCTGAGGAAGGTCTCTTGGTATGACCTAGACGTTGACTTGGGTAAATGGCATGTGTGGTGCGAAGCAGAAGTGGTGTGATCTTGACCAACCAATCAGAATGCAGACAGGCCAACACTAGTAGTTAGCTCGTTGAAGTGTCGCGCTGAGCCGGTGAGAAGTGTGAGGGGTGCAGGAGTGGGGGGGTATGCAAGTGCGTGTGGCTGCCTTGACAAACGTTTTGCTACTGCTGAATGTATCTTGAATGTAGCAATGAACGTGACGATGAAGGGAAGAGCAGGCTCAATCTTGAAAGAGGTTATCGTCACAACTCTCCCCCGAAGCCTGTGGTTCCGGAAGAAGTCACGTTCTCGAGAGGTAGAGTGGTAGGTGGAGCTGCCTCTACCTCATGAACTCTGGAGAGGGCGTCGGCGATGATGTTATCAAGCCCTTTGATGTAACAGATTTTCAGATTGAAGCCTTGTAGATATAAAGCCCATCGCAGCAGACATTGGTTATTGAATTGGGCTTGATGTAGGAAGCGTAGAGGATTGTGGTCCGAGTAGATGGTGGTGGACCGAGCACCTTGCAGGTATGGTGCAAAGTGTTGCAAGTTCAGAACGATGGAGAGGAGTTCCTTCTCTATAGTGCTTTTCTGATTAGGTTTCAACTTGTAGCTGTAGTAGCCGACAGGTAGAACCTCCTCGCCTCGTACCTGCATTAGGACACCCCCGATGCCGGTGCCACTGGCGTCGACATGGAGGATGAAAGGCTTTGTGGTATCTGGCGAGGCGAGAATAGGATTAAAACAGAGCAGGAATTTGAGTTGTTCGAAAGCAACGGTTTGCTGCATGGTCCAATTATACCGTTGCTTGGGACTGGTTAAGGTGATTAATGGTGTTGCTACCGTACTAAAGTTCCTCACAAACCTACGGTAATAAGAGGCAAGACCAAGGAAGAGCAGGAGCTGCTTCCTTGTAGTAGGCTGTGGATACTGTTTAATGGCTTGAGTGTGGATATTTAACGGAGCCAGGCTGCCACTCCCTATTACATGACCCAGATAACGCACTTTACCTTTGGCAAAGGTGGACTTGCCCAGATTGATGGTGAGGCCGGCTGTCAGGAGCTTGGCGAACAATCGTTGTAGCTGAAGCAGGTGTTCGCTCCAGATGTTGGATGCTACAACGATATCATCTAAATAGGCGTAGGTGTTGTCCAAGCCCTGGATGACGCGGTTGACAGCTCTCTGAAAGGTGTCCGGGGCATTGCAGAGTCCAAAGGGAAGGCGGTTATACCTGAAAAGTCCGAACGGGGTAATAAAGGCAGACAGTTCTTTAGCTCACTCCGTTAAACACACCTGGTAATAGCCCTTGAGTAAGTCCACCTGGGACAGGTAGCGGGCATTACCAATGGTAATTTAGGCATTACCACATCTGGGTTGCAGGAAGACCTCACAGAGTGCGCGCTAACAACAGGCGACGCTTATATCCACCGGAGCTCGGTAATCCATCACTCAAACAGGATGGCCGGTCGCACGTCCTGCCTCTCGGACGCGTCGTGTGAGACTGATGGCGCGAAGGCGCCGCTACGGCTGGACTCCCTCTGCCTATGTGACGTCACATTTTCCAAAATAGGTTTTCATTGGCTCCCAGTGCCACGTCGCTGACGGTGACCAATCTGGCGACACTGACGTCACACAGTTTTGGCGGGAGAACAGACTCGCCAGCGCCATTTTGGCTTCCTAAAGGGCCTATACCACAGGCCAAAATATTCCTCTTTCACGAATTTCTTGGCTCATCAAGAATACTATTCTCTCCCACATATGTTCACCTGATGCCTGCAACATAGAGAATGCTCAGGAATAGTGGACATGACTCTTACAGCAGGCGTGGGAGAATTAGAAGGGGGGGGGGAACACCGTAACATACCCCTCCCCTTAAAATAAGAGTCATGTCTGGTCAGTGTATGCGGGACTAAGCATCTGCGACTACTTGGTCCTTGCCAGTGAAAATCTTGGCTTCCAGCCAGTATCGCAGCCGCCAATGTGTGACACTCCTCATGTGTCTGCAGACCGTCTTCAAGGTCATCCTTGGCGTCCCCTGCTTACCTACTATGGACCGAGGGCTCCACACCTCACGTCCGTTCACCAGCTGGAACTGTGAGAAGTTTAACGGTTCTGCCACTGCTTTGCGAATGGCCAACAAAACAGGGTCCGCTGTCTTTTCCCACTCGTCTTCCTGCTCTACGCAGAACATTCTCAGAGTTGTCTCCGAGGTGGAGTGGAGTCTTCCGACCGCCCCCTTCGACTGCGATCGGTAGGGCGACGACCGAATCTGCATCACTCCCCAACTCGTCATTGTTCGTCTGACACATTCAGACCGGAATATATTTCCACTGTCAGCCTGATTTTCCCTGGGCCTCCTCACCCAAGAGAAAAGATGTTGTAGTTGCCCAACCACTTCTCTCGACGTTGAACGTCGCATCGTGGTCCCCTTTAGGCGACCCGCAGAGTCAACAGCGTGCAACGGACTCAACACTGCCGCTCTGCACTTGGCTGGCAACGCTACTTGGTCTCTCGTACCTGGAGAGGCTTTTCCGACCTCTATTCTTACAGGTTTACACTGTCTTACTAATATGCCTTCTTGCCTGTTAAAGTGAGTAGCTTTCTCAGGACCAACACGTCCTCCTTTGGCCTTACAAATCAACTTGGGGAATTCTGCCTGCTGCACCTCCTCGAGACGAGTGCGGTCCACCCCAGGAGAACCGGTGAGGGTCATCTGTACCTCACCTTCTGGGCTCCCTTCGCCCTCCACTCGCTCTCCTGGTTCCATGACGAGGTGATCATTTTCCAGGTCGTCGGACGTCTCCTCGTCGGCCTTATCAGATCCACGCTCTCCTCGTCCATCGCACTGCCTCGGTGTTACAGCACTGACAGGGAACGCCTCCATGGCGAATCCTTTCTCGTCCCCGCAGGCGTCGAACACTCCGCCTTTCTTCTCGAAGTGCTCCAAGCACTCCTCGTCCTTCACGAGGTTCGGGAGGACTCGTCCTCCACATGCGTCATTTCCCAAAATGACCTGTGCCTCCATTCTTGGCATCGTCGCACAGACCCCCACTACTAGGGTTTGGCATCCATAATCCGAACTCAGGGTTACCCGGTGTAGGGGCATCTGCACTGGGCCTCCCACAGTGTTCACACTTGCCTCTCCTACACATGGTATTCTCATGACACTCAGGGAAAAGGGTTCTGCTCACCAGAGTAAATTCCGCCCCATTGTCTCTCAGCATCATTACCGGGATGGGGTCTGCGTCCCCCATCCTTACAGTTCCCTCACGCACGAATGGGTTAGCCTTTTCGTTCCTAAGTACGGGTCCATCCCGCACTCCTTCGGCTAACTGTTCCTCTACCCGTACAAAAGCAACGTAACCCCGTTGCTTAGGACGTCTACATTCGCGCGCTATGTGTCCCATTACCCCGCCTTTGAAGCAGCAGATCCTTCTTCTTCCGCGGACTTCTCTTGCGCCTTCCAAAGACTCGTGCTCAGCTTCTCCGGCCGTAACGATAACAAGATCTCTTGAGCTCTCCGTCGGTGACTTCTTTGACTGTTCTACAACACTCTTCTGTCCTCTGCTGTCTCCGTTGAGGGGTAGGACTTGGGAGAACTCGGTCCCGTCCTCCATCCGTCCGACCTTCTATTATTTCTCCCATAACTGGAGAATGTGGGCGGTCGGTGCTGTCCCTCTCGACATGGACATAAAGCTTCTTCTAGCATGTCTGCTCGATCGGCTGCGGCTCTCGGGTCCTTGATGTCCGCTTCCTTTACTCTCACCCTAATCTCGGGAGAGAGCACGGACATGAACTTTTCCTTGACCATCAGCCTTTTGATCTCTACAGCCGACCTTGCTCCTTCCAACTCCAGCCACTTCAAGAATTTCCTTTCCATGTCCCTCGCCGTCTCCGCATACAACTTTCCTGGCGATCGGGTACATTCTCTGAACCTTTTTCTATAGCACTCCGGCGTCAGCTTGAACGAATGGAGCACGGCCCGTTTTACTGCATCATAGTTGGTACATTCCTGGAGGTCGAGCATATTGTAAGCTTCACGAGCTTCACCAGTGAGCCTTCCCTGAACTAGCTCCGCCCACTCTGCCCTCGGCCACTTCTTCAATGTAGTGACCCTTTCGAAATGCTCGAAGAAGCCCTCAGCCTCATTAGGCACGAAGACGGGCATATCCCTCTCTCTCACTCAGCGGTCTTCCTGCTGTTGTGGTGGGGCAGGTGGAACTAGTCCTAGCTCAGCTCGCTTCAGCTCACTCTCCTTGTTCGCTTCAACCTCCTGCAGCTTCGTCCTAGCATCTATTTCGCGCTCCTTCAGCTGTTTTTCTCTTTCTGCTGTGCTTCTCGTTCTTCCCTGCGCAGCTGTGCTTGTGCCTCTCGTTCTTCTCTGCGCAGCTGCGCTTCTTCGCGCTTCAGCTGAGCTTCTCTTTCTTCTCGTTGCAGCTGTGCTTCTCTTTCTCTCGTTGCAGCTGTGCTTCTCTTTCTTCTCTGCGCAGCTGTGCTTCTTGCTCTTCTCTGCACTGCTGTGTTTGTGCTTCCAGCTGCAGCTTCATTATTTCCAGCTTGACACTGCGCCTGCTGCCACTGGATCCCCGGCTGCTGCCACCGATACTCAGGTTCTCTCCCACACTGGCAGGTGTCTGTGGCCGTTCCTCTCCGAAGGCTTCATAACGTGCCTTGAGCTGTGCCATGATCTCGAGTCTTCTTTCTCCCACTTTGGAAGCTCTCAACTTGATGCCAAAGTGGTCGACGATCGTTTGCAGCTGTGCCCTGGTGCACTCCTCCAGTACTTGCCCGTCTCTCGTGTCGATAAAACTGGCTACTTTATCATCCTCCATCTTGTGACTGCGAGTGAAAACTGAGGCCTGATATCTAATACCACAATTACAACCTTGATCTTGCTCGTAATCCTGGCAAGGTCGCCAATGTCAGGGTGTTCACGGTTCTGTGGGTTAAGGGTAAAGCAACGGTAGACTGGATCTCCTCTCGAGGTGGTTGCTCTGACAATAACCCTTACTCACCGTCGTTCTACGGGTCTTCCCTCGATCCTCTAGGCTCCACTGCAAGCCCAGGAGAGTACCCCCAGTCGATTTCACAACCGGCCTTAAGTTGTAAGATGAGTGGAGACACAGATTGTTTCCTCAATTTGTGGCCCGCCCCGGCACAGAACTCTCACTCAGCCTTTGAGGTCGCCAACTGGTGTTTTAGGTGTCCAGTAACACAGCAGTGGTGAGGTGTAATTGTGGTAATTGTGGTAAGGGCAATTTTGACTAGTTTGGTCTCAGGTAAGTAATTACTTCTGTCACTCTCCTATTTCCTTTTGGCAGTCACAAGATAAATGGAGGGGATGATATCAAACACCAAAGAGTTTTGGTATTTTACTTAAAAAAACAACGAGAAACATGTGCATCAATGTACATATCAGAACAATGTATAACAGCTGTTTACTCCGCAGCAAATAATCTAGAACGCACTAATATGGCAACGCGCTCCCTCATTAACGTCACTTGTCAAATATCAGCTGATCCTAGGCCTATCACCCGTGAGAAAGAATAGTACTTGTTTTTCTCTTTGGCGCTCTCCGTTTATTTAACTTTTCGCAAAACACTGTATTTAACATTCACATGACATACTTATGATTCCACTGGGTTGCGATACACCACTTCACTGGTCTCGCAATTAATATCTTATTCTCACTGCAAGTGATTTTCCACCGTACCAAAAGATACAACATTCTTAATATATTTACTGTGAATGCGCTCACTTGGTCACTGAACTGTTCTTTAAATCTATACTTCCTCTTAAGAGATATCACGGCAATCACTTCACGTATATGAGATTATTCAGTACACAGGCCTATACAGTGATAAATCTGGATCAAAACAGGCATATATATAATATATATATATATATATATATATATATATATATATATATATATATATATATATATATATATATATATATATATATCTAAATATCATGAGTCAATACACAGGCATTTATTCATAAATCTGGAGATCATACACAGGCATTTATATCAATAAATCATGGAGATCAATACACAGGCATTTATCAATAAATCATGGAGATCAATACACAGGCATTTATATAAAGTCTGGGCTCATAGCCTAACACCAATTCTGGTTTACTACTAATATATAATAATAATAATCACAGGAAATGAATTACAGTCACAGTAAATTCCTTAATGAATCCTGGTGCTTGCTCACACCCACACATAGATATATATGTAAACTGATACTGTGAGTACTCTGGGTAGCCTCACCACACACTGTGCTCTCTGTGACAGATTCAGGTGAGACTTGCTCACGACATATAAAATATTCTGACAAATATCTATTGCTAACTAAAGGGGAAATGGGAGGGTAACTGTAAACACCTACTTCACCTATCCTAGGATGACAGTTGGGTTGTAGCTCCTGGTCCAGGCTCTCGCCTCGTACACCCTCCAGAAACACAAGCCAACGCCTTAGGATGTTCGCGTCTCGTCGCTTTCTGTACACTGCAGGTCTGTGCTTCTCCTCCAGTTCGTTGCAGGGTTGGAGTCGGTCTCCTGGCCGTCAACTTTCCTCCCAACTACGGCAGCCAGCCTACGTCTCGGCGGTCGTCGTACGTTTCCCAATTAGTCCCTTGTCACTGTACTCCCAGAGGAACTGCCTCTCACCACTTCGAAGTCACTGTGAAGTTATCAGCCGTCCCAGACGATACTGCTTAAGCTCCACACGCACAGCACCCGACTTAAGAGCACTTGAAGCTCACTACACTGTCAATTCCCTCATCGTCTAGGTATGTCACTAGGTATTTGGGAAGACTTCTCGATGTGCCTGCATCCAACTGTTGACTCGTAGGGTTCCACGAAGGTAGGGTTACTGTCAAACTTGACAGGATCGTCGATCACACGTTCAACCTGGTTGACAAGGCGGTCAACCCGGTTCGCTCACGGCAGAATGGCCCAGCCACTAAACTGTCTCCTATTCTGGTGAACTGTCAAGGACGTTGCACACGTCGATGCCCGGCCCACTTCTTGCAACGCACCTGTCCCTGAGCACTTGTTGCTCAACATTCTGTCAATTCCTTATCTGAGCCACATTTGGGTTGCAGGAAGACCTCACAGAGTGCGCGCTAACAACAGGCAACGCTTATATCCACCGGAGCTCGGTAATCCGTCACTCAAACAGGATGACCGGTCACACGTCCTGCCTCTCGGACGCGTCGTGTGAGACTGATGGCACGAAGGCGTCGCTACGGCTGGACTCCCTCTGCCTATGTGACGTCACATTTTCCAAAATAGGTTTTCATTGGCTCCCAGTGCCACGTCGCTGACGGTGACCAATCTGGCGACACTGACGTCACACAGTTTTGGCGGGAGAACAGACTCGCCAGCGCCATTTTGGCTTCCTAAAGGGCCTATCCCACAGGCCAAAATATTCTTCTTTCACGAATTTCTCGGCTCATCGAGAATACTATTCTCTCCCACATATGTTCACCTGATGCCTGCAATGTAGAGAACGCTCAGGAATAGTAGACATGACTCTTACAGCAGGCGTGGGAGAATTAGAAGGGGGGAACACCGTCACACCTTGCACCTAATAATAATGTAATTATTGTAAATAATGTAATATGTGCAATGTAATGTAATAATATTAGTGCCTGCTGTAAGTTCTGTTCACTGTTAGCTGAGATTGAAAAAGTTACGCAAGAAATTGCTTAGCACCCCCAAACACACCCAAAACTACAACGCTGGTACAAGGTTCGAACAAGTTTTAACACCTAACCAGTTATACAACCAATATACAATTTGTAACAACGTTCTAATGCATCATAAACACATTAAGCCAAGATGTGTCAACTTTATTTCAAGTTGTAACAAGCAGAAAATAGAGACACTGGAAAAATATAAATAATTTTGTGGTGATGAGCGTCAAAAGAAGCCAAAAAGTTAAAATATTTATTAAAATTCTATTTACTGTTCTATTATTATGGACTATTATTATAGTTTAAAATACGGGCCTTTTTATTGCGAACAATTTGATACCAAACTGAAGGACGTAGCGCGAAAATTTATGTTATCAACTGAACGAGTATGTACGTTAGTCTGCAGGTGTGCCAATTGGTGCTCGTTCACGTGTAACTTGGCCAATTTTAGGCTCTGCTGTGGGATTCACTCCGGCTTTTAGACCTTGTATGCATATGCCACTATAAAAAAATTCTATTGTGACACAATGATATAAAAACGAACGATGTAGCACGAGAAATAAGGTGAGAAAACTAAAACGAGTATATACATTTTACAGATTTTATGCACTCACGGTACTTTGCCGATTTTAGTCCTTTAACATTGTTATTGGTATGCTTATATATATTGTGGGTTGTTATTGCTTATATTTGTCTTTCTATATAAGTATTATATTGCTATTAATTTGTTTCTTTCACCCTGATGCCCCTGTTAC
>WNGS01111181.1:47973097-48010646 GCA_020271785.1 Procambarus virginalis
TTCATGCTGGAGCCGCATACTCCAGGATTAGTCTGACATATGTGGTATATAATGTTCTGAAAGATTCCTTACACAAAGTTTCTAAGGCCGTTCTTATGTTAGCCAACCTGGCATATGCTGCTGATGTTATCCTTTTGATATGAGCTTCAGGGGACAGGTCTGGCGTCTTTCTCTCCTCTCTTTGACTCTTGAAATATTTCATCTCCCAAATGATACTTTATCTGGTCTCCTGCTTCCTACCCCTATCTTCATTACATTACATTTGCTTGGGTTAAACTCTAACAGCCATTTGTTCGACCATTCCTGCAGCTTGTCCAGGTCTTCTTAAAGCCTCACGCTGTCCTCCTCTGTCCTCCTCTGTCTTAATCCTTCTCATAATTTTGGCGTCGTCAGCAAACATTGAGAGGAATGAGTCTATACCCTCTGGGAGATCATTTACGGAGATCATTACGTATATGTGTGTGTGTGTGTGTGTGTGCGTGTGTGTGTTTTTGCGTGTGCGTGCATGTGTGCGTGCATACGTACGTGGGCGTGCGTGCGTGCATGTGTCACGAGTTCCTGTAAGTGTTAACCTCTATCTAAAACGAGCCACTTTGAGATTTTAAATATATATGATATGCTGAACAATAATTTTATAATATTTTACCTCACTATGTACACCTGATTAATTGACCAGAGAGGGGTACCTACCAGATAGCCTCCCTGTTCACACAACTAGATGAGTAATGACGATGTATGGATGACGATGGTGATCCGTTGTCGCCTCCCACTTGGTGATTCACTAAGTTCTAGTAGATTGATGACGGCGGTTCTTCCCTATCTAAACAAAGCTCTGGAGTCAGTCACTGTATCGTTGTGTTACAGTTTACTAATTTACTGTACCACTGATCACAGTCACCACCCAACAAACACAATCAAGCAGTTCCACGGTAGGTTGTCCCACGCTGGCCGTCAGGTCAGGTCGCTCCATGTGGTTCTCCACACTGTATATGCACCGGTGATGCCACTAGCTCCACTTTTGTTTCTTCGCACTATCGCTAGCGATATGACTGTGCTATGTAGCACCCTGCTAGCTACACACTGCGAGAGGCCAAATACTATGATCTAGCCTCCATACTCCTTCAATGTCCCGAGAAATTAACGAATTTCTGCGGACCTCATTAATCGTTTGTGTCTCCCACCGGCGGCGGCCTACTACTGTGTGTGTGTGTGTGCTCACCTATAGGCGCTTGCGGGGATTGAGCTTTGGCTCTTTGGTCCTGCCTCTCAACTGTCAATCAACTGGTGCATAGATTTCTGAGCCTACTGGGCTCTGTCATATCTACATTTGAAGCTGTGTATGGAGTCAGCCTCCACCACATCACTGCCTAATGCATTCCATCTGTTAACTACTCTGACACTGAAATATATCTTTGTAATGTCCCTGTAGCTCATGTGGGTACTCAGTTTCCACCTGTATCTCCTTGTTCGCGTACCAACAGTGTTGAATAGTTTATCCTTGTCTACCCGGTTGATTCCCCTGAGTCGATTCCCCTTTTGTAGGTAGTGATCATGTTTCCCCTTACTCTTCTGTCTTCCAGTGTCGTAGGGTGCATTTTCTTTCCTCTTAACTCATGCCTCTTAGTTCTGGGACCAGTCTAGTGGCATACCTTTAAACTTTTTCCAGCTTCGTCTTTAGTAGCCATTTGTCGGACCATTCCTTCAGTTTGTCTAGGTCATCTTGTAGCCTCATACTATCCTCCTCTTTCCTGATCCTCCTCATAATTTTCGCATCATCAGCAAACATCGAGAGGAACGAGTCAATTCCTTCTGGAAGATCATTTACGTATATCAGAAACAGTATAGATCCAAGGACTGATGCCTGTGGGACTCCACTGGTGACTCCCCGCCACTCCGAGACCTCACCTCTCACGGTGACTCGCTGTGTCCTGTTGCTTAGGTACTCTCTTACCTAGTGGCGTACCTTCCCTTTCAGGGAAGAAGGGAAGGAAATTTCCTCTCCCTTTCTATGGGAAGGAAAACCCCGAATTCAAACCTCTGCTGTCTTGTGGCTAAACCCACTCATGGGAAAGACTTCGGGAGTCAACCCTGTGGAAAAGTCCGGAGTCGGAGTCCCTAAGGCAGTTTGCAGCTGTTTACAGCTACATTCTGGCAACTCCTGCGACGACACTGGTGCCAAGCATATCGGCGCCTGCCCTTCCCTTGGATTACATCGGTGGCGTGGAGAGGGTGGATCTGTTGCATGGGCAACAGCTGATCCTCCATAATTACTGCCCAAGCCTGTGCCCTGGAGAGGACACTCCAGCATCGCCTTGGCGATGGCTCAACACGGGAAGCGACAGTTACCGGTGATAAGTCTACCACTCAATTGGCGTAGAGTAAGGCGCCAGGGGTTGTTCCGTCGGTGGGAGAAATCATCCGATTTCATAGGACAGGTACCGCCCGCCTCAAGCTGGGCAGCCCCCAGCCAATAAGGTGCTGTCCCGCCACGGTCCGCCTGCTCCACTGGGTGCGTGGGGCTTAGGCCACAATCCAATAAGCGGATCGTCAACTCATGCACCAGGCAAAAGAAAACAAACACAGAGCCACCCAGCACTCAAACTGGGCACATGGAATGAAAGGACCATGACACCGGGTCTCTCGGAAGATCTACTGGAAGTGAACGACGCCCGCAAGACAGCTGTGATCAACAATGAACTGCGCAGACTCCAGATGGACATAGTCGCCCTGCAGGAGACACGTCTGCCAGCAACTGGCAGCATACGGGAGAAGGACTTTACCTTCTACTGGCAGGGCAAACCACAAGAAGAGGTAAGGGAGCATGGCGTTGGTTTTGCCATCAGGAACAGGTTGTTAGGGTCCATAGTACCGCCTATGGAGGGGTCTTCAAGGATCATCAAACTTCAGCTTCATACAGCAGTAGGAATGGTCAGCCTCATCAATGCCTATGCACCAACATTGACCTCCTCTACCGAAGCGAAGGACAAGTTCTATGATGACCTCGGCCTAGCTCTCAGAGACATACCTCACCAAGAGTCAGTCTTCCTCCTGGGAGACTTTAATGCAAGAGTTGGTTCTGACCACAGCTCTTGGCCTTCCTGCCTGGGCCAGTTTGGATTTGGGAAGATGAATGAGAGTGGGCAGCGCCTCCTGGAGTTCTGCTGCCGTCATGATCTCTGCATCACCAATTCCTTCTTCGACACCAAGCCCCAGCATAAGGTTTCCTGGAGACATCCCAGGTCTAAGCATTGGCACCAACTCGACCTGGTGCTTACGGGGCGTAACAATCTGAGAAATGTCAAACTGACCCGCAGCTTCCAGAGCGCAGATTGCGACACCGACCACTCTCTCGTCGTTTGCAGAGTAAAGTTCCAGCCCCGGAAAATCCACAGAGCAAAGAAGGAGGGAAGACCACGCATTAACGTAAACAAGACCCGTGACCTTCACAAGGTGGAGGAATTCACTGCAGCGCTGGTAAATGCCCTTCCTGTACCACCCTGCGATAGCGCAAGTGAGAGGTGGTTACATCTCAGGGGCACTATTTTCAACACTGCCATGTCCACCTTCGGTAAGAGACAGAACAAGTCAGCAGACTGGTTCGAGGCCAGTGCAGAGGAACTGTTACCCCTCATAGAGGAAAAGAGACGAGCTCTCTCATCCTACAAGAACCTGCCCTCAAGAAGGAACCTACAGACCCTCCGTATTGCCCGCAGTAGAGTTCAACAAACTGCGAGGCGTTGTGCTAACGATTACTGGCTTCGACTCTGTTCCAGCATCCAGACTGCAGCCACTGTCGGCAACATAAGAGGCATGTACGAAGGAATCAAACAGGCAACAGGCCCTACACAAAACCGGACGGCTCCTCTAAAGTCTGCCACTGGAGAGATCATTAAAGACCGTGATCAACAGATGAATCGCTGGGTGGAACATTACTCCGAACTCTACTCCAGAGAGAACTTGGTCAGCGTAGAGGCTTTGGATGCAATTGAATGCCTGCCCATCATGGAAGAACTTGATCTTGAACCAACTGTGGAAGAAGTTGAGAAAGCACTGGATTCACTTTCCTCAGGGAAGGCCCCAGGAGATGACGGGATTCCGCCTGAAGTTCTCAAGTGCGCTCGTGGAACACTTAAATTTGAGCTTCATGAACTTCTGTGCCAATGCTGGAGGGAGGGCTCGGTGCCACAAGACATGAGAGATGCAAACATCATCACTCTCTACAAAAATAAAGGTGACAGAAGCGATGTAAACAACTATCGCGGCATCTCCCTCCTCAGCGTCGTTGGCAAACTATTCGCTAGGGTCGTTTTGGTCAGGCTTCAGATTCTTGCCGAAAGAGTGTACCCTGAGTCACAGTGTGGTTTCCGAGCAGAGAGGTCGACCACTGACATGGTGTTCTCCCTGAGACAGCTTCAAGAAAAGTGCAGGGAGCAGAGAAAAGCCTTGTACATTGCCTTCATTGACCTTACAAAGGCCTTCGACCTCGTGAGTAGGGACGGACTCTTCAAGATCTTGGCCAAAATTGGCTGTCCACCCATCCTACTCAGCATGATACAATCGTTCCACAAGGACATGAAGGGGACAGTTGTGTACGACGGCTCAACTTCTGAACCATTCAACATTAACAGTGGTGTTAAACAGGGGTGTGTTCTTGCTCCAACCCTGTTCGGCATCTTCTTCGCGATCCTCGTCAAGCATGCTTTTGGAACAACGACAGAAGGCATCTATCTCCGTACAAGATCTGATGGAAAGCTGTGTAATCTATCCAGACTCCGAGCAAAGACAAAAGTACAAATGCGAATCCTCAGGGAGTTCCTCTTCGCCGACGACGCAGCGATCACCACACACACAGCAGAAGGCCTGCAGCAGCGACTCAACCGCTTTGCCGCAGCCTGTTCTGCATTCGGCCTGACAATCAGCCTGAAGAAGACACAGGTGATGGGACATGATGTCAATGAGCTACCCTGTATAAATATAGCAGACTATGCGCTGGAAGCAGTTTATGAGTTTGTGTACCTGGGCTCCACAATCTCAGACACCCTTTCCCTGGACATTGAGCTCAACAGGCGTATCGGGAAGGCCGCAACAACACTGGCCAGGCTCACAAAGCGCGTTTGGGAAAATGCCAAACTGATAGTGCACACCAAGGCACAAGTCTACATGGCATGTGTGGTGAGTACATTTCTCTACGGCTCGGAATCTTAGACCTGCGCTCTCGCCAGGAGAGACGGCTTAATACCTTTCACATGCGGAACCTGAGACGCATCCTTGACATCACCTGGAAAGACCACGTCACCAATAACACTGTACTCGAGAAAACAGGAGTCCCTTCAATGTTCACTCTCCTGAAACAGAGACGCATGCAATGGCTGGGACATGTCTCACGCATGGTCGATGGCCGCATACCGAAGGACCTCTTGTATGGAGAACTGGCATCAGGAAGGAGACCTACCGGAAGACCTCAGCTGCGTTTCAAAGATGCCTGCAAACGCGACCTCAAGCAGATGAACATCGACATCAACACTTGGGAGGCAGCAGCTGCGGACAGATCTGCCTGGAGATATAAAGTGCAGAAGGGACTCCAGAAATTCGAGGATGAACTGAAGAGGCAGGCGGAGGATAATAGACTTCAGAGGACGTCTCGACCACTGTCAGACGCACCCGCTTCGGCGTTTACCTGCGTTCGCTGCTGTCGAGACTGCCATTCTCGGGTTGGCCTTCACAGCCACAGCAGGCGCTGCATCCAACTCGACTACAAGAACTAGACACCCAGGGCAAAACTCCATAACCCCACGGGATTGACGGATGCCTACTACTACTACCTTCCCTTTCACTCCTGCCTGCATCTCCAGTTTGTGCACTAGTCTCTTATGTGGTACTGTGTCAAAAGCTTTCTGGCAGTCCAGAAATATTCAGTCTGCCCAGCCCTCTCTCTCTTGGCTGATTTTTGTTGCCTGGTCATAGAACTTAATTAATCCTGTTAGGCATGATTTGCCATCTCTGAACCCATATTGATGCTGTGTTACAAAGTTCTTTTGCTCCAGATGTTCCACTAGCTTTTTTCGCACGATCTTTTCCATCATCTTGCATGGAATGCAAGTTAGGGACACTGGCCAGTAGTTCAGTGCCTCCTGCCTATCATCCTTCTTGTATATTGGGACTACATTGGCCGTCTTCCAAATTTTTGGCAGTTCGCCTGTTACCAGTGACTTGTTGTACACTATGGAGAGTGGTAGGCACAGAGTCTCTGCTCCTTCCTTAAGGATCCATGGTGAGATTCCATCCGGGCCAATATCCTTTGTCACATCCAAATCTAGCAGATGCTTCCTCACCTCCCCACAGGTAATTTCAAACTCCTCTAGTGGTGTCTGGGTTGGTGTTCCCTCCATTATCTCTGGGACTTCTCCTTGCTCTGAGGTGAAGACTTCCTGGAATTTCTTATTGAGTTCCTCGCACACTTCCTTGTCGTTTGTAGTGAATCTTTCTGCCCCTATCCTCAGTTTCATTACCTGTTCCTTCACTGTTGTTTTCCTCCTGATGTGGATATGCAGCAGTTTGGGTTGAGTCTTTGCCTTGCTTGCTATGTCATTTTCATATTGCCTCTCTACCTCTCTTCTCACCCTGACGTATTCATTCCTGGCGCTCTGGTATCTTTCTCTGCTCTCTAGTGTTCTGTTGTTTCTATAGTTTCTCCATGCCCAGTTTACTTAGCTGCTTTGCTAGCTTGCAACTCTGATTAAACCATGGGTTTCTCATTTCCATTTCTTTTTTTTTCATTTTGGACTGGGACGTACTTGTCTGCTGCCTCCTTACACTTCTGTGTGATGTAGTCCATCATGTCTTGAACCGTCTTTTCTCTGAACTCTGTTTCCCAAGCTATTTCAGTTAGGAATTTTCTCATCTCCTCATTGTTTCCCTTCCGGAATGCCGGCCTCTTGTTTTCTGGTCCCTTCCTTGAGTACATTAACCCTTCTTCGACCAGATATTCAAACAACAGTACACTGTGATCACTCATACCCACGGGGCTTCAAGACCGATTTCCTTATGTCTGAATCGTTCAGAGTGAATACTAGGTCGAGTCTTACTGGTTCATCATTGCCTCTCATTCTCGTGGGACCCTTGACATGCTGACTTAAAAAGTTTCTAGTCGTCACCTCTAGCAGTTTCGCTCTCTATGTTTCCTCACCTCCATATGGATCTCTGTTTTCCCAGTCTATCCTTCCATGATTAGAGTCCCCCATGATGAGCAGATGGGATCGGTTTCTACAGGCAACAGCGGCTGCTCTCTCAGTGATAATGTTAACTGCCATGTTGTTTCTGTCATACTCTTGCCTGGGGCTTCTTTCATTTAGTGGTGGGTTATATACCACTGCTACTACTACTCTTGGTCCTCCCATCGTCATGGTGCCTGTGATGAAGTCTCTGAACCCTTCACAGTCCGGAACAACCATCTCCTCGAAACTCCATTCCTTTCTCATCAGTAGAGCCACTCTGCCTCCTCCCCTTCCTTCCTTCTCTTTCCTTATTACAGTGTAGTCCTTGGGGAAATACCGCATTCGTTATGATTCCTGAGAGTTTTGTTTCTGTGAGTCCAATTACATCTGGGTTTACTTCTTGTGTTCTTTCCCTAAGTTCACTGGCCTTGTCTGTAATCCCATCTATGTTCGTGTACATGATCTTGAAGCTGACTCTCTTCTGTCCATTCTCAGTTTCTGTTGATTCCACTGGAGTTGGGGGCAAGGGGTGTCTGAATGGGTGAGCCTAGGACGGGGGACCTGGGGGGTCTGGGGTGTGAGGGGGCTGGGAGGGTCTGGAACAGGGGGGCTAGGGGGGGCTGTCGTGAAGCGGCTGAGGGGGCCGGGGGTGGGGATTAGTTGGGTCATGTGATGGGGGAACTGGAGGGGGGATGTGGTGGGAGGTCACGGGTTGGGGTATGCAGGGTAGACTGGGATGGGTTGACAGGGAGGTCAGAGGTTGGCAAGGGGAGGGGAGCCTGGGGAGGGGGCCGGGAGGGAGGAGGGTGGGGTAGGGAGGAGAACTGGGATGGGGAAACTGGGAAGGGCACAGGCTGGAGAAACAGGGAAGGGCATGGGATGCAGGAACAGTGAGGGTCTGGGGTAGGGGCTGGGGGAGAAAAAGGGCATGGGGGGAACATGGGAGGGTCTCAGGTAGGGGCTGGGGGAGAAAAAAGGATGGGGGAGGGGGAACATGGGAGGGTCTGGGATCGGGGAACATGGGGGCATGGTGTGAAGGGGGACTTTACTGTCTGGGGAGGTGCAGGTGATTGGTGGGGGATGGCTGAGGGGTTGGTTGGTGGGAGGCTTCTGTTACAATCCTCCCTGGGGATGCTGGTCTGCTGGTGGGGGGATTCCCACTCTTTTCTGAGGTTCCTGGAGACACTGAGCTGAGTCCTGTGGCTCCCATATCCCCGCCCTTTCTCTGCTCGTCTCCTTGTTTCTGCAGCCTTCCTTCTCTCCTCCCTTGTCATGTCCCTTTGCAGAAAGACGTCCTCGTATCCCCCTAACCTCACAAGTCAGCTCTTCATGGATAGGATTTTCTCCCTTGTTGCCTCGTTCATGAGCACTACCTTTATCAATCGTTTCCTTCCCCTCTTGTAGATGCCCACCCTGAAAACTTCTCTATGTTTCCATCTACCTCCTCCATATCCAGTCCCTCCAAGATCTCTGTCATGGTTGCTCGGTCCCTCCTTTTNTGCCCTCCCCTCTGGTGTTGCTGGGATGCTGGTTTTGGGTTCCCCTCTTGTCTCTAGGACTGTTGTTCTGGGGGCGGTGATTTCCTGGTTTGCTCCTCTCTCCCTGTGCTTCCTCCTTGCCTCTGCTGCCCTGGTTCTCTCCTCCTATCGTCCTGTCCCTCTGCAGGAATACTTTTTTGTATCACTCCATATGCTGCAGACGACTCTTCCTTTCGAGAATATCCTCCTTCGTGGTTTCGTTTAGAACACCACCTTACAAGTTGGTTTCTGTCCTTGTTGTACCAGCCCAACCTGAAAACCTTCTCAATGTTTTTGTTCATCCCCTGCTATCTGTAACCTCTTCAGTAGCCCCTGTACTGCCTCTCTGTCCTTTCTATTCCATTCTTGCCTGTTGGATCCTTCCTGTTCTTTGATGCCTACAACTACCACTGATCTTTTTCGTCCAGCAGCTGAGTGGTGCACCTTGCTGCTTCCTGTGAGGTGGCTGCTTGCATGACTACCTCCCTCACTGTGTCCATTGCTTCTGAGCTCTTTTTCAGTATGTCCTCAAATGTTTCAGGTACAGAGGCATTTCCTTCCAATGTAACATTCCCACCTTCCCTTTGGATGATAATCTGATGCTCGGTCTCTTTATTTCTCTCTGAGGGATTTGATTTTCTCCCTTGCTGATGTCAGTTCACTTTGTAGGTTGTTAATTGTAATCCTGATTTCCTGCATCTCCTTCCTGAATTCCTCCAGAACTTGGGTTAACATGTCCTTCGTTTGGCCACTCTGGCTGTTCCCTGTGTCCTGTTGCGTCCACCTACCATTTTACCCCTTGATAAGAGAGAGAGAGCAAGAGAGAGAGCAAGAATTAGTAATTTGTCTGCAGATTACGGCAGGTAAGAGAGGTGGTAAGAGAAGGGGTAAGAGGGGGTGGATTATGAGTGAGGTTTTATTCCTTTTCCACGAAAGGTGTTAATCCTTCCTAGCCTGATTGGATGTTTGTGTACTCACCTAGTTGTGCTTGCGGGGGTTGAGCTCTGGCTCTTTGGTCCCGCCTCTCAACCGTCAATCAACAGGTGTACAGTTTCCTGAGCCTAATGGGCTCTATCATATCTACACTTGAAACTGTGTATGGAGTCAGCCTCCACCACATCGCTTCCTAATGCATTCCATTTGTCAACCACTCTGACACTAAAAAAGTTCTTTCTAATATCTCTGTGGCTCATTTGGGCACTCAGTTTCCACCTGTGTCCCCTAGTGCGTGTGCCCCTTGTGTTAAACAGCCTGTCTTTATCAACCCTGTCGATTCCCCTGAGAATCTTGAATGTGGTGATCATGTCCCCCCTAACTCTTCTGTCTTCCAACGAAGTGAGGTTTAATTCCTGCAGTCGCTCCTCGTAGCTCATACCTCTCAGCTCGGGTACTAGTCTGGTGGCAAACCTTTGAACCTTTTCCAGTTTAGTCTTATGCTTGACTAGATAGGGACTCCATGCTGGAGCCGCATACTCCAGGATTGGTCTGACATATGTGGTATATAATGTTCTGAAAGATTCCTTACACAAGTTTCTAAAGGCCGTTCTTATGTTAGCCAACCTGGCATATGCTGCTGATGTTATCCTCTTGATATGAGCTTCAGGGGACAGGTCTGGCGTGATATCAACCCCCAGGTCTTTCTCTCTCTCTGACTCTTGAAGTATTTCATCTCCCAAATGATACCTTGTATCTGGTCTCCTGCTTCCTACCCCTATCTTCATTACATTACATTTGCTTGGGTTAAACTCTAACAGCCATTTGTTCGACCATTCCTGCAGCTTGTCCAGGTCTTCTTGAAGTCTCAAGCTGTCCTCCTCTGTCTTAATCCTTCTCATAATTTTGGCGTCGTCAGCAAACATTGAGAGGAATGAGTCTATACCCTCTGGGAGATCATTTACGTATATCAGAAACAGGATAGGTCCAAGTACAGAGCCCTGTGGGACTCCACTGGTGACTTCACGCCAGTCTGAGGTCTCACCCCTCACTGTAACTCTCTGCTTCCTATTGCTTAGGTACTCCCTTATCCACTGGAGCGCCCTACCTGTTACTCCTGCCTGTTTCTCCAGCTTATGCATCAACCTTTTATGGGGTACTGTGTCAAAGGCTTTCCGACAGTCCAAAAAAATGCAGTCCGCCCACCCTTCTCTTTCTTGCTTAATTTTTGTCACCTGATCGTAGAATTCTATCAAGCCTGTAAGGCAAGATTTACCCTCCCTGAACCCATGTTGATGGGTTGTCACGAAGTCTCTTCTCTCCAGATGTGTTACTAGGTTTTTTCTCACAATCTTCTCCATCACCTTGCATGGTATACAAGTTAAGGACACTGGCCTGTAGTTCAGTGCCTCTTGTCTGTCACCCTTTTTGTATATTGGTACTACATTAGCAGTCTTCCATATTTCTGGTAGGTCCCCCGTTTCCAGTGACTTACTATACACTATGGAGAGTGGTAAGCAAAGTGCTCCTGCACACTCTTTCAATACCCATGGCGAGATTCCATCCGGCCCAACAGCTTTTCTCACATCCAGCTCCAATAGGTGCTTTTTGACCTCATCTCTTGTAATTTCGAACCTATCCAAGGTCACCTGGTTTGCTGCCACCTCTCCCAGCGCCGTGATATCTCCCTGTTCTATTGTAAAGACCTCCTGGAACCTTTTGTTGAGTTCTTCACACACCTCTTTGTCATTCTCTGTGTACCTGTCCTCGCCCACCCTAAGTTTAATCACCTGTTCCTTCACTGTTGTCTTCCTCCTGATGTGACTGTGTAGTAGCTTTGGTTCAGTCTTGGCTTTATTAGCTATATCATTTTCATACCTTTTCTCAGCTGCTCTTCTCACACTGACATACTCGTTCCTGGTTCTCTGGTATCTCTCTCTACTTTCTGGTGTTCTGTTATTACGGAAGTTCCTCCATGCCCTTTTGTTCAGCTCCTTTGCTTTCATACATTCCCTATTAAACCACGGATTCTTCCTTTGCTTCTCTGTTTTTTCCTGTTGGGCTGGGACAAACCTGCTTACAGCCTCCTGACATTTTTGGGTGACATAGTCCATCATGTCTTGTACGGACTTGGTTCCGAGTTCTGTGTCCCAATGTATATCCCATAGGAATTTATTCATCTCCTCATAGTTTCCCTTTCGGTACGCCAGCCCTTTGGTTCCCAGTTCTTTTTTGGGGGTGATAATTCCTAGCTCAACCAGGTACTCAAAGCTCAATACACTATGATCACTCATTCCCAAGGGGCTTCCAACTTAACTTCCCTTATATCCGACTCATTTAGGGTAAATATCAGATCAAGCAAGGCTGGTTCATCCCCTCCTCTCATTCTTGTCGGTCCCTTGATGTGTTGACTTAGAAAGTTTCTTGTTGCCACATCCAGCAGCTTAGCTCTCCATGTGTCTGGGCCTCCGTGTGGGTCTCTGTTCCCCCAATCTATCTTCCCATGGTTGAAGTCTCCCATGATTAGAAGTCTGGATCCGTTCCTGCTAGCCACAGAAGCTGCTCTCTCTATTATATTGATGGTGGCCATGTTGTTTCTATCATATTCCTGTCTGGGTCTTCTGTCATTCGGTGGGGGGTTATATATGACTACTATTATAATTTTCTGTCCTCCAGTTGCAATGGTGCCTGATATGTATCCCTGAAACCGTCACAGTTCTGAATTACCATCTCTTCGAAACTCCAACCTTCTCTTAGTCCCGTACAATGTCAACCACTACCCAAAATGAGCCACTTTGATATTTTAAATGTATCCGATATGCTGAACAAGAATTTGGTAATATTTTACCTCTGTACACCTGAAGAATTGACCAGAGAGGGGTACCTACCTGACAGCCTCCTGCTCACACAACCAGGTCAGTCACTGTATCAGTGTGTCTGTTGTGTTACAGTTCACCAATTCACTGTACCACTGATCACTTGACCCAATATGTAAACAAAGCCTCGTGGCCCTCCCACGTGACCTGTCTGGTGAATTCACTGTTTAATTAACACACACACACCGTGTGTGTGTGTGTGTGTGTGTGTACTCACCTAGTTGTGTTTGCAGGGTTGAGCTCTGGCTCTTACGTCCCGCCTCTCAACCGTCAATCAACAGGTGTACAGATTCCAGAGCCTATTGGGCTCTATCATACCTACACTGAAACTGTGTATGGAGTCAGCCTCCACCACATCGCTTCCTAATGCATTCCATTTGTCAACCACTCTAACACTAAAAAGTTCTTTCTAATATCTCTGTGGCTCATTTGGGCACTCAGTTTCCACCTGTGTTCCCTTGTGCGTGTGCCCCTTGTGTTAAATAGCCTGTCTTTATCTACTCTATCATTCCCTTCAGAATCTTAAATGTGGTGATCATGTCCCCCCTAACTCTTCTGTCTTCCAGCGAAGTGAGGTTTAATTCCCATAGTCTCTCCTCGTAGCTCATACCTCTCAGCTTGGGTACTAGTCTGGTGGCAAACCTTTGAACCTTTTCCGTTTAGTCTTATCCTTGACTAGATATTTCTGGTAGGTTCTGACCTATTTCTGGTAGGTCTCCCGTCTCCAGTGACCTACTATACACTATTGAGAGTGGCAAGCAAAGCGCCTCTGCACACTCTTTCAGTACCCATGGCGAGATCACGTCTGGACAAACAGCCTTTCTAACATCCAGATACAGCAGGTGTCTCTTGACCTCCTCTCTCGTAATTTTGAATCCTTCTAATGCCGCCTGCTTTACTTCCCTTTCTCCTAGCACAGTGACCTCACCTTGTTCTGTTGTGAAGACCTCCTGGAACCTCTTGTTGAGTTTTTCACACACCTCTTTGTCATTCTCTGTATACCTGTCTAAGTTTCACTGCCAGTTTTTTCACTGTTGTTTTCCTTCTGATGTGACTGTGGAGTAGCTTTGGTTCGGTCTTGGCTTTGTTTGCTATATCATTTTCATAACTTTTCTCTGCTTCTCTTCTCACCCTGACATACTCATTCCCTGGTATCTCCCTCTGCTTTCTGGTGTTCTGTTATTCCAGAAGTTCCTCCACGTCCTTTTGTTCAGTTTATTTGCTTACATACATGCCCTATTATACCATGGGTACTTCTTTTGCTTCTCAGATTTTCCCTTTTGGGCCGGGATGTATCTGCTTACTGCCTCCTGACACTTTTGGGTGACATAGTTCATCATATCTTGTACAGACTTATCTCTGAGGTCTGTGTCCCAAGGTATTTCCCTTAGGAAGCTTCTCATCTCCTCATATTTCCCTTTCGGTATGCCAGCCTTTTTTTTCCTAGTTCTTTTTTGGGGGAGATAATTCCTAGCTCTACCAGGTACTCAAAGTTCAATACACTGTGATCACTTATTCCCAAGGGTGCTTCCATCTTGACTTCCCTTATATCCCACTCATTTAGGGTAAATATCAAATCAAGCATTGCTGGTTCATCTTCTCCTCTCATTCTTGTTGGTTCCTTGATGTGCTGGCTTAGAAAGTTTCTTGTTGCCACGTCCAGCAGCTTAGCTGCTGGACGTGGTAACAAGACATCCATGTTTCTGGTACTCCATGCAGGGTCTCTGTTCTCTCAATCTATCTTCCCATGGTTGAAGTCTCTCATGATTAGTAGTCAAGATCCATTCCTGATAGCAACAGAAGCTGCTCTCTCTATTATGTTAATGGTGGCCATGTTGTTTCTATCATATTCCTGTCTGGGTCTTCTGTCATTTGGTGGTGGATTATATATGACTACGACTATAATTTTTTGCCCTCCAGTTGTTATTGTACCTGTTATGTAGTCACTGAAACCCTTACATCCCTGAACAACCATCTCCTCAAAATCCCAGCCTTTTCTTACCAGCAGGGCTACACCACACCACCTCTTCCTTCTCTCTCTTTCCCCATAACATAATAGTCCTGTGGGAACACTGCATTTGTTATGGTTTTCGTTAGCTTTGTTTCTGTGAGAGCTATTATGTCTGGGTTTTCCTCTAGTACCCATTCTCCAAGTTCATTTGCTTTATTTGTAATTCCACCTATGTTAGTGTACATTGCCTTGAGGCTCACTTTCTTCTGTCCCTTCTCAAATTTCCTCCTTGGTGAGTGTTCTGCTGTTGGGGGAAGCTGTTCCATTGGTGTGAGGATTTGTGAGTTGGATAACAGTGTTGCAGAGGATACTGGGATGAGGGGCGAGGGGTCAAGTGAAGGGGAGGGACAGGGAGGGTATCGGGTGAAAGGGGAGGGAGGACAGGAAGGAAAGGGGGGAGGGGGACTCGGCAGGAGGAGGGGAGGGGTAGAAGGGTGGGATTGGGTGTGGGGGGGAAGGGAGATTGGGCTGGGTATTTGAGTGGGGCAGGGAGGTTTTGGGGTAGTGGGTTTCTGTTCAGAGGAGGGTGGTGGGGTTGCCCTCCCCGCTGGTGTTACTGGGTATCTGTTGTGGGTTCCCCCCTCGCCTCTGGGGTTGATGTGTTGGGAGCTGTGATTTCCTGGTTTTCCCTCTCGCCCTGCACTTCTTCCTTGCTTCTGCCGCCATGGCCCTCTCCCCTCGTCATGTCCCTCTGGTGGAATACTTTTTTAATTCTCCCACATGTTGCAGGTGGCTTTTCTTTGTTAGAATTATCTCCTTTGTGTTCTCGTTGCAAACTTATCTTTAACACGGTCTCGGTTTTTTTGTACCAGCCTAGCCTGAAAACCTTCTCAATGTTATGCTCGGCCCCTTCCATATCTAGTGCCTTCAGTATTTCCTTCACTGCCGCCGCTTTGTCCTTATCATTCCACTCTTTCCTATTGACCCTTCCTGCTCTTTAATACATACAGCTACCACTGATCTTTTCCGTTCCAGCACTGGCTAGTGGAGCGTGCCACTTCCTGTGAAGTGGTTGCTTTCATGGCTACCTCCATCACTGCAGACATTACTTCAGATTTTTTTTTTTTNGTGTTTATCGCACAATGGGTCCACCTGTTGCTATTGGAGGCTCTTCTGTCCAGAGTAGTGCTCCAGTGATTATATCTTTAAGTGAACTGATTCTTGGTCTAGTCAATATCTTGCTGAGCATGCACGCAGCGATCCCTTTTACCCTTATTTCAAACGACGTTAGCTTGGTTTCCAGTCTTAGGTTCAGTATTTTAGTCCATCTGGGAGCTCCTGTTATGATTCGCAATGCATCGTTTTGAAGAACCTCAACGTTTGCCCACTGGCCAGGAGAGAAAGAGTGAGTAAGGCAGGCGCTGCATAATCAATTAGGGAACGAACGGCGTGTATGTAAAACATTCTAAACACTTTGTGTCCCGCTCTTAGACGGGGCCCTGTGATTGCTCTCATTATTAGTCGTGAGTCGTGATTTTACTTTCTCCTTTAGATATTGAATTTGCATGTTGAACGTGATGTTAAATCTATCCACACTCCGAGATATGATATTGTGTAAACCCACTGAAGGTTAATGTCTTGAAAGGCTGTGGATAATGCTTGATTGCTTGAGTGTGTATGTTTAACGGAGCTAGGCTGCCACTCCCTATTACATGACCCAGATAACGCACTTTACCCTTGGCAAAGGTGGACTTGCCCAGGTTGATGGTGAGGCCGGCTATCAGGAGCTTGGCGAACAATCGTTGCAGCTGGAGCAGATGTTCCTCCAGGTGTTGGTTGCCAAAACGATGTCATCCAAGTAGGCGTAGGTGTGATCTAGGCCGGATGACGCGGTTGACAGCTCTCTGAAAGGTGGCCGTGGCATTACATAGTCCAAAGGGAAGGGGTTCATACCTGAAAACTCCAAAGGAGTGATAAAGGCAGATATTTCTTGGCTCGCTCTGTAAACACACTTGGTAATACCCTTGAGCAAGTCCACTTGGGACAAGTATCGGGCATTATCAATGGCGTCAAGGATGTCATCTATTCTAGGTAAGGGGTACGCATCCTTGACAGTCACATTATTCAATTTCCGGTAGTCAGTACACAATCTCACCTTACCTTGTGGTTTCGGCACCAAGATACAGGGTGAGGCCCAGGGGGACTCGCAAGGGGTGGCCAGTCCATGATCCAGGAGGTACTGTACCTCAGCACATATGACTTCCTTCTTGCTAGGGCTGATTCGGTAGAATGGTTGACGAATCGGCCGGGTGTCAGGGAGCAGTTGGATGTCGTGCCGAGTCACATTACACTCTTGTGGATCATCGCAGAACAACTCCTGATGTTCCTTGAAGATTTTGATGAGAGGTGCACTATTATTGTCCTGAAAATAATTATGAAGATCAGTTAGGATTTCCGAGTTGGAAAGCGCTATCTCAGTGTCAGTGCTTTCGGGAGGAGAAGCAGGGAAGGTCTCACTGTGGAGGTATGGACCTTTAAAGGTAGAGTAGTTTAGCAACACAGTGGGAGGAGTACCATTATATAGCTTCAGGAGGTTGACGTGGCACAACTGGGTCTTCCGCCGCCTATCTGGAGTCTCTAGAACGTAGTTGTGGTTGTTTCTGCACTCCTTGATGCGGTAGGGTCCTGAAAACCTGTTTTGCAAGGGAGAACCTGGGATAGGAAAGTAGGCAAGCACGAAGTCTCCCGTTTTAAATTTCCTTACTTTGCTGTTCTGGTCGTAATGAGTCTTCATCCTCTCTTGGGCTTTCAATAGATTGTCCTTAGCAAAGGTATGCACCCTCTCTAGAATGTGTTGTAGGTATTGAAGAAACTGGGGCACATCATGATGCTCACTGGGTGGCATCACGTAGAGGGTCCTTGAAAGCTTTGAGAGGAGTACGGCACTTACGTCCGTAGAGCATCTCATAAGGAGATACTCCTAGAGACTCATTTGGAAGACTTCTGAAAATACACATAATGAGGTCAAGTTTTTTATCCCAATCTTTAGAGGTCTCATTGCAAAACTTCTTTAGGAGTGCTTTAATAGTCTGATGACTACGCTCAAGAGAACCCTGTGAAGCAGGATGATAGGGGCTGGACAGTACCTGTGTGATGTTGAACTCTTCCAGTGTCCGCTTGAAGAGATCACTGGTGAAGTTGGTGCCACAGTCACTCTGAACCTCCCTGGAAATCCATACTGGGTGAAGATCTTCAGTAAGTGTTTCACCACAGTAGCAGCCGTAATGTTCTTTACTGGAACTGCTATGGGGAATCTGGTGGTAGGACACAGGATGGTTAGTATATAGGCGTTGCCAGAACTGGTCCGAGGTAAAGGACCAACACAGTCTATAATAAGTCTGTGGAAAGGTTCCGCAGGCACCTGGATGGGTGTCAGTGGTGCTCTGGGGATAGAGATGTTCGGTTTACCTGCCATCTGACATGTGTGACACTGTTTGACGTACTGTTTGACGTTGTTAACCATACCTGGCCAGTAGTAGTCTTGTCGGATTCCGTGGTAGGTTTTGTTAAAACCACAGTGTGAAAGTGCTCCGTGGGCCAGGTGTAGAATAGTGGGCCGCAGGCTGGTGGGAATCACTAGTTGTTCGACGTTGGCCCAATCGTCCTCCTCCTTCAGTTTACTGGGTCTGTATCTGCGGTAGAGCAACTCGTTCTCTAGGAAGAACCCAGGGATACTGTCAGGTTGAGTCTCAGCCTGGAAGAATAATGGTGTCAAGGTAAGATCTTCCCTCTGTAACTTACGGAACTCCAACGTGGTAAGATTTGGGGGTAGTTTCAGAGGGTCTTGAGGGACAGCGGTAGCAGTAGAGTCAGCTGGTTGCGGTCGTGCAGCTTGTGCACGGGTGGTCACCAAAACCGGAGGAGAAACTTCATCACTCTCTTGAACCTTTGCTGGAACATACTCAAAGATGGGATTATCCATTCAGAGGTACACACCTGGGGTTTGTCCATGACGATCAGGTTGGTCGGTTGCAGGTCTTCTGCCAAGTCGTTGCCCAGGAGAAGTTGCACTCCAGGCATGGGAAAAGGCTTTTCCCTGATGGCGACTTGGACTTCACCGGTCACGAAGGGACAATCCAGGTGGACTCTGGCGAGAGGATAAGGAGTAGTAGCAGTGAGGTCAGTGATGAAGACGGTTTCCCCGGTGTAGGTGATATTGGGCACAGCTGATTTCAATATTATTGATTGAAGAGCCGCTGTGTCCCTCAAGATCTTCAGTTTGAAACGTCCCTCCGAATCTGAACCGTTGGTAGAGACAGTTCCAGGATACAGGTGTTTACTGAAGAGAGAAAGATCATTAACATGAACACCAACATTCATCACAGGCTTACCGGACTTAGGAGGAGTCTGTTTGGGTTTAGTGGATTCAGTATTACCTTTGTATTGAGACTTACCACATTTATCTATGGTATGTCCATAGAGTCTACAATACTTACAGTACAATTGCGAGCTAGCTTGATCTGTACTCACTTTTTCGTAACTGTACCAAGACTTCTTACTGGAAGGTGGTTCTGGTGTCAGCCGGTGGATGAGGCTGTAGGTGTCAGCCGACTTCGCACATTTTACGTAGTCGGTCTCTTCTTTATCTGCTAAATATAAACGGACGGAGGAGGTACACGCCTCAAGAATTCTTCAACTAGCATGAGGTTGACGAGTTCTGCAAAGGTAGAAGAAACATGTGCTGCTTCCAGCCATTTCATAAAATATCTCCTTTGGTATTGACAAATTCTAGAAAGGTGGTGGTACTTGCCTTTAGGTGATCACGGAATTTTCGTCGGTAGCTTTCGGTGGAGAGAAGGTAGGCGTCCAACACTGCTTGCTTCAGGGTCTGGTAGTCATTCTCAGATGCCAAAGTACTGAGGGTGACTGCAGCTCTACCTGTGAGATGTACTCTGAGAAGGGTAGCCCATTGGTCGGCAGGCCAGCTAAGTTGATTAGCTAGGGTCTCAAAGGTGGTAAAAAAGACGTCAATCTCTGTCTCTACGAACGGTGGCATTAACTTACTTGCATGGGAGACATTGAAACTTACTGGAAGACTGGCGGTAGCTTGCTGGCGTTGAGCTTGGTGTGTAGTTTCCAACTCTAGTTCTTGTCGACGACATGCTAGTGCCGCTTGCTGTTTTTCATGCTCGCGTTGCATCTCCAGGTGACGTTGTTTTACTTCCAGCTGTACTCGCTCACGCTCACGGAATAGGGCGGCTTTACGTTCTTCCTTCTTCATGGCAGCCTCTCGTTCCTAGAGGGCTGCCTCTCGTTCCTGCTCTTCTTTCTTGATGGCAGCTGCTTCCTTTTGTTACTCCCGCTCGATCTTGGCAAGTTCGAGTTTAAGTTTCATAGTGGCCAAATCATGTTTATCTGCAATAGTGTAATGTTCGTGAGTTCAGAGTCTATTTCCCTTCATCTAAAAAGTGATCCAAGAGAATGTTGTGTATCTCATTCTTGTTGGCTCCATGGGGATGAGGTTTTGACACAAGTTTTGGATGAGGTGAACAAACTTGTGTCAAACACAAAACAGAACACGAAGCTATGGGTATTAATTGGATATGAGAGCATAAGAATGGAAGTAACTGCAGAGGGCCTATTGGCCCATACTACCTCTTGATGCTTTTATATTGGTTCGGAGTCTTAAAGTGGGAAGAATATATTTGTGCATTAATTGGCTGTTGATTGCTGGTGTTAACTTTTTGATGTGTAGTGCCTCGCTGATGTCGAGCCGCCTGCTATCGCTGTACCTATCGATGATTTTTGTGTTGTTTGTTAAGATTTCTCTGGTGATGGTCTGGTTGTGAGATGAGATTATATGTTCCTTTATGGAGCCCTGTTGTTTATGCATTGTTAATCGCATGGAAAGAGGCGTTGTTGTCTTGCCTATATACTGAGTTCTTTGGGGCTTACAGTCCCCAAGTGGGCATTTGAAGGCATAGACGACGTTGGTTTCCTTCAAGGCATTCTGCTTTGTGTCTGGAGAGTTGTTCATGAGTAGGTTGGCCGGTTTTTTGGTTCTTTACACATGCAGGTATGTTACCAGACAAACACACAAACACTCCTATGACTAGGTTCACAGATAGTTTGCAATAGACATTCAGACAATTCAGCAAAGTTACAATCTTGGTGAAAAATTATTATATCTCTCCAAAATGTCATAAATTTTCAGCGCTGACACACCCAGGTAATTTGTTCAGGAACCATCCCTATCTCAGTATTTATATACATTAATCTACGGGTAATCAAGAACTTAATGGGTGAGGGTGTCAGACCTTAATTAACATACCACATAGTTTACACTTCATTTCATTCTCATTAACATCTATTCCATATTCCCAGTAATATTTGTACCCAAGCCAGAACCGCATGTGCACAGAGTCACTCCAAGCATTTCTCCTTTTACCATAAGTGAAATGGGTGTTTTGACTCATATGTAGTGTTGCATGGTTTGGCTTCCCTCTTACATTATACTTCTCACTACTTCTGCCTGTGCCTGAATATTTCTAATTTTGGTTCTTATTTGTCTCATTGTTGAAACACATTCAATGTTAACTTGTGGTTTTTATGTGCCACGTTTGCCAAATCATCCACCATCTCGTTGAGCACTATTTCAACATGAGATGGAATCCACATGAATTTCACTTTGTGACCTTGCAGGTGTATCTCATTTATTATTTTTTCACAACCCTCAACAATGGACAGGACTATTGGACTTCAGCTGTTTAAGAAATCAAGTGCTCTTCGCCTATCGACAAATACAAAAACATATTTTTAGTCTTGACGTACTTTCACCCAACCAGCCAGACTAGCCAGCAGTTCAACTTGTGTGTATGATATATAATTACTAAGTCGAAGTACGCTTTTCCTGTCCACAATTCCTAACTCACTATATTCACTTATCAGGACACCACACCCTGCCCGGCCATTTTCCACCACCAATTTAAAAAAAAAAATTACGGCGCCGAGGTTTATCGAGCAATAGAAATATTTTTATTATTTTTCAAATTAACACAATGAAATGTAACCCTGGCATACAGTATGCTTTGGAATTTAGGGTACCCCGACCAGCCTATTTTTGTTCCATACCTCAGACCATTATCTCTTGTCCCAAGCATCCAAGCATAGACTAGCCTCAAGCATCTGGCCTCCACGTTTGGACACACACAAACAAATTAACTGACATTCTCCCTTACAATATAAATAACAGAATGTGTTCTTGTTTCTTTGTCCAAAAATTGAAGTCAGATGCTTGGAGCACGATTCACTTAAATTGACAGAGATAACGGTCTGCGATACGGGAAGAACATAGACTGGTGGGGTCACAAGAATTTACAGGGGGAACAGCATGGCTTTTAATTTTTATAATGAGAAGTGAAATACACATATTAATAGAGCACTAATAAATATTTTGACAAATGCCTACCTAAATTGTTTAAATTCTTCTTAATTTATCAATGAAAAGGTTGGTGGAGATGTCTGGACTGTGGCGGCTGCCGGAGACGGTGGTGGTAGCCATAGGTGGGAGGGCGGGAGCCAGGCCGTCCTCCTCCACCACAGTCTCCGCAACACTGTCCACGCCCTCTACCTGGCCCTCGACCACGCCCTCTACCTGGCCCTCGACCACGCCTCCCTCCACCTGGCCCTCCATAATGCCTTCCTACGTTCCTCTTCATTACAAGGAGACGCAGATCTCAGGAAGCTCCTCTCCAAGGAAGGTCAGTACATGCCTGTCCAACCCGTTCTTCTGAATAGTACATCGAATTTTGATGTATAACTTCCCTAAAGCCAGAAACTGATGTACTAAAAATGAAAGAGGCTTACAAATTGTTAGGATGGCCAATTTTCTTGTGTTCGTGGGTCCTCGAGTAGGTTAGGTTTGAGCATTTTAGTACAGCAGTTTAGTGACGTTGGGAATGCTTGGTAGAATGGGCTGCCATGTGAAATGACTATGTTCTGTGGCTTTCATTTTTGCCTGTGTGTTTGTTTGCGTAGTGAACAGTTTTGTCCTCAAAATCTTTTAGATCTCGGTAACACGATTCCCGAGACTTAAATACATTTTATATTTTCCCAGCAAACACATAACGTTTCCCTAACGTTTGTAATTTGTTGTACAAGAAGTAACAGAGTAACAATTTATGTAAAGTCATGTTAATAAAATTTAAAATACATTATTTTCAGTCAACCAAATCTTTGACCTCTCAGCAAATGTTCCAATGATATTTTTGTTTGTTTGATGCATGTATTTTAAATTAAATACAATTAGTGTATTTGGGTTTGTGTTTATTTGTGAGTTTGTTTATATATTTGTGTGTGGATTTGTAGAAATGTTTGTGATTTTGTGTGTGTTTACTCACCTAGTTGTGCTTGCAGGGGATGAGCTTTGGCTCTTTGGTCCCGCCTCTCAACCGTCAATGAACTGATGTACAGATTCCTGAGCCTACTGGGCTCTATCATATCTACATTTGAAACTGTGTGTGGAGTCAGCCTCCACTACATTACCTCCTAATGCATACCATTTGTCAACCACTCCGACACTAAAAAAGGTCTTTCTAATATCTCTGTGGCTCATTCGGGCACTCAGTTTCCACCTGTGTCCCCTAGTGCGTGTGCCCTTTGTGTTAAATAGCTTGTCTTTATCAACCCTGTCGATTCCCTTGAGAATCTTGAATGTGGTGATCATGTCCCCCCTAACTCTTATGTCTTCCAACGAAGGGAGGTTCAATTCCCATAGTCTCTCCTCGTAGCTCATACCTCTCAGCTCGGGTACTATTCTGGTGGCAAACCTTTGAACCTTTTCCAGTTTAGTCTTATGCTTGACTAGATATGGACTCCATGCTGGAGCCGCATACTCCAGGATTGGTCTGACATATGTGGTATATAATGTTCTGAACGATTCCTTAAACAAGTTTCTAAAGGCCGTTCTTATGTTAGCCAACCTGGCATATGCTGCTGATGTTATCCTCTTGATATGAGCTTCAGGGTACAGGTCTGGCGTGATATCAACCCCCCAGGTCTTTCTCTCTCTCTGACTCTTGAAGTATTTCATCTCCCAAATGATACCTTGTATCTGGTCTCCTGCTTCCTACCCCTATCTTCATTACATTACATTTGCTTGGGTTAAACTCTAACAGCCATTTGTTCGACCATTCCTGCAGCTTGTCCAGGTCTTCTTGAAGCCTCAAGCTGTCCTCCTCTGTCTTAATCCTTCTCATAATTTTGGCGTCGTCAGCAAACATTGAGAGGAATGAGTCTATATCCTCTGGGAGATCATTTACGTATATCAGAAACAGGTTAGGTCCAAGTACAGAGCCCTGACGGACTCCAATGGTGACTTCACGCCATTCTGAGGTCTCACCCCTCACTGTAACTCTCTGCTTCCTATTGCTTAGGCACTCCCTTATCCACTGGAGCGCCCTATCAGTTACTCCTGCCTGTTTCTCCAGCTTATGCATCAACCTTTTATGGGGTACTGTGTCAAAGGCTTTCCGACAGTCCAAAAAAATGCAGTCCGCCCATCCTTCTCTTTCTTGCTTAATCTTTGTCACCTGATCGTAGAATTCTATCAATCCTGTAAGGCAAGATTTACCCTCCCTGAACCCATGTTGATGGGTTGTCACGAAGTCTCTTCTCTCCAGATGTGTTACTAGGTTTTTTCTCACAATCTTCTCCATCACCTTGCATGGTATACAAGTTAAGGACACTGGCCTGTAGTTCAGTGATCTTGTCTGTCACCCTTTTAAATATTGGTACTACATTAGCAGTCTTCCATATTTCTGGTAGGTCTCCCGCTTCCAGTGACCTACTATACACTATGGAGAGTGGCAAGCAAAGTGCTCCTGCACACTCTTTCAATACCAATGGTGAGATTCCATCAAGCCCATCAGCTTTTTTCACATCCAGCTCCAATAGATGCTTCTTGACCTCATCTCTTGTAATTTCGAACCTTTCCAAGGTCACCTGGTTTGCTGCCACCTCTCCTAGCACTGTGACTTCTCCCTGTTCTCCCTGTAAAGACTTCCTGGAACCTTTTGTTGAGTTCTTCACACACATCTTTGTCATTGTCTGTGTACGTGTCCTCGCCCACCCTATGTTTCATCACCTGTTCCTTCACTGTTATCTTCCTCCTGATGTGACTGTGTAGTATCTTTGGTTCGGTCTTGGCTTTATTAGCTATATCATTTTCATACCTTTTCTCAGCTGCTCTTCTCACACTAACATACTCATTCCTGGTTCTCTGGTATCTCTCTGTTATTACGAAAGTTCCTCCATGCCCTTTTGTTCAGCTCCTTTTCTTTCATACATTCCCTATTAAACCGCAGATTCTTCCTTTGATTCTCTGTTTTTTTCGGTTGGGCTGGGACAAACCTGCTGACATCCTCCTGACATTATTGGGTGACATAGTCCATCATGTCTTGTATGGACTTGGTTCCGAGTTCTGTGTCCCAATGTATATCCCATAGGAATTTATTCATCTCCTCATAGTTTCCCTTTCGGTACGCCAGCCCTTTATTTCCCAGTTCTTTTTGGGGGTGATAATTCCTAGCTCAACCAGGTACTCAAAGCTCAATACACTATGATCACTCATTCCCAAGGGGCTTCCAACATAAATTCCCTTATATCCGATTCATTTAGGGTAAATATCAGATCAAGCAAGGCTGGTTTCTCCCCTCCTCTCATTCTTGTCGGTCCCTTGACGTGTTGACTTAGAAAGTTTCTTGTTGCCATATCCAGCAGCTTAGCTCTCCATGTGTCTGGGCCTCCATGTGGGTCTCTGTTCCCCAATCTATCTTCTCATGGTTGAAGTCTCCCATGATTAGTAGCCTGGATCCGTTCCTGCTAGCCTCAGAAGCTGCTCTCTCTATTATATTGATGGTGGCCAAGTTGTTTCTATCATATTCCTGTCTGGTTCTTCTGTCATTCTGTGGGGGGTTATATATGACTACTACTATAATTTTCTGTCCTCCAGTTGCTATGGTGCCTGATATGTAGTCACTGAAACCTTCACAGTGCTGAATTACCATCTCTTCGAAACTCCAACCTTCTCTAAGTAGTAAAGCTACACCACCTCCTCCTCTCCCTTCTCTCTCTTTCCTCACTACATAGTAGCCCTGTGGAAACACTGCATTTGTTATGGTGTTTCAGGGAAGTGGGGACAGGTAGGGTGTATGTTAAGGTGATAGGGGGACATGGAGGATACGGGGTGAGGGGGGGAGGAGGGATAGGGAGGGTATGGGATGGAGGGGGAGGGGGGACAGGGGGGAAAGGTGGGAGGGGGGACATGATGGGAATGGGGAAGGGGTTACAGGGTCAGAATGGGGTGGGAGGAGGGAGGGGGGGTGGGGTGGGGGGAGGGAGGGGTGGGGGCAGGTATTGTGAGGGGAAGGGAGGGTTTCTATGCAGAGGGGGGGTGGTGGTGTTGCCCTCCCCTCTGGTGTTGCTGGGATGCTGGTTTGGGTTCCCCTCTTGTCTCTAGGACTGTTGTTCTGGGGGCGGTGATTTCCTGGTTTGCTCCTCTCTCCCTGTGCTTCCTCCTTGCCTCTGCTGCCCTGGTTCTCTCCTCCTTCGTCCTGTCCCTCTGCAGGAATACTTTTTGTATCACTCCATATGCTGCAGACGACTCTTCCTTTCGAGAATATCCTCCTTCGTGGTTTCGTTTAGAACACCACCTGTACAAGTTGGTTTCTGTCCTTGTTGTACCAGCCCAACCTGAAAACCTTCTCAATTTTGTTCTCCCCTGCTATCTGTAACCTCTTCAGTAGCCCCTGTACTGCCTCTCTGTCCTTTCTATTCCATTCTTGCCTGTTGGATCCTTCCTCTTCTTTGATGCCTACAACTACGACTGATCTTTTTCCGTCCAGCAGCTGAGTGGTGCACCTTGCTGCTTCCTGTGAGGTGGCTGCTTGCATGACTACCTCCCTCACTGTGTCCATTGCTTCTGAGCTCTTTTTCAGTATGTCCTTAAATGTTTCAGGTACAGAGGCATTTCCTTCCAATGTAACATTCCCACCTTCCCTTTGGATGATAATCTGATGCTCGGTCTCTTTATTTCTCTCTGAGGGATTTGATTTTCTCCCTTGCTGATGTCAGTTCCTTTGTAGGTTGTTAATTGTAATCCTCATTTCCTGCATCTCCTTCCTGAATTCCTCCAGAACTTGGTTAACATGTCCTTCGTTTGGCCACTCTGGCTGTTCCCTGTGTCCCTGTTGCGTCCACCTACCATTTTACCCCTTGATAAGAGAGAGAGCAAGAGAGAGAGCAAGAGAGAGAGCAAGAGAGAGAGCAAGAATTAGTAATTGTCTGCAGATTACTGCAGGTAAGAGGGTGGTAAGAAGAGAAGGGGTAAGAGAGGGGGTGGATTATGAGTGGAGGTTTTATTCCTTTTCCACGAAAGGTGTTAATCCTTTCTAGCCTGATTGGATGTTTGTGTACTCACCTAGTTGTGCTTGCGGGGGTTGAGCTCGGCTCTTTGGTCCCGCCTCTCAANTCATATCATCATTTACAGCTGAACATGTGAAGATTTCACATTTCATTCAGATTTCATCTGAATGAAATCACCTAAGACTTCCAACCTCTGCATTTCTAGTTTAGGACATCTGTCATATACAAACTGACGCACAAATGTGTGAGTACTGACTACTAACATCAAATTTATCTAATAATTCTGATGAGGAGTATCGGTGTTCATCAGTCCTAAGTAGTGGACTTCGACCCGTGTTTGGCACCCCCCGGGGAAATTATGTCGGAAAAACCGACACGATTTATTAACATTTAATACAACAGGCAGATACTGCTGATGGATTGTATAAATAAATTAACTTATAGAAGACGTGGCAATGGAATTTTCCTCCCCGTAGAAAACAAGATATCATTACCACATGTCATCAATAAATTCACCACCTAAAACTGAGAAACATCTTTATTTCAGCAGTATTTTGACCGTAAACATCATAAAAACATTTCACTTGAACCAACTTAATTATCAGTACCAAAATCGAGTAAATGTAGGCCCTCTAACAACATTTTTACGTCTGGACAAGAGAGCCAGAGCGTCAGTGGGAGAAGGCCAAGCACGAGAGTCGGCCAATAGTTTTAACATCAATTGCTGGAGCTAATCTAGCTCTAATAATTCTCCCTTGGACAGCTGTGTTATGGGAGTAAAGTACTTCCGTTTTCAACACGCAACTAAGTTTACTATCAAGGGAGGTGTCTTTCCTATTCCTATAGTATCTTGCTTATTAGAAGCCGTTAATATTTAGAATACATTTTGTTTAGGACACCAGTTTTGTTAGGACAGCGACAAAACTAAGGTAAATATTCCTTGATCCTTATCATAGAATCAGTATTCTTTATTTCCCCTGATATAGCAATCATATTAGGATTAATTGTGAGTGCTCTTTGACAGGTGAGAACAGAAGAGGAACAAGAATTAACACAAGTTACCAATTACTCCAACACTAGTAACTCTTAGTACATGAGTCGGGAGCCAGCCACACATACAAAGTGTATCATCTGGCATATTCATCCGTGTTCATACTGCCATACTATTATCATGGATTTAACAACAATAAGATAAGGCCTCTCCATTTTAGTCAATAATATATGTAGTCTAATACAGTAGTGAATGTTTACTAACCAATAATTTATATTGTTGAACACATATAAACCATATCCCCCCCCCCAGAATGTGTAAGGAAGGTGATTTGTGAGACATTTAAAGAAATACAGTCCACTTTGGGCATTAAAGTTTCCTATCAGGAAATATATAAATTTACGTAAAATATAAATTACTATATAAATTAATATAAATTAAATAAATATAAAACTCACAGGTCAATTGCCCACAAGTAGGATAGAGTCCGTGATATTAACACTAAAGTATCTTTTCGTTTCATGTGGAGAGGAGAAGGGGATAGGCTGATTCAGTGTTCAAAATTGTTTGAGTGACGTACACTCTTAAAGGAAATGAAGAGAATGTTACACAAGCGGATTGGCTAATAACCTCAGGGAATACGATGTACTTGACTGCTGCTAAACTTCTCGATAGTGTAATAGGTCTCCGCCATGGTAAATACAGAAAATTGAAGTCGAAATTGTACCCCTGAAGGTGGAAAAAGATTCAGCATGAACCAGGACAAATACGGTGTTTGTATGGAAGCATGATATCTGGGGTACCAAGAGACTATAGTTTACATGTATATTGTGACAGGTTGGTGGTGGAAAATGGCCGGGCAGGGTGTGGTGTCCTGATAAGGGAATATACTGAGTTAGGAATTGTGGACAGGAAAAGCGTACGTCGACTTAGTAATTATATATCATACACACAAGTTGAACTGCTGGCTAGTCTGGCTGGTTGGGTGAAAGTACGTCAAGACTAAAAATATGTTTTTGTATTTGTCGATAGGCGAAGAGCACTTGATTTCTTAAACAGCTGAAGTCCAATAGTCCTGTCCATTGTTGAGGGTTGTGAAAAAATAATAAATGAGATACACCTGCAAGGTCACAAAGTGAAATTCATGTGGATTCCATCTCATGTTGAAATAGTGCTCAACGAGATGGTGGATGATTTGGCAAACGTGGCACATAAAAACCACAAGTTAACATTGAATGTGTTTCAACAATGAGACAAATAAGAACCAAAATTAGAAATATTCAGGCACAGGCAGAAGTAGTGAGAAGTATAATGTATGAGGGAAGCCAAACCATGCAACACTACATATGAGTCAAAACACCCATTTCACTTATGGTAAAAGGAGAAATGCTTGGAGTGACTCTGTGCACATGCGGTTCTGGCTTGGGTACAAATATTACTGGGAATATGGAATAGATGTTAATGAGAATGAAATGAAGTGTAAACTATGTGGTATGTTAATTAAGGTCTGACACCCTCACCCATTAAGTTCTTGATTACCCGTAGATTAATGTATATAAATACTGAGATAGGGATGGTTCCTGAACAAATTACCTGGGTGTGTCAGCGCTGAAAATTTATGATATTCTGGAGAGATATAATTATTTTTCAACAAGATTGTAACTTTGCTGAATTGTCTGAATGTCTATTGCAAACAATCTGTGAACCTAGTCATAGGAGTGTTTGTGTGTTTGTCTGGTAACATACCTGCATGTGTAAAGAACCAAAAAACCGGCCAACCTACTCATGAACAACTCTCCAGACACAAAGCAGAATGCCTTGAAGGAAACCAACGTCGTCTATGCCTTCAAATGCCCACTTGGGGACTGTAAGCCCCAAAGAACTCAGAATAAAAGCAAGACATCAACGCCTCTTTCCGGGTGATTAACAATGCATAAACAACAGGGCTCCATAAAGGAACATATAGTCTCATCTCACAACCAGACCATCACCAGAGAAATCTTAACAAACAACACAGAAATCATCGATAGGTACAGCGATAGCAGGCGGCTCGACATCTGCGAGGCACTACACATCAAAAAGTTAACACCAGCAATCAAAAGCCAATTAATGCACAAATATATTCTTCCCACTTTAAGACTCCGAACCAATATAAAAGCATCAAGAGGTAGTATGGGCCAATAGGCCTCTGCAGTTACTTCCATTCTTATGCTCTCATATCCAATTAATACCCATAGCTTCGTGTTCTGTCTTGTGTTTGACACAAGTTTGTTCACCTCATCCAAAACTGTTGCACCAAATCACCTCACCCAATGTGAGTATAAGTATGACGGATTAGCGTGTTTACAGGTTACAGTTGTGTGTGTAAACTAAAATCTTTGAAAATGTAATAAGTTATTACGAAACGTGTTCAAGCGTCGCATCAGACTATAAATAAAAAGGAATTTTGGAGAACTGATTTTTCAGTTACCATCGACAGTGAAAAGAAACATAAGAAATATTGAGAAAATTCGTGTTAGAATTATTAATCTTACCTTTTCGGGCATATTTAACAACACATGTTTACAAGAAAGACTGCTACCAAAATATACTAATATGTATATATATATATATATATATATATATATATATATATATATATATATATATATATATATATATATATATATACATATAATTCACTCCTTCTGAAGATGTATTAATATACGAAAGTACTTAAGGAAATTCCTGTTTCATTTTTCCTCCGTGGTCTGACATTGTCACATTTTTAATCACGTGTTTTTTTCGTGATACACACACACACACACACACACACATATATATATATATATATATATATATATATATATATATATATATATATATATATATATATATATATATATATATATATATATATATATATGTTGTACCTAGTAGCCAGAACGTCGTACTCGGCCTACTATGCAAGGCCCTATTTGCATAATAAGCCAAGTTTTCCTGAATTAATATATTTTCTCTAATTTTTTGCTTATGAAATGATAAAGCTACCCATTTCATAATGTATGAGGTCAATTTTTTTATTGGAGTTAAAATTAACGTAGATATATGACCGAACCTAACCAACCCTACCTAACCTAACCTAACCTATCTTTATAGGTTAGGTGAGGTTAGGTAGCCGAAAAAGTTGGGTTACGTTAGGTTAGGTAGGTTAGGTAGTCGAAAAACAATTAATTCACGAAAACTAGGCTTATTAGGCAAATCGGGCCTTCCATAGTAGGCTGAGAAGTGCGTTCTGGCTACTAGGTACGACACATATATATATATATATATATATATATATATATATATATATATATATATATATATATATGCAAACAAGCCTGAACACAAATGCAAACAAGCCTGAATGGTCCCCAGGACTAGATACAACTGAAAACTCACACCCCAGAAGTGACTCGAACCCATACTCCCAGGAGCAAAGCTACTGGTAACTACAGGGCGCCTTAATCCGCTTGACCATCACGACCGGACATAAGGAAGTGATAGCCTGAGCTATATGAACCACTTCATATATGATGGTCAAGCGGATTAAGGCGCCCTGTAGTTACCAGTTGCTTTGCTCCTGGGAGTATGGGTTCGAGTCACTTCTGGGGTGTGAGTTTTCAGTTGTATCTAGTCCTGGGGACCATTCAGGCTTGTTTGCATTTGTGTTCCTCACGTGTTGCCCCAAAAAATGAGGTGATTTGATAAAATGCTATGCCCAAGATAACCATCCAGGTGCCGGCGGGGAAGTGGTTCATATAGCTCAGGCTATCACTTCCTTATGTCCGGTCGTGATGGTCAAGCGGATTAAGGCGCCCTGTAGTTACCAGTTGCTTTGCTCCTGGGAGTATGGGTTCGAGTCACTTCTGGGGTGTGAGTTTTCAGTTGTATCTAGTCCTGGGGACCATTCAGGCTTGTTTGCATTTGTGTTCCTCACGTGTTGCCCCAAAAAATGAGGTGATTTGATAA
This sequence comes from Procambarus virginalis, assembly GCA_020271785.1. Taxonomy (NCBI): domain Eukaryota; kingdom Metazoa; phylum Arthropoda; class Malacostraca; order Decapoda; family Cambaridae; genus Procambarus; species Procambarus virginalis. Next base: position 48,004,996 of record WNGS01111181.1, read on the forward strand.
AATGCTATGCCCAAGATAACCATCCAGGTGCCGGCGGGGAAGTGGTTCATATAGCTCAGGCTATCACTTCCTTATGTCCGGTCGTGATGGTCAAGCGGATTAAGGCGCCCTGTAGTTACCAGTTGCTTTGCTCCTGGGAGTATGGGTTCGAGTCACTTCTGGGGTGTGAGTTTTCAGTTATATATATATATATATATATATATATATATATATATATATATATATATATATATATATATATATATATGAATATTCCGAGTGCCAGCGGGGAAGTGGTTCAAATAGCTTCGGCTATCACTTCCTTATGTCCAGTCGTGATGGTCAAGCGGATTAAGGCGTCCTGTAGATACCAGTTGCGTTGCTCCTGGGAGTATGGGTTCGAGTCACTTCTGGGGTGTGAGTTTTCATTCGCATATAGTCCTGGGGACCATTCAGGCTTGTTCGCATATATATATATATATATATATATATATATATATATATATATATATATATATATATATATATATATTCATATATATTCATATATATTTATATATATTTATATATATATATATATATATATATATATATATATATATATATATATATATATATATATATATATATATATATATATATATATATATATATATATATATATATTGTGACGATAAAGTGTTGGAGTGTTGATATTCGGCAGTCCTCCAATGGCAGGTGTCAATGCCTGGTCACATTTACAAAAAAAAAAGAGACTGCTTGCCTGTTTGTCTGTGGTAAGGTAAGGGAAGACACGCAAAACACAAAGTATAAACAATGAAACTTTAATTAAAAAATCAAAATTAAAGCCAATCCCTTGGCTATATATAGTGTAAACAAACAAGTAAAAAAAAGATATAACATAAAAATGACTAAGTGAATAATTACTCTAACAATAAGACAAAAATGGTTATATAGGTGCTGAGAATATAAGCGCAAGCTTAGAACCTTTACCTGATACAGGACGTATATCAGTTAGTTGTTCACAGCTAAGAGCACAAGAATATTCTGAGGAAGACGGCTGCAGCTCGCCCAGACGTCGACTCGGGTAGATGGCGTGAGTGGTGCAGGTGCAGGTGACACCAGCCAATCACAAGCAGGCAGGCGGAGTATGGTCGTTAGCTCGTTGAAGACGGGCGGTGAGCCAGCTTGTGGGGGGTGAAGGGGGTTTGCAGGGTACGTTTTGCTTCAGGTCAAAACGTTTTGTGCTACTGGTGGACATATCTTGAATGTAGGCTCTTGTACTTGTGATATGACGTAACTTTGATCGGGAAGAGCAGGCTCAATCTCTCTTGAAAGAGATTATCGTCACAACTCTCCCCCGAAGCCTGTGGTTCCGGAAGAAGTTACGTCTTCAGGTGGTAGAGTGGTAGATGGAGCTGCCTCTACTTCATAAACTCTGGAGAGGGCGTCGGCTATGATGTTGTCAGTACCCTTGATGTAACAGATCTCCAGGTTGAAATCTTGTAGATATAAAGCCCATCGTAGAAGACGTTGATTATTGAATTGGGCTTGATGCAAGAAGCGTAGAGGATTGTGGTCCGAGTAGATGGTGGTAGACCGAGCACCTTGGAGGTATGGTGCAAAGTGCTGTAAATTCAGGACGATGGAGAGTAGCTCCTTCTCGATAGTGCTGTAATTTTTCTGGTGGGGTTTCAACTTGTAGCTGTAGTAGCTAACAGGTAGAACCTCCTCGCCTCGTTGCTGCATCAGGACACCCCCTATGCCGGTACCACTGGCGTCGACATGGAGGATGAAAGGCTTCGTGATATCTGGCGAGACGAGAATAGGATTAGAACAGAGCAGTAATTTTAGTTGTTCAAAAGCAACGGTTTGCTGAATGGTCCAATTATACCGTTGCTTGGGACTGGTTAAAGTGATCAATGGTGTCGCTACCGTACTAAAATTCCTCACAAACCTACGGTAGTAGGAGGCAAGACCAAGGAAGCGCAGGAGCTGCTTCCTGGTGGTAGACTGTGGATTTTTTTTTTTTTTTTTGCAGGGATATCCCTGCGCGGGCCCTAAGCCTCTGGCTGGCCCACTAAGTGTTGCATGTTTATGTTTTACTTGGGCGGAGTATAAGTATTTATTACCCGTATGGTCGCTTCAGTAAGATGTTGCCATATGTGTTTAACAACTTCTGCTCTGTTGAATCGAAGTTGAAATCTTAATGGGTTTGTAACTGTGCACTGTGTGAGATAATGTTCCAGAGGTCTGTCGGGCATTTCTCCACAGTGTTGACATTTCCTCTCATCTTCCGGAACCTGTAAACCTATTTCCCTAAGGTATGCAAATGTCTACAGTTCTTCTCTTAGTTGCAAGTTTTGCAGCTTCGTCTGCAATGTCATTTCCTATGATTCCTACATGACTTGGCACCCAGTTGAGAAGGACCCGTCGGCCTTGTCGTTTGAGTGTTTGCATTAATGATATGACAGTTGTGATCAGATGTATGTTATCACATATTCGTTCTTGTTGCAAGGTTTCAATGGCGGTTCTCGAATCTGTATGTATGATAACATGTTGTCGGTGTTGAGCAAGAGCATGTTCCAAAGCCTTTTGAATGGCTAGCATCTCTGTTTTAAAGTCGAACACCCATTTGAGAGCCTCCAACTAAGTACAGAGTTTCCTGCTTTAACTGCAGCTCCGGTGTCGGGTCCCTGCTGGTCTACTGATCCATCGGTGAAGTATGTGAAGCTGTCGGATGCCATGTTTGCTTCTATATGCATCTGTGCAATGTTACGTAGCAGAAGAGGATTTGTCTGGTTCTTTTTTCCTACAATAACCATAATCGTAAAGTCTGCTGTCGGAGATTCCCAAGGGGCTTGCATAACAAAGTCTGCATGTATTTCGTCGACACCCTTCTCAGTGACTGTGTTTGTTATATCGAATTTATTGATGGTGTTTATCGCACAATGGGTCCACCTGTTGCTATTGGAGGCTCTTCTGTCCAGAGTTAGTGCTCCAGTGATTATATCTTTAAGTGAACTGATTCTTGGTCTAGTCAATATCTTGCTGAGCATGCACGCAGCGATCCCTTTTACCCTTATTTCAAACGACGTTAGCTTGGTTTCCAGTCTTAGGTTCAGTATTTTAGTCCATCTGGGAGCTCCTGTTATGATTCGCAATGCATCGTTTTGAAGAACCTCAACGTTTGCCCACTGGCCAGGAGAAAGAGTGAGTAAGGCAGGCGCTGCATAATCAATTAGGGAACGAACGGCGTGTATGTAAAACATTCTAAACACTTTGTGTCCCGCTCTTAGACGGGGCCCTGTGATTGCTCTCATTATATTTAGTCGTGATTTTACTTTCTCCTTTAGATATTGAATTTGCATGTTGAACGTGATGTTAAAATCTATCCACACTCCGAGATATTGATATTGTGTAACCCACTGAAGGTTAATGTCTTGAAAGGCTGTGGATAATGCTTGATTGCTTGAGTGTGTATGTTTAACGGAGCTAGGCTGCCACTCCCTATTACATGACCCAGATAACGCACTTTACCCTTGGCAAAGGTGGACTTGCCCAGGTTGATGGTGAGGCCGGCTATCAGGAGCTTGGCGAACAATCGTTGCAGCTGGAGCAGATGTTCCCTCCAGGTGTTAGTTGCCAAAACGATGTCATCCAAGTAGGCGTAGGTGTGATCTAGGCCGTAGATGACGCGGTTGACAGCTCTCTGAAAGGTGGCCGTGGCATTACATAGTCCAAAGGGAAGGGGTTCATACCTGAAAACTCCAAAGGGAGTGATAAAGGCAGATATTTCTTTGGCTCGCTCTGTTAAACACACTTGGTAATACCCCTTGAGCAAGTCCACTTGGGACAAGTATCGGGCATTATCAATGGCGTCAAGGATGTCATCTATTCTAGGTAAGGGGTATGCATCCTTGACAGTCACATTATTCAATTTCCGGTAGTCAGTACACAATCTCACCTTACCTTGTGGTTTCGGCACCAAGATACAGGGTGAGGCCCAGGGGGACTCGCAAGGGGTGGCCAGTCCATGATCCAGGAGGTACTGTACCTCAGCACATATGACTTCCTTCTTGCTAGGGCTGATTCGGTAGAATGGTTGACGAATCGGCCGGGTGTCAGGGAGCAGTTGGATGTCGTGCCGAGTCACATTACACTCTTGTGGATCATCGCAGAACAACTCCTGATGTTCCTTGAAGATTTTGATGAGAGGTGCACTATTATTGTCCTGAAAATAATTATGAAGATCAGTTAGGATTTCCGAGTTGGAAAGCGCTATCTCAGTGTCAGTGCTTTCGGGAGGAGAAGCAGGGAAGGTCTCACTGTGGAGGTATGGACCTTTAAAGGTAGAGTAGTTTAGCAACACAGTGGGAGGAGTACCATTATATAGCTTCAGGAGGTTGACGTGGCACAACTGGGTCTTCCGCCGCCTATCTGGAGTCTCTAGAACGAAGTTGTGGTTGTTTCTGCACTCTTTGATGCGGTAGGGTCCTGAAAACCTGTTTTGCAAGGGAGAACCTGGGATAGGAAAGTAGGCAAGCACGAAGTCTCCCGTTTTAAATTTCCATACTTTGCTGTTCTGGTCGTAATGAGTCTTCATCCTCTCTTGGGCTTTCAATAGATTGTCCTTAGCAAAGGTATGCACCCTCTCTAGAATGTGTTGTAGGTATTGAAGAAACTGGGGCACATCATGAAGAAACTGGGTGGCATCACGTAGAGGGTCCTTGAAAGCTTTGAGAGGAGTACGGCACTTACGTCCGTAGAGCATCTCATAAGGAGATACTCCTAGAGACTCATTTGGAAGACTTCTGAAAATACACATAATGAGGTCAAGTTTTTTATCCCAATCTTTAGAGGTCTCATTGCAAAACTTCTTTAGGAGTGCTTTAATAGTCTGATGACTACGCTCAAGAGAACCCAGTGAAGCAGGATAATAGGGGCTGGACAGTACCTGTGTGATGTTGAACTCTTCCAGTGTCCGCTTGAAGAGATCACTGGTGAAGTTGGAGCCACAGTCACTCTGAACCTCCCTTGGAAATCCATACTGGGTGAAGATCTTCAGTAAGTGTTTCACCACAGTAGCAGCCGTAATGTTCTTTACTGGAACTGCTATGGGGAATCTGGTGGTAGGACACATTACAGGATGGTTAGTATATAGGCGTTGCCAGAACTGGTCCGAGGTAAAGGACCAACACAGTCTATAATAAGTCTGTGGAAAGGTTCCGCAGGCACCTGGATGGGTGTCAGTGGTGCTCTATGGATAGAGATGTTCGGTTTACCTGCCATCTGACATGTGTGACACTGTTTGACGTACTGTTTGACGTTGTTAACCATACCTGGCCAGTAGTAGTCTTGACGGATTCCGTGGTAGGTTTGTTTAAAACCACAGTGTGAAAGTGCTCCGTGGGCTAGATGTAGAATAGTGGGCCGCAGGCTGGTGGGAATCACTAGTTGTACGACGTTGGCCCAATCGTCCTCCTCATTCAGTTTACTGGGTTTGTATCTGCGGTAGAGCAGCTCGTTCTCTAGGAAGAACCCAGGGATACTGTCAGGTTGAGTCTCAGCCTGGAAGAATAATGGTGTCAAGGTAAGATTTTCCCTCTGTAACTTACGGAACTCAACGTGGTAAGATTTGGGGTAGTTCAGAGGGTCTTGAGGGACAGCGG
>WNGS01111181.1:48016425-48035385 GCA_020271785.1 Procambarus virginalis
AATTACAAACAAGGCTAATGAAGTTAGGAAAAGAGCACAAGAAGTAAACCCAGATGTAATTGGACTCACATAAACAAAACTCTCAGGAATCATAACGAATGCGGTGTTTCCCCAGGACTACACTGTAATAAGGAAACAGAGGGAAGGAAGAGGAGAAGGCAGATTGGCTCTAATGATGAGAAAGGAATGGAGTTTCGAGGAGATTGTTGTTCTGGGCTGTGAAGGGTTCAGAGACTTCATAATAGACATCATGACGATGGGAAGACCAAGAGTAGTAGTAGCAGTGATATATAACCCATTACCAAATGAAAGAAGCCCCAGGCAAGAGTATGATAACAACAGCATGGCAGATAACACTATAATTGAAAGAGCAGTCGCTGCTGCTTGAAGAAATTGATCCCATCTGCTCCTAATTGGCGGGACTTTAATCACGGACTGGGAAAAAATGGAACCACATGGAGGTGAAGAAACATGGAGAGCAAAACTGTTGGAGGTGGCGACTAGAAACTTTTTAAGTCAGTATGCCAAGTGTCCCACGAGAATGAGAGGCAACGATGAACCAGCAAGACTCGACCTAGTATTCACTCTGTATGATTCAGACATAAGGGAAATCGGTCTCGAAGCCCCCGTGGGAATGAGTGATCACAGTGTACTATTGTTTGAGTATCTGGTCGAAGAAGGGTTAATGTACTCAAGGAAGGGACCAGAAAACAAGAGGCCGGCATTCCGGAAGGGAAACTATGAGGAGATAAGAAAATTCCTAACTGATATAGTGTGGGAAACAAAGCTCAGACGAAAGATGGGTCAAGACATGATGGACTACATCACACAGAAGTGTAAGGAGGCAGCAGACATGTTCGTTGCAGTCCTAAAGGAAAAAAGGAAATGCAGATGAGAAACCCATGGGTTCAATCAGAAATGTAAGCTAGCAAAGCAACCACGTAAAAGAGCATGGAGAAACTATAGAAACAAGAGAACACTAGAGAGCAGAGAAAGATGCCAGAGCGCCAAGAATGAATAAGTCACGTTGAGAAGAGAGATAGAGAGGCAATATGAAAATGACATAGCGAGCAAGGCAAAGACTTAACCCAAACTGCTACATAGCCACATCAGGAGGAAAACACTAGTGAAGGAACAGGTAATGAAACTGAGGATAGGGACAGGAAGATTCACTATAAACGACAAGGAAGTGTGCGAGGAACTCAATAAGAAATTCCAGGAGGTTTTCACCTCAGAGCAAGGAGAAGTCCCAGAGATAAGAGAGGGAATATCAAACCAGATACCACTTGAGGAGTTTGTGATTACCAATGGGGAGGTGAGGAAGCATCTGCCAGATTTGGACGTGACAAAGGCTATAGGCCTGGATGGAATCTCACCATGGATTCTAAAGGAAGGAGCAGAAGCTCGGTGTCTGCCACTCTCCATGGTGTACAACAAATCACTGGTAACAGGGGAACTGCCAAAAATTTGGATGACGGCCAATGTAGTCCCAATATACAAAAAGGGTGATAGGCAGAAGGCACTAAACTACAGGCCAGTGTCCCTAACTTGCATTCCATGCAAATGATGGAGAAGAGTGTGTGAAAAAAGCTAGTGGAACATCTGGAGCGGAAGAACGTTGTAAAACAGCATCAGCATGGGTTCAGAGATGGCAAATCATGCTTAACAGGTTTAATTGAGTTCTATGACCAGGCAACGAAAATCAGGCAAGAGAGAGAGAGAACTGGGCAGACTGCATATTTCTGAACTGCCAGAAAGCTTTTGACACAGTACCACATAAGAGACTAGTGCACACACTAGTTATACAGGAAGGAGAGAAAGGGAACGTACTCAACTGGATAAGGGAGTACCTAAGCAACAGGACGCAGCGAGTCACCGTGAGAGGTGAGGTCTCGGAGAGGCGGGGAGTCACCAGTGGAGTCCCACAAGGATCAGTCCTTGGACCTATACTATTTCTGGTATACGTAAATGATCTCCCAGAAGGAATTGATTCGTTCCTCTCGATGTTTGCTAATGATACAAAAATTATGAGGAGGATCAAGACAGAGGAGGATAGTATGAGGCTACAAGAAGACCTAGACAAACTGAAGGAATGGTCCGACAAATGGCTACTAAAGTTCAACCCAAGTAAATGTAAGTTAATGAAACTAGGAGGAAGAACTAAGAGGCTAGTCACTGGATAACGAATTGGAGATGAAGTCATTCACGAAACGGACAGAGAGAAAGATCTAGGAGTTGATATCACGCCAAACCTGTCTCCTGAAGTCCACATCAAAAGAATAACATCAGCGGCCTATGCGAGGCTGGCTAACATCAGAACTGCTTTCAGAAACCTGTGTATAGAATCCTTCAGAACCTTGTATACCACATATGTAAGGCCAATCCTGGAGTATGCAGCCCCAGCATGGACCCCGTATCTAGTCAAGCACAAGACGAAGCTGGGAAAGTTCAGAGGTATGCAACTAGGCTAGTCCCAGAACTAAGAGGCATGAGTTATGAGGACAGACTACGTGAACTGCACCTCACGTCGTTGGAAGACAGAAGAGCTAGGGAAGACTTGATCGCCACATACAAAATTCTCAGGAGAATTGACAGGGTGGACAAGGATGGATTATTTAACATGGGTGGCACACGCACAAGGGGACACAGGTGGAAGCTGAGTACCCAAATGATCCACAGAAACATTAGAAATAACTTTTTCAGTGTCAGAGTAGTTAGTAAATGAAATGCACTACGAAGTGATGTGGTGGAGGCTGACTCCATACACAGTTTCAAATGTAGATATGACAGAGCCCAGTAGGCTCAGGAATCTGTACACCAGTTGATTGAGGGTTGAGAGGCGGGACCAAAGAGCCAGAGCTCACCCCCGCAAGCACAATTAGGTGAGTACACTCACACACTCAGCGACCACCACCTCCTACTCTTCACCCCCCACCACTGTACCACCCCCCTCTCACAATAAACAAAGACCTCTCTCTCGCTTAACTGCCTCTGTCCCTCTCTCGCCCTCTCTCTCTCAACCTTCACTCCAACATTCCGCACCCTCCCCTCCCCCCCCCCACTCACACTCACGCACACACGCACACTGGGGTTAGTGTAGGCTAATACAAACGCTAGGGAACAAAGTAGGGATCTAGCAGGATGGTAAGAAAACAGAACACAGGTGGAGGAGAGGAACGGGACGAGTCATACATGGAGATGACTGTTCGCGCATGGAGGGAAGTCACTGAGGAACTGAAAGACATGAGAGGACTCATAAATAAACTGCAGAATGAACTAAAGGCAGCGCAAGAGGAGATAACAAACCTAAAAACAGGATCTCCTTAGACTCTGGCCCAAGGAACCAATCCCCAGGTAGCAGGTGATGTAGCAATGGCAGCGACCCCTACAATGGGTGCCACCTTTACTGAAATACTGAATAGCCCAGATCCCATGTCCACCGTCAAGGAAGTTGCAATGAAAGCAATATCCTCACAGGAGGCACCTACATGCACGAGCCAGCTACTGGAAAGGAATTGAGCTGTAGTAGTGATAGGTATTAAGAAACAAGACGGTTCCACAAGGGATGAATGGAGGACTAAGGACAAAGCTGCAGTGTCAGGGATACTAAAGGAGATAGGAATGGAAGCGGTTGAAACAGACATAGAAAAGTTTTTCTGGATTGGCCAGTACAACAAAGACAAAGACCGGTTGTTCAAGGTAGTACTCAAAAACGAGTTCATCAAAGAGGACATTATAGTAAAAAAGAGCAAACTGAAATATGTAACGAATTACAGAGGGGTATTCCTAGAGAGGGACATGACCAGGGTACAGATAATACAGGCAGCAGATGCAAGGAAAAGGTGCAGGCTGAGGGAAGGAAGCCAGGGAACCCCAACCTTTTACCCAACAACAATTCAAGGCAGTGTATTGAACCAAAGGCAGTTGGTTCAATACACTTGGCTGGGATCATCCAACGACTGGATGATCCCAGATCTCCTTCAGGCATGCTTCACCTGCCACCAAGTTGGACTCGTTGTCCGAGATCATCAACTTGGGGCAGGATTGGCGTTCAGCAAACCTGCGGATGGTTTGGATGAAAGATTCACCACTTATGTAGGGAGTCACCCATAAATGAACTCCCTGAGTGGTGGCACATATGAAAATGCGGATGTACGTCTTCATAGGTATTTTGTCCGTGGTGCCTGTTAGGGTTATTGTTCATGTGAAGTCCACCTCAGCGGTCTCAAAAGGACGAATGTGAACTACTTGGTCCTTACGGAGTGATAGAGGACCTGGGAAAGGACACGCCCGAGCATTGTATCTCCAGCAAACAACACAGGATTTAAGTCTTTACTTCACAGTCCGGCAACCCGGAGGAAGCCAGTATTGCTGGCTTAAGGAGGTGAGGGTATCTAGCATTTCACCATGTAGTGTGCAGTGCTCGTGAACATAAGGCACATGCAATCTGCTTATCCAGTGATTCCAGGGAAGAAACCAAGGATGTTTTACTTCAAGATCAACATTTGCGTGCTGTATTCGTCCCCTCGCAACGCCCAAATGTTTTGATTATCTGTGTCAATCCAGAGACCCAGATCATTCATGGTTTTAAGTGGGAGATTTTTATAATCCACGCAATGTGTTTGCACCTGGGTTGTTTTATCCAGTACTTTAGAACACTAGTGAACTTATGCTTGATTCCTATCTTTTGTAGGAAGTCAAACACCCTTTGTGTGACTCTAAAGAACTTGTTTAAATTAGAGTACCTAGTGCACTCAATTATTGAAGTCGAGTGTTGCTCCGGGATCTCAGTGGGAGCAGTGACATTGGTTACAATGACTTGTGGTTTTGTTTAGGTAACTGACTAGCCACTGAGGTCCATGTAATCAAATATCGACTTTAGATAATTGATTTAAGGGCAGATCTCTGGAGAGATAGTCAGTTGGATTCTCTTTATTGGGTACACACCAGAGTTTGTATCTAGCTAACAAATGTAAAATTTCCTTTATGCTGTTGCTAACATATGGGGTCATGCTATTATTGTTGCAAACCCATTGTAACACCGACTCATTATCTGACCACACCACTGTTTGCTCAAAGTGGATTTTAGTCAATGTTTTGGTCAGATAATGATCAAGCCTTACTCCTAGATGTAAGGCAGTTAATTCTAGTTGTGGCATTGACCGCTTCTTTAACGGTGTCACACTAGGCTTTAGATGTTGGCAAATTGGCTTGTCCATTAGTAACTAGGTATACGACAGTGCCGTAACATGCTTTGAGGCGTTACAGAACACAAGCAAGTGAATCGGTTGTATTGATTAGTGGTAGTATGAGGGAACTTAATAGACTCTAAGGCATTAAAATCTTTCACTAACCCCTGTCATTTATATTGAAGTGTAGGAGTCAGAAGAGCACCCAGCCTATTCTCTCCTTCCAGCATTACTGCTTCAACAACTTACTCTTAATTAATAATGGACTTAATAGTCCTAAGAGGTCAAATGGTGTCTTTACTTGGGAGAGCAGTTTCCTCATGGTTAAGTTGGTGCTTTCAATTTCCACCAATTTGTTTGTAAGTTGATCAATTGATGTCTCCCATCCTACTCCCAATACCTTCATTTTCTGAGGCACTTTGTAGTCGGGAAATTCTGATTCTTTAAGTGAATAAATCCACAAGGGCCATTATGAGGGTTCGAACTTACGTCCAGGATGATCCCAGATGCGCCTTAATTGCTGTGCCACGACAGAGTATAAGAATTGCAACCGGAATTGCTACTGCTCTCACACGGATCCCGCAGTCTCTCCGAGACACAAACATAACAAACCAAATGACATAATGTTATTTGACATAAAAAAGTTGACATATCAAATGACATAAAGTCATTTCATATATCACGCTATTGTGATTTTTGTGTGTTCTGATTCTTTACTTTTGTTTAGTTTTACATTATTTGAAGCCCACGACTGGAGAGGCATATTGGCTCCCAACAATTGTCAACTTGCTACATGGTATATATTGAGCAGTTCCTTTTCGCTGCTTGTTGTCTCTAAGAAATTGGTAATGTACAGGTTGCTACTAATATTAGTCTCGTAGGGGGCTATTGATCTTCTTCAAGTGCATGTCAAAGGTACCCTGAACCAGAAATGGAGAGGATGCTCCAAATACAACTGATGTAAATCTGTATGTGATTAAATCACAGTTAGGAGCGTAGGGATAGGAACTTTGTGAAGTTTCTGCCCTCTTCTTGGAGGCGTACCCTAAGGAATATCATGCTTATATCGGCCATATATGCATAAACCCCTGTAAAGGAATTTAATGGGACATCATTAAGATTTGTAATAAACTTGGGCCAGTTTGAAGGCTTTCAGTACTGCATTATAAGGTAAATAGTGTCTCTTCTTAGGGTCATCATTTTCTATGATTTTGATGAATTTATTTTCAAGTTGTTGTTGGATTGTTTCATAGTATAATTTCAGGTGCTCAGGATGTCTTTGTATGCATAATACCTGAGACCTTAGTGGGTTTTGTGCCATGAAATTGTTTGTTGGCAGCTGACGATGATTACCCCTGGGTGGCATTTACTTTAAAAGCCTTCAACACCACCAGGAACAAGAAGGCTATTTGTGAGACTTTTTAAGAAATACAGTCCACATTAAACAATAGTTTGCTATCAAAAAATGTATAAATTAATGTAAATTATAAATTACTACATAAATTTATATAAAATAAATAAATAAAAATCACACAGGTCAATTCCCCACGTTAGTGATCTTTCGTACCTAGATCATATTTATGATCAATAATAAGAACTAGTGCTATAAATAATTTAACAAATTATTAGCAGTAGAAACAGACTGCTAATAAATCAATATAAACATATACATAATTTAACAAATAATTAGCAGTAGAAACAGACTGCTAATAAATCAACATAAACATATACATTGCCAGTCCCAAACCGGCCGCTCGCAACCCTCAGTGCACGCGAGCCCCTTAGACACAGCCTCTCAAGCGGCTCCAAGGTCACCCACCAATATCGTGGCATGTAAATTTGTGGAGTGACAATGACTAAATTAAAACCACCCAAATTACGGCTGCGTCCTCACTGAGTTTATATACACTAAATTTGTGGTGTTAACCTCGCAATAGGGGAGCCGGTCGGCCGAGTGGACAGCACGCTGGACTTGTGATCCTGTGGTCCCGGGTTCGATCCCGGGCGCCAGAGAGAAATAATGGGCAGAGTTTCTTTCACTCTATGCCCCTGTTACCTAGCAGTAAAATAGGTACCTGGGTGTTAGTCAGCTGTCACAGGCTGCTTCCTTGGGGTAGAGGCCTGATCGAGGACCGGGCCGCAGTGACACTAAAGCCCAGAAAATCATGTCAAGATAACCTCAAGATAGGTCATTAAGAACAGACTTAATACTTCTAGATATTACTAGAAGTTAATAAGGGGCTAGCATCACCACTTCTGTATATTATTTTATCTTGAATAGAGACTTATTTGAATATAAAATGCACCAGTATTCATTACACAATTTAACTAAAAATAATGCCAATCGACTACTGGGTAGAATATATTTTAATATTGACTAGTGTTTATTGATAACCTAGTCCCATATTACCATGACTAGTTCAACTAATTATTGTTCATCCTATTCCCATTTACTACCATAGTCTATTTGTACTACATTGAACAACCTAGCACCATTAATTAAGGTGCAGGCCATATTTTGGGTGTGAATTAATACCAGCTCGAGTTGAGTTGTGTATCTATACTTTGCTTATTTTATAATAGTTTTCCTATAATCATTGCACCTTTGAGTGATTATTTAGTGTCTACACAAACTTAGGGTGATTTTGAGGTGCTAACCTAAAGGTACTTCCATTGACACTGGAATATCACTCAAATAATTTGTGTGTATGATAATATATACCGGATGTTAAATTTAAGTGTTAACCTCTAGAGGACACATTGCCTAGAGATTGCAAACTTTTACCCTAGGTTACTAATATCAGTACTTGTTCAGAATTATGAGTAAAACAAGTACAAGCCATGTAAATACTAATCAAACAGCCAGCATGGACACTGCAGGAAGAATGAAAAAGACCCCTTATAGGACTTAAGAGTTACCTTGAGGTTACCTTGAGGTGATTCCAGAGCTTAGCGTCCCCGTTGCCCAGTCGTCGACCAGGCCTCCTCGTTGCTGGACTGGTCAACCAGGCTGTTGGACGCGGCTGCTCTCTGCTCATCCAGTTCTCTCTTGAACACTTTGAGGGGGTCGGCCAGTTATGCCCCTTATGTGTAGTGGAAGCGTGTTGAACAGTCTCGGGCCTCTGATGTTGATAGAGTTCTCTCTCAGAGTATCTGTTGCACCACTGCTCTTCAACGGGGGTATTTTGCACATCCTGCCATGCCTTCTGGTCTCATGTAATATTATTTCTGTGTGCTGGTTTGGGACCAGCCCCTCTATTATTCTCCACATGGTTCCTTTTCCATAAGGTTACCTTAATATAACAGATCAAGAAACGTGAGGATTTGCAACAACAATGTCCAGTTGATTATGCTGACCTGGAAACTATTATCAAGCAGCTGCAGATAAATTTGAACAAGTCAAATGCCAAATAGCAACATATGTGGCTGAACTTGCCAACACCAATTTATCAGAAACAGAAATAGACGATGTTATGTTTGATCTGGCGATTTATGAAGATGTTATAGCCTTTCGTCAAACTAATTGCTCAGAACAAGGCAACATCAACAGTTTCATCTAATACGAGTCAAGCTGAAGCTCGAATCCTTTCAATTAATTTCCAACTTTCTCAGGAAAAGACGCGGAGGATTGAGACGAATTTTGAAACAAATTCGTAAGCCTTGTGGACTCAAAGCCATCATTACCAAAGAGGAGCAAATTTTCTTATCTACAAGGTCAATTATTAGGTGAAGCTAAAACAGTAGTATTCCATCTGAGGTTAACTAACGACGGCTATGATCTGGCAGTACAACTTCTCAAGGATAATTATGCTGATTCAGAAGTAAGCACTTCACATTTAGTACATGAACTGTTGCATTTACCCTCACCGGAGGCTTCAGCTGTTTCACTCCATGTCTTTAAGCTGGAGGCAGAATCCATGATCAAGGACCTCAGTCTGGCAGCCAATATAAATGGGGCTGAGTGGGTCTTGAAAATAATTGTCTAGGAGAAAATACCCAGGGACATATTGAGACAAATGAGTGTTCACTAAAATAAAAGTATTTTATCCTTAAATGAAATATCTGAGGGCTTATGTTTAGTAATTCATCAACTACGAACACATAACAAATTAAAACCACCAAGTAAACCTTCATAAACCAATAATATTAAACCACAAGGCAGCAAGGGTACTCCAAACAAATCTAATCAATCTAATTAGTCACCAAAGTGGAACAGTGGCAGAGTGGACACATATGCCGTGATACCCGCTAAACCAATAGTTACTGAGTCACCGAGGACAGCGATTGCAAAGGGTTCTATATGCTATGGAACATGTTTGTTCTGTCAAGAGAAATATTGTGTACCACTGCAAAAAAATTCCTGATTGAGACGCCCGTGTTGTGACTCAAAGATTTGCAACATTGCATGAGGTGACTCAGGAAGCATAACATCCTCGACTGTGAGACCCAATTATACACCTGTAACAGGTGTAACAATGGTCAGCACCATGCAGCATTGTGCGAAGACACCAAAATAAAGTTTCCAAACCCCAAGGTGGAAGATAACATTCCCACCACAATACAATACAACAAGGGGGCGCCGGTGGCGCCGGTGCTATGTAGATAGCACGCTGGACACGTAATCCCGTGTCCCGGGTTCGATTCCCGGCGTTGGCGTGAAACAAAAATGATCAAAGTTTCTTTCACCCTGATGACCGGTTACGTAGCAGTAAACAGGTACCTGGGAGTTAGCCAACTGTTCACTTCCTAATTGTACTCACCACATCACTTCCTAGTGCATTCCATTTACTAACTACTCTGACACTGAAAAAGTTCTTTCTAATGTCTCTGTGGCTCATTTGGGTACTCAGCTTCCGCCTGTGTCCCCTTGTTCGCGTCCCTCCAGTGTTGAATAGTTCATCCTTGTTTACCCGGTCGATTCCCCTGAGGATTTTGTAGGTTATGATCATGTCCCCCCTTACTCTTCTGTCTTCCAGTGTCGTAAGGTGCATTTCCCGCAGCCTTTCCTCATAACTCATGCCTCTTAGTTCTGGGACTAGTCTAGTAGCATACCTTTGGACTTTTTCCAGCTTCGTCTTGTGCTTGACAAGGTACGGGCTCCATGCTGGGGCCGCATACTCCAGGATTGGTCTTACATATTTGGTGTACAAGATTCTGAATGATTCCTTACACAGGTTCCTGAACGCTGTTCTGATGTTAGCCAGCCTCGCATATGCCGCAGACGTTATTCTCTTTATGTGGTCTTCAGGAGACAGGTTTGGTGTGATATCAACTCCTAGATCTTTCTCTCTGTCTGTTTCATTAAGTACTTCATCTCCTATTCTGTATCCTGTGTCTGGCCTCCTGTTTCCACTGCCTAGTTTCATTACTTTGCAGTTACTCGGGTTGAACTTCAACAGCCATTTGTTGGACCATTCACTCAGTCTATCTAGGTCATCTTGTAGCCTCCTACTATCATCCTCTGTTTCAATCCTCCTCATAATTTTTGCATCATCGGCAAACATTGAGAGGAACGAATCTATACCCCCTGGGAGATCATTTACATATACCAGAAACAGTATAGGTCCAAGGACTGACCCCTGCGGGACTCCACTTGAAACGTCTCGCCAATCTGAGACCTCTCCCCTCACACAGTCTCGTTGTCTCCTGTTGCTTAGGTACTCCTCTATCAACCGGAGTACCTTCCCTTTCACTCCAGCCTGCATCTCCAACTTCCGCACTAGCCTCTTGTGTGGCACTGTATCAAAGGCTTTCTGACAATCCAAAAATATGCAGTCTGCCCACCCTTCTCTTTCTTGCCTTATTTTTGTTGCCTGGTCGTAGAATTCAAGTAACCCTGTGAGGCAGGACCTGCCATCCCTGAACCTATGTTGATGCTGTGTTACAAAGTTCCTTCGCTCCAGATGCTCCACTAGTTTTTTTCGCACGATCTTCTACATCAGCTTGCATGGTGTGCAGGTTAGGGACACTGGCCTGTAGTTCAGTGCCTCCTGTCTATTCCCTTTCTTGTATATCAGGACTACGCTAGCTGCTTTCCAAATATCTGGCAGTTCCCCTGTTGCCAGTGATTTATTATACACTATGGAGAGTGGTAGGCATAGTTCTCTTGCTCCTTCCTTTAGAACCCAAGGGGAGATTCCATCTGGGCCTATAGCCTTTGTCACATCCAACTCTAGTAAACACTTCCTTACTTCCCCGCTTGTAATCTCAAAGTCTTCCGGTGGTTCCTGGTTAGCTATTCACTCTCTTACCTCTGGAATTTCTCCTTGCTCTAAGGTGAAGACCTCCTGGAATTTCTTATTCAACTCCTCACACACTTCCTTGTCATTTGTAGTGAATCCTTCCGCCCCTATCCTTAATTTCATAACCTGTTCATTTACTGTTGTTTTTCTCCTGATGTGGCTATGCAACAATTTAGGCTGAGTCTTTGCCTTGCTTGCGATGTCATTTTCGTATTGTCTTTCTGCCTCTCTTCTCATCCTGACATATTCATTTCTGGCATTCTGGTATCTTTCTCTGCTCTCCAGTGTCCTGTTATTNACTGTAATAAGGAAACAGAGGGAAGGAAGAGGAGAAGGCAGATTGGCTCTAATGATGAGAAAGGAATGGAGTTTCGAGGAGATTGTTGTTCTGGGCTGTGAAGGGTTCAGAGACTTCATAATAGACATCATGACGATGGGAAGACCAAGAGTAGTAGTAGCAGTGATATATAACCCATTACCAAATGAAAGAAGCCCCAGGCAAGAGTATGATAACAACAGCATGGCAGATAACACTATAATTGAAAGAGCAGTCGCTGCTACTTGAAGAAATTGATCCCATCTGCTCCTAATTGGCGGGACTTTAATCACGGACTGGGAAAAAAATGGAACCACATGGAGGTGAAGAAACATGGAGAGCAAAACTGTTGGAGGTGGCGACTAGAAACTTTTTAAGTCAGTATGCCAAGTGTCCCACGAGAATGAGAGGCAACGATGAACCAGCAAGACTCGACCTAGTATTCACTCTGTATGATTCAGACATAAGGGAAATCGGTCTCGAAGCCCCCGTGGGAATGAGTGATCACAGTGTACTATTGTTTGAGTATCTGGTCGAAGAAGGGTTAATGTACTCAAGGAAGGGACCAGAAAACAAGAGGCCGGCATTCCGGAAGGGAAACTATGAGGAGATAAGAAAATTCCTAACTGATATAGTGTGGGAAACAAAGCTCAGACGAAAGATGGGTCAAGACATGATGGACTACATCACACAGAAGTGTAAGGAGGCAGCAGACATGTTCGTTGCAGTCCTAAAGGAAAAAAGGAAATGCAGATGAGAAACCCATGGGTTCAATCAGAAATGTAAGCTAGCAAAGCAACCACGTAAAAGAGCATGGAGAAACTATAGAAACAAGAGAACACTAGAGAGCAGAGAAAGATGCCAGAGCGCCAAGAATGAATAAGTCACGTTGAGAAGAGAGATAGAGAGGCAATATGAAATGACATAGCGAGCAAGGCAAAGACTTAACCCAAACTGCTACATAGCCACATCAGGAGGAAAACACTAGTGAAGGAACAGGTAATGAAACTGAGGATAGGGACAGGAAGATTCACTATAAACGACAAGGAAGTGTGCGAGGAACTCAATAAGAAATTCCAGGAGGTTTTCACCTCAGAGCAAGGAGAAGTCCCAGAGATAAGAGAGGGAATATCAAACCAGATACCACTTGAGTAGTTTGTGATTACCAATGGGGAGGTGAGGAAGCATCTGCCAGATTTGGACGTGACAAAGGCTATAGGCCTGGATGGAATCTCACCATGGATTCTAAAGGAAGGAGCAGAAGCTCGGTGTCTGCCACTCTCCATGGTGTACAACAAATCACTGGTAACAGGGGAACTGCCAAAAATTTGGATGACGGCCAATGTAGTCCCAATATACAAAAAGGGTGATAGGCAGAAGGCACTGAACTACAGGCCAGTGTCCCTAACTTGCATTCCATGCAAGATGATGGAGAAGAGTGTGTGAAAAAAGCTAGTGGAACATCTGGAGCGGGAGAACGTTGTAAAACAGCATCAGCATGGGCTCAGAGATGGCAAATCATGCTTAACAGGTTTAATTGAGTTCTATGACCAGGCAACAAAAATCAGGCAAGAGAGAGAGAGAACTGGGCAGACTGCATATTTCTGAACTGCCAGAAAGCTTTTGACACATTACCACATAAGAGACTAGTGCACACACTAGTTATACAGGAAGGAGAGAAAGGGAACGTACTCAACTGGATAAGGGAGTACCTAAGCAACAGGACGCAGCGAGTCACCGTGAGAGGTGAGGTCTCGGAGAGGCGGGGAGTCACCAGTGGAGTCCCACAAGGATCAGTCCTTGGACCTATACTATTTCTGGTATACGTAAATGATCTCCCAGAAGGAATTGATTCGTTCCTCTCGATGTTTGCTAATGATACAAAAATTATGAGGAGGATCAAGACAGAGGAGGATAGTATGAGGCTACAAGAAGACCTAGACAAACTGAAGGAATGGTCCGACAAATGGCTACTAAAGTTCAACCCAAGTAAATGTAAGTTAATGAAACTAGGAGGAAGAACTAAGAGGCTAGTCACTGGATAACGAATTGGAGATGAAGTCATTCACGAAACGGACAGAGAGAAAGATCTAGGAGTTGATATCACGCCAAACCTGTCTCCTGAAGTCCACATCAAAAGAATAACATCAGCGGCCTATGCGAGGCTGGCTAACATCAGAACTGCTTTCAGAAACCTGTGTATAGAATCCTTCAGAACCTTGTATACCACATATGTAAGGCCAATCCTGGAGTATGCAGCCCCAGCATGGACCCCGTATCTAGTCAAGCACAAGACGAAGCTGGGAAAGTTCAGAGGTATGCAACTAGGCTAGTCCCAGGACTAAGAGGCATGAGTTATGAGGACAGACTACGTGAACTGCACCTCACGTCGTTGGAAGACAGAAGAGCTAGGGAAGACTTGATCGCCACATACAAAATTCTCAGGAGAATTGACAGGGTGGACAAGGATGGATTATTTAACATGGGTGGCACACGCACAAGGGGACACAGGTGGAAGCTGAGTACCCAAATGATCCACAGAAACATTAGAAATAACTTTTTTCAGTGTCAGAGTAGTTAGTAAATGGAATGCACTACGAAGTGATGTGGTGGAGGCTGACTCCATACACAGTTTCAAATGTAGATATGACAGAGCCCAGTAGGCTCAGGAATCTGTACACCAGTTGATTGAGGGTTGAGAGGCGGGACCAAAGAGCCAGAGCTCAACCCCCGCAAGCACAATTAGGTGAGTACAATTAGGTGAGTACACTCACACACTCAGCGACCACCACCTCCTACTCTTCACCCCCCACCACTGTACCACCCCCCTCTCACAATAAACAAAGACCTCTCTCTCATTTATCTGCCTCTGTCCCTCTCTCGCCCTCTCTCTCTCAACCTTCACTCCAACATTCCGCACCCTCCCCTCCCCCCCCCCCCTCACACTCACGCACACACGCACACTAGGGTTAGTGTAGGCTAATACAAACGCTAGGGAACAAAGTAGGGATCAGCAGGATGGTAAGAAAACAGAACACAGGTGGAGGAGAGGAACGGGACGAGTCATACATGAAGATGACTGTTGGCGCATGGAGGGAAGTCACTGAGGAACTGAAAGACATAAGAGGACTCATAAATAAACTGCAGAATGAACTAAAGGCAGCGCAAGAGGAGATAACAAACCTAAAAACAGGATCTCCTCAGACTGTGGCCCAGGGACCAACCCCCAGGTAGCAGGTGATGTAGCAATGGCAGCGACCCCTACAATGGGTGCCACCTTTACTGAAATACTGAATAGCCCAGATCCCATGTCCACCGTCAAGGAAGTTGCAATGAAAGCAATATCCTCACAGGAGGCACCTACATGCACGAGCCAGCTACTGGAAAGGAATTGAGCTGTAGTAGTGATAGGTATTAAGAAACAAGACGGTTCCACAAGGGATGAATGGAGGACTAAGGACAAAGCTGCAGTGTCAGGGATACTAAAGGAGATAGGAATGGAAGCGGTTGAAACAGACATAGAAAAGTTTTTCTGGATTGGCCAGTACAACAAAGACAAAGACCGGTTGTCAAGGTAGTACTCAAAAACGAGTTCATCAAAGAGGACATTATAGTAAAAAAGAGCAAACTGAAATATGTAACGAATTACAGAGGGGTATTCCTAGAGAGGGACATGACCAGGGTACAGATAATACAGGCAGCAGATGCAAGGAAAAGGTGCAGGCTGAGGGAAGGAAGCCAGGGAACCCCAACCTTTTACCCAACAATCCCAGAGGGGAGTGGGGAACCCCAAAACCAGCAATTCGGGACCCCCCAGAAGGGACTGCAACATCGCAACTCACCACCCATTGGTGACCCCCCCCCCCACCCCATGCACAGATCCTTCCTCCCTCCTACACAATACCCACCATACCACCCAATTTTACCCTCCCTTCATACCCCGAGTACCCCCTGTCCCCCATCCCATGTCTTTCTCTTCTCTGCTGCTCCAAGCAGGCCCAGGCAAGATCTAAGTCCTCCATCACCACCCACACCCCCCTCCAAACCCCTGTTACCTACACCACAGGAGGACGAGCCCTCATCCCGGGCACTCCCTGCCCCCTCCACCCCTAGGAATTCACCCTACCCCAAGCAGACCTGGGCAATTTCTAAGCCTCCCCCTCCCCACCCCTCCTTCCCCCCCCCTCCATTCCCACATCCTCCAGAACCCCCTGGTAACTACCCCACAGGAGGATGAGCTACCCAAGCAGCAATGCCCATGAAACAGCTTCCTGTACTAGTTGGGAGGGTGGGTGAAAATGGATATAGGAAAGCGAGCTTCAAGGTAAACAAACATGTACTCAAACACCGATGGGATTACCAACAGAGCAAGTAAACTGGCAGAAAGGGTGCAGGAAGAAACCCCAGTTGTATAGGACTCACAGAAACAAAATTGTCAGGAGTCATAAAAAATGCTGTATTTCCAAATGCCGTTTTCAAGTTTCATTACTATATAGTAAGGAAAGAGAGGAAGGGAGAGGAGGAGGAGTGGGAGGAGCTAATAAGGAAGCACTGGAGCTTTGAAGAGATGAAAATTCCGGGCTGTGATGGATTCAGAGATTACATAACAGGAACTATGACAATGGGTGGTAGGTGCCTGACAGGTAGATTCTGCTGTCCTGTGATCTGTAGGTAGCGCCTGACAGCTGGGGGACAGCGCTTCGGATTCGTAGTCCTGAGGTTTCGGGTTCGATCCCCGGTGGAGACGGAGGCAAATGAGCAAAATGTTTTCTTTCACCCTAATGTCCCTGTTACCTAGCAGTTAATAGGCACCTGGGAGCTAGACAGCTGCTACAGGCTGCTTCCTGGGTGTGTAACAAAAGGAGGCTTGGTCGAGGACCGGGCCGCGGGGATGTAAGCCCCGAAATCATCTGAAGATAACCTCGAGATGGGTGAGACCTAAGATAATAGTGGCAGTCATTTACAACCCTCCACTAAATGACAAAAGACCCAGACAAGATTTCGACAGAAACAACATGGCTACTATTAATAAATAGAGAGAGCAGCTTGAGTTGCTTGCAGGAATGGATCCAGACTCTTAATCATGAGCGATTTCAACCATGGAAAGATAGACTGGGAGAATAGGGACTCACATGGAGGTGCAGATACATGGAGAGCTAAACTCTTGGAAATGACTACAAGGAACTTTCTCGGCCAACATGTCCAAGGACCCAGAAGAATGAGAGGGAATGACGAACCAGCTGGACTCGACCTGATATTCACTTTGAATGACTCAGAAATAAGAGAAGTCAATTTGAAGCCCCATATGAATGAGTGACCATAGTGTATTGACATTTGAGTATCTGGTAGAGGTAGGGATAACCTATCCATGGATGGGATTGGAAGGAAAAAGACTAAATTACCGAAGAGGAAAGTATGACGTGGTGAGGAACTTCCTAATGGGAATATCATTGTAAGCAGAACTCCGAGAAACGACTGTACAGGATATGATGGTTTATGTCACCAAGAAGTGCCAGGAAGGTGCAGACAGGTTTATCCCGGTACAAAAAGAGAAAAATGAAAAGCAACAGAAGAATCAGTGGTTCAATCAGGAATGTACGGCAGCGAAGGAAGTGAGTAAAAGAACATGGAGAAACTACAGAAGCAACAGAAAACCAGAGAGCAGGGAGAGATATCAGAGGGCCAGAAATGAGTATCTCAGAGTGAGGAGAGAAGCAGAGAGACAGTATGAAAATGAAAACGCGAGTAAAGCTAAGACCCAACCAAACTGCTCCACAGCCACATCAGGAGGAAAACAGCAGTGAAGGAACAAGTGATAAAACTGAGAAAAGGGAAGAACAGATATACAGAGAACAACATGGAGGGGTGTGAAGAACTCAACAAGTAATTTCAGGAGGTCTTCACAATAGAACAAGAAGAATGAAAAGAATAGGCAAACCAAGCAACCTTGAAAGAATTTGACCTTTCCAGTGATGAGGTCAAAAGGAAACTGTTGGAGCTGAATGTGACAAAGGCTGTTTGGCCTGACAGAATTTCACCTTGGATTCTAAAATAAGGTGCAGAGGCCCTGAGTGTGCCACTCTCCATGGGTATTACAGGTCACTGGAAACGAGAGACCTACCGGAAAGCTAGCAGACAGCTAATGTAGTCCCAATATACAAAATGGGTGACAGGCATGAGGCACTCAACTGCTGGCCAGTTTTTCTAACTTTAATACCATGCAAGATGATGGAGAAGATCGTGAGGAAAAAGCTCGTAGAGCATCTGGAAGGAAACATCTTTGTAACTCCACCAGTATGGGTTCAGAGATAGTAAATTGTGCCTCACAGGTCTAATAGAATTCTATGACTAAGCAACACAAATTAGGCAAGAAAGAGAAGGGTGGGCAGACTGCATTTTCTTGGACTGTCAAAAAAGCTTTTGGCACAACACCTCATAAAAGGCTGTTACAAAAGTTGGAGCAACAGGCAGGAGTAAAAGGTAAGGTGCTTCAGTGGATAAGGAGTATCTAATCAACAGGAAACACGGAGTAATTGTGAGGGGAAGAAATCAGAGTGACGAGACGTCACCAGCAGGGTTCCAGAGGGAACCCCGCTGGTGATGTACTTGGACCTATCCTGTTTCTAATATATGTAAACGACCTTCAGAGGGTATAGACTCATTCCTCTCAAGTTTTGCAGATGATACAAAAATTATGAAAGAATCAATACAGATAAAGATTGGCAGAAACTACAGGACGACCTGGACAAACTAGTGGAATGGTGTAGAAAATGGCTACTAAAGTTAAATTCAGGAAAGTGTAAAGTAATGCAATTATGCGAAGGGAGCAGAAGGCTGAATACAATGTACCATCTGGGAGGTGATATCCTGCAAGAGTCAAATAGACTGAAAGATCTGGTGGTTGATCATGGACCCCACACTACTTCCCTACCTCTGCCTTCTTACTCTCTCAAGTGTCTCCCACAGACGCCCCTCATCAATTCCTCCTAAACATAAGCTCTCCTCCCCCCTTCCGCATAATCACACCGTCCCAATGTCCCCACATAACAACCACTCTATCCCACCTGCATCCCCCCCCCTCCCTCCATCTCTGCCAACATACACTTCCCAGTCTCCTCGCACGCAATCTTCCTCAAACACACCCCATACCTGGAAAACCCGACACCACACCTTCCCTCTCTCGTCACTCTACTGAAAACATTTTCACTACATA
>WNGS01111181.1:48040976-48057572 GCA_020271785.1 Procambarus virginalis
TTTCCGCGTTTCTATATCCGTTTGTTCACCAATACCTGAGTTATCTCTTTAAAACTCTCTACTCACGTTGCTCCATTCAGAGCAGTGGGTAGGTGCTCGACGAATATAAGCATTGAGAACACTGGCTTTGTATCTTTGGGGGGGCACTCACTCTCTACCGTTTGTTTAAAGAACAGCCTGGTGCCAGTATACATCCAATATATATATATATAATATATAGTATATATATATATATATATACTATATATATATATATAATATATATAATAATATATTATAAAATATATATATATATTATATATATATATACTATATATATATATATATATATATATATGATAATATACCTATATATAAATAAATATATACTATATATATATAAATATATATATAATATATATATATATATATTTATATATATATACTATATATAATAAATAACAATAAATATATACTATATATATATATATATATCAATAAATATATAATAGTTATATATAGTATAAATATATATATGATATATATATATATATACTATATAATATATATATAATATTTAGTTATTTATTTATATATATATATACTACTATATATATATAGATATTGTGACGGTGTTCCCCCCCTTCTAATTCTCCCACGCCTGCTGTAAGAGTCATGTCCACTATTCCCGAGCGTTCTCTACATTGCAGCCATCAATTGAACATATGTGGGAGAGAACTATTCTCGAAGAGCCGAGAAATTTGTGAAATAAGAACATTTTTTACCTGTTATGCCGGTGGCTGGAAGGCTTCTGTGCTGGCTAGGTTCGAGTCTTCTTGTGGGAAAGTGTTCTATAGTTGAATAACTACTCTTGCATGTTTAGGCAAGTTGGGCATAAGCATAGACACAGTGTCTTCCCATATTCAACAGGGACTTGATGAAAAAACGTAAATTTGACCCCCACTTGCTCTAGTGGTCTAGGGAGATGGTGGTCTTTGGAGTGTTGAAATACCCCGAAATTACCATCTCTTTTAAGGCTCTGAGTGTGGTGCAGTGGGTTAAGGCATTACCTGTTATGCCGGTGGCTGGAAGGCTTCTGTGCTGGCTAGGGTTCGAATCTCCTGGGGGAAAGTGTTCTATAGTTGAATAACTACTCTTGCGTGTTTAGGCAAGTTGGGCTAAGCATAGACACAGTGTCTTCCCATATTCAACTGGGACTTGATGAAAAAACGTTAATTTGACCCCTCACTTGCTCTAGTGGTCTTGGGAGATGGTGGTCTTTGGAGTGTTGAAATACCCCGAAATTACCATCTCTTTTAAGGCTCTGAGCGTGGTGCAGTGGGATAAGGCGTTACCTGTTATGCCGGTGGCTGGAGGCTTCTGTGCTGGCTAGGGTTCGAGTCTCCTGGTGGGAAAGTGTTCTATAGTTGAAATATATTATATATATATATATATATATTTATATATATATATATATATATATATATATATATATATATATATATATATATATATATATATATATATATATATATATTCAACTATAGAACACTTTCCCACCAAGAGACTCGAACCCTAGCCAAGCCCTGATGCTAAGAAAATAGTTAGAGGGATAGAAGCCCTAAATCAGAAAATAGTAAATACAGAATATGCGGTCATATTCAATGAGACATGTGTAAAAGAAAACCTGCTGCCAGTATACACCAATATATATATATATATATATATATATATATATATATATAAATTTTAATTTGATAACGGTCTTTCTTTTAAACATATTTCGTTGAAAACGACAGAAAGTTTTAGATTTATGATTCCAGCACGAATCTTCTCGATACTTATGTTTTTCTGCACTGAAGCAGGAAGTTGAAAAAATAATTCAAAAGTTCGTTATTACTTTTATTGGGTCTGATTCCTAGTGATGCGTCTCATAAGGTCGCTCCTCAAATTTCAAAGACAAATTCTACCGTTGTTTTAGATTTAGCTACTCAGATCGAAATATCCATGTATCCATGTATTACGGGCTATAGTGAGCCGTAATTGAGTTCAGTTATTCGTAATGAACTTGTTACTGTGATATTTGGGTCAAAGTTTTAAATGAAGGTGGGGAGGGTGCTGTATTGATTGATGAAGATTAAACCACCCAAGAGGTGGCACGGTCTTGAATATCCCGCAAGTGGTAGATTTTTTGTTTAGTAAATGTATACTGTGTGCTGAGGTCGCATTTAATCGTCAAGCTGCTATCGCGGGAAGGATACTGCTTGACAGTATTTATGAGGGTGTCCAGCTGCTGTACACTTACTTTGACCAGTAGAGTAGCAGTGTTGATGGCTTCTGGGTTATTACTGCAAGATTCAGGGACTCTTAAAGTTCTTCTAAGGTAGTTGGTTGCTTCACATTCCAGGAGATAGTGATAGCTTTTCTGTGATTGTTTGGCATAAGAATCATTCCCTCTGTCGGGGTTCACCAATCTCCAAGTTGCATCTGTAACCTAGACGTAGTCTATATAACCGAACTGCTATTTCCCCAGTGAATTCCCTTTCGGATATACCTTTCTAACTTGGTGGCCTGAAGATATCTTATTGCAGAGTGCGAACCTTCTGCTACTCTCTGGTCTAGATGTGCTTTCGTTGAGGTGTGAGAGTTTTTTTGGTGATGGTGTTTTTTATGTACTCTAGGCTGAGTTGGATTGTTTTATGTATCACTGGATGACGAGTTGCCAATATAGCAATTTCATCGGCTCTCTCATTTAATTTGATTGTAACATGGGACAGAATGGGATCCAGTTTAGGGTTATGTCGAGTCTTATACCTTTAGCTATAGCTCCAAGATACAAAATAGTGGTAATTATTTCCACGTTGTCTTTCCATTGCATTTTTCCTATTTAAATGCAGCATATGAGTCTTTGTGTATAACTGCATTATTTGCGTTTTATACAATCATATTTGCAAATGCCTGTTGTATGGCAAACAGCTCAGTTTGAATTGATGATACTGGTCCTCCCAGTCTCCAATAGGCCTTTTCGCTGTCCGTGCAAAGAGCAGAGCCAGCACTCTCATATTCTGTGTCAACCGATCCGTCTGTGAAGATGTGGGTTGTTCCTGCTACTGCAATGCTGCTCATTTGCTTTTCTATGATGCGCCTTAGGATTGTTGGATCATAGGCAGCCTTTTTCATCAAAAGACCTTCTATTACTATTTTGAAGGTAGGCTCCTCCCACGGTGGGGGAACAAGTGTAGTTTAGGGTGTGGTTGATCACCTTGTCTATCAAGAATCATGCTTTTTAATTGTAGTCTGTTCAGGACTTTTCCCGCTCTGGCAGCCCGACAGTTTCCGTTGTCTTAGCCAAGTACAACCACCAAGGCCTTCCGTACTAGGACTGGATCAGGAGAAATAAATATCTTACTGGTAATCGTAGCTGTTCTTTGAGATATTCTTTCTTGAAGAGAGGGCAAACTAGTTTCAAGTCTTAGACTTTCAAGCCTGGTCCACGTAGGGCTCCCAGGGCAGTTCTCATAGTATTATTTTGGGCTACTTCAAGTTTTTTCTACTTTTGTTGTGATAGGCTATTGAGTGCAGGTGCTGCATAGTCGATCACTGATCTGACTGCCTGTACATAATATGTGTGAAGAACTTGCAGACTGGCTCCTCCAGAGAAGGAGGTTAGCGACCAGAAGATTGCCGTCCGGGTCGCAGTTCTCTCTCTCAAGTAAGTGACATCAGCACTAAAATTTATGTGTCCCAGGATTATTCCTAAATACTGATAAGTGTTCATCCATTCAATTAGTTGATCCTGTACAGTGAGTTGGATGTTTGGCTTCACTATATTTATGGGCATAGCTTTTGTCTTGGTGGGGTTGAGTTTGATACCAATCAGTTTTGCCTCTTCACTGATGCAGTCTAACCATTTGGGTGCAAAGCACGGCATCCCTTCCTTTTATGATGATGACAAAGTCGTCCGCGTAGTTTAGCAGCCTGCAGTGTTGTGGGAGTTTCAGCTTCATTATTCTTTGATTTAATCAGTTGAAGAGAAGGGGATTGAGAATGCCTCCTTGCGGTGTTCTATTTTCATAGACTGTGCCACGAAGTTTCACTATTGCTTCTCCGTTTATGAGACAATTTTTGATTCAGGAAAGCAGGTTGCCTTTGACCTCTTTGTCGATGAGGCCGATGAGGCTTGGACACTGGCCAGTTCAAAGGTTTTCTCAAGGTCCGGGAATATCAGCATTCCAGGTCTGTCATTCAAGTGGGCTAACAGAGTTGTAATACATGCCACTGTATCAACCCCTCTTCTATAGGGATACATGTCCTGATGTAGTTTAGGCATTTTCTACTCAAGTCAGTTTAGTGCCATTCTGTCAGCCGTCTTGGCTGCACAGCTTTGGATAGAGATGGGCCTTGGATTAGCTGGATCTTTGGATTCTGGGATCGGCACTCTGTCTGCCATATTCCAAGCTGTAGGTTTAGTTTGAGAAGTCCACGCTAAATTAATTAACCTAAGGTATACAGTGTCTCCATCTAGGCTGAGGTTGCTAGTCATTTTACTGGTTATTTTGTCGTCTCCAGGAGTGATGTATATTTGGAGCTTTTCTTAGCCCGATTGAGCTCATCTAATGTGAAAGGGCTATTAGTATCAGAGACGTCAGCACATGTTGTAAGGATTCTGTGCCAACTTTCTTCCTTTAATCCTGTCTGCACTGATATTACATCTGGTGGAAGCCGATTACTGGCTGCTCTTTCTGCAAATTTGGTTGCCAGTACTTCGGCTCCCTGTTGAGGATCCTTAGGGTGTGGGGCTTTAGGTGCTTTACTTCCTTTGGCCCTGCGGATTTGCTGCCATATCTCTCAAAGATAGGTGGGTTCATTCAGATGTGAAAACCATTCCAGCTACTTCTGTTTTTTATTATCCTGTTCTCTTGATGCACATGTTCCTTGACCTCACAGACAGGTCCTGTTGCGTTCTCTTAGCTGCTTCTTGTATAGCTTCCTTGTGCTGTTGAGTCTATGGTTGAGTTCTTTGACACGTTCGCAATAGTACCAGTGATCATTGTGGTGTCTGGCGGATTGTTTTTTTCAGTGGAATTGAGTGGTTGGCTGCACTTTGACAAAATCTTGTTCAGCCTGATTAATGTCTTCAGGTACATCATAGTATATATGCCACTCTGAAATGAGGTTTTGAAATCGGTCCCATTTTGCTAAAGCGAAGTTCCAGGCTTCTGGTGGAGGTGGAGATGGGGTGGGAAGATCCAACTTTAGATCAATTTGGATGCCATAGTGGTCGCTTGGGAGTGTGGGTTCAACTGACCATGTTGCTGCATCTCTTAGGAAGGCTGAAACAAAGGTAAGTTCTAATCTCCCTCTTTGGTTGGGGGTGGGATCATTCTTGTTTAGTGAATTTTTGGTAGCTGGTCTAGTAGATGTGATATGTGAGTACCGGCCTCATTTGTTGTGTTCGAGCCCAGTGCCAATCGATGATGAGCATTTAAATCACCACAAATTACTGTGTTTTAGGTGGTCTCGTGTCCAAATAACACTGAGAGATTCATTTCAACACGTAGAAACCTGTAAACATTAAACACTTCAGATTTGACATGTCTTAGCTCAATGGATACTCCCATCACCTCTGTCTCTGGCCAGAGGTTCGGAGTCCTGAAGTGGGTTGAATGTAATTATGTGTTAACCGGTTGTTTATTGATGGTCTTGACTTTTATATTGTAGGGCCTGTTCTAATCAAGGGGCGGGGGGTTGGGGTTGGAATACCATGAAATTTGGTTATTTGAACCAACTTGATACTTGCTTACCGTCGAACAAAGACCCCAATCACTTCCTGACAGAACAAACAGCCGACCTCGGTACCCACATTCCCGCTACCGTCGGTCGACTATCAATGGTCATTGGAGTACTTGCAATTATTTGGGAGATCACCCTGGTAAGCGTCTGGTTCTGGGAGAGGGGTTCAGTGTCACCTTTATTTCGGGGGTACACCTCACACTGCCTAGTTGTCATGAGTGTACACCCGTTCCTGAGCCTCCGTGACTCCCCGCACTCTCCTTACTGTGGGATGATCTCTCAATCCCCCTGAGTTAGTTGTAGTCCATTACCACCCAAGTTATAGCCATGTCTTTTTCTATCTCTCACTAGCCAGCCAGCAAACCTCACAGGAACTAGAGAAAAGCAAGCTAACAAGTATAACATTCAATGCATATATATATAAATACATAAACACATACACATATAAACACATAAAATTTACATATACAAGAATAGTGATATTATTATGCAACTCCTTAGGCTGCAATCAACTGATAACACTCCAACATTCCCTCTAAGTCTTCATCCTATAACCGTACTAGGTTGCTGCTCACTCCTCAGCTCACAACGTACTGCATCCTTCGCTGCTTTGGACTGAAATAGAGGGTACAAAAATATTCATATATCTCCTACTACAAAATAGACATCACCCTCTCACCCTGCATTCCACCTTTCACTCTTAAAACGCAATCAAGCACTCCCTTGAACCTCAAAATTTCCGTACGATCCTCTGTTCTATTCGTTGAGGTCCACTATCAAATACATCTGTATGGGTCCTCAAAATCAGGTCAGGTACTCCATGCAGTTACTCCAATTTGCTGCATCTGATGTCCTCCTCGAATGTCAGTGAACCTCTCTCACACAGTTTCACACAAAGGACGTGTAGATCTCTACACTACTTGAAGATTCACTCTGTCACTGGAGTTCCACTTCTCAACTCGAAGTCCTGCTCCACCTTGCAGTTCAACTTATACTCTTCTTCCGGTACAAAATTCTCTCACTAACGTCTCCCACACAAACGTTGCAGTTCTCCCACTCAAACATTACAGTTTTCTCACCCAAACGTTGCAGTTCTCCCACACAAACGTTGCAATTCTCCCACACAAACGTTGCAATTCTCCCACACAAACGTTGCAATTCTCCCACACAAACGTTGCAATTCTCCCACACAAACGTTGCAATTCTCCCACACAAACGTTGCAATTCTCCCACATAAACGTTGCAATTCTCCCACATAAACGTTGCAATTCTCCCCACAAACGTTGCAATTCTCCCACACAAACGTTGCAATTCTCCCACATAAACGTTGCAATTCTCCCACACAAACGTTGCAATTCTCCCACACAAACGTTGCAATTCTCCCAAACAAACGTTGCAATTCTCCCACACAAACGTTGCAATTCTCCCACATAAACGTTGCAATTCTCCCACACAAACGTTGCAATTCTCCCACACAAACGTTGCAATTCTCCCACATAAACGTTGCAATTCTCCCACACAAACGTTGCAATTCTCCCACACAAACGTTGCAATTCTCCCACACAAACGTTGCAATTCTCCCACACAAACGTTGCAATTCTCCCACATAAACGTTGCAATTCTTCCACACAAACGTTGCAATTCTCCCACACAAACGTTGCAATTCTCCCACACAAACGTTGCAATTCTCCCACACAAACGTTGCAATTCTCCCACACAAACGTTGCAATTCTCCCACACAAACGTTGCAATTCTCCCACACACAAACGTTGCAATTCTCCCACACAAACGTTGCAATTCTCCCACACAAACGTTGCAATTCTCCCACACAAATGTTGCAATTCTCCCACATAAACGTTGCAATTCTCCCACATAAACGTTGCAATTCTCCCACACAAACGTTGCAATTCTCCCACACAAACGTTGCAATTCTCCCACATAAACGTTGCAATTCTCCCACATAAACGTTGCAAATTTCCCACACAAACGTTGCAATTCTCCCACATAAACGTTGCAATTCTCCCACATAAACGTTGCAATTCTCCCACACAAACGTTGCAATTCTCCCACACAAACGTTGCAATTCTCCCACACAAACGTTGCAATTCTCCCACATAAACGTTGCAGTTCTCCCACACAAACGTTGCAATTCTCCCACACAAACGTTGCAATTCTCCCACACAAACGTTGCAATTCTCCCACACAAACGTTGCAATTCTCCTACATAAACGTTGCAGTTCTCCCACACAAACGTTGCAATTCTCCCACACAAACGTTGCAATTCTCCCACACNAAAACGCACTTCTCGGCCTACTATGCAAAGCTCGATTTGCCTAATAGGCCAAGTGATTTATTTTCAGTAAATTGTTTCCATTTAGTTTATTTGAATTATTATTATTATATTATATTAAGACCATAATTTATTGACTTAGTTGTGATAGTTTAGGTTAGGTTAAGAAAGGTTAGATTAGGTCATATATCTACGTTAGTTTTCACCTAAATTCAACAAATTAACTTATATATTATGAAATGGATAGATTTATTATTTCAAAAGAAAAAAAATTGAAAATTATATAAATTGAGGAAAACTTGCTTATTAGGCAAATCGGGCCTTGCAACGTAGTCCAAGTACGACGTGGCTACTAGGTACAACATTATATATATATAATATATGTCGTACCTAGTAGCCAGAACGCACTTCTCAGCCTACTATGCAAGGCCCGATTTGCCTAATAGGCCAAGTTTTCATGAATTAATTGTTTTTCGACTACCTAACCTACCTAACCTAACCTAACCTAACGTTTTCGGCTATCTAACCTAACCTAACCTATAGAGATAGGTTAGGTTAGGATAGGTAGGGTTGGTTAGGTTCGGTCATATATCTACGTTAATTTTAACTCCAATAAAAAAAAGTTGACCTCATACATAATGAAATGGGTAGGTTTATCATTTCATAAGAAAAAAACTAGAGAAAATATATTAATTCAGGAAAACTTGGCTTATTAGGCAAATCGGGCCTTGCATAGTAGGCCAAAAAGTGAGTTCTGGCTACTAGGTACGACATATATATATATATATATATATATATATATATATATATATATATATATTATATAAATGCACGGGCCCTGCAAAGCAAGCACCCATCCAGAGCCCCTCAAGGTGACAACATCGTTCCACCATTAGCCGACACCATTTCAGACCCATTAACCATTGGTGAATCTGAGGTCTACAAAGCAGCCCTTTCCTTTCCACCTGGGTCAGCAGGCGGCTTTACAGGGTTAAAACCTCAGCACATCAAGCAAATGTTAAATCCTTCGGTTGGTGATGCTGCACAAAATCTTCTTATGGAACTCACAAGGTTCGTCAACATGTGCCTGGCTGGTGATATACCTGAGGTCATCAGGTCTCTCTTTTTTGGTGCCTCCCTCTGTGCTCTCAAAAAAGAAGGACGAAGGAATCAGGCCAATCGTTGTTGGCAACACTCTCCGACGCCTGATTGCCAAGGCTGCTACGAGGGTTGTCAGCCATCAAGCGGCTAAATTGCTGAAACCAATCCAGCCAGGATTTGGCATCCCCCAAGGCTGTGAAGCGGCTGTCCATGCAGCACGAGCATGCATCACCAACATTTCTGATGAAAAGGCCCTGCTCAAACTGGACTTTAAGAATGCCTTCAACATGGTCAGAAGAGATGCAGTACTTTGTGCCATACATCGCCATTTCCGGCCCCTCTACCCATTCATACTATCGTGCTACAGTGGTGAGTCAAAACTGCTCTTTGGTGAACATGAAATCAGATCATGTGAAGGTGTTCAGCAAGGTGATCCTCTTACTCCCCTTCTTTTCTGCTTAGTCTTAAAAGAAATCACCGAAAGCTTGTCCAGCGAGTTCAACATCTGGTTTTGGATGATGGCATTATAGCTGGCACCGTAGACCACTTCTTGGCAGATATCAGGAAAATAAGGGAGCAAGAAGTAAGCCTGGGTCTCGTCCTGAACCCTTCCAAGTGTGAAGTAGTCTCCTCCAACCCAGACATCGTAGCTAGAATAAGGTCTGCCTTGCCTGGAGCCCATGTCATCAGGGCCGAGAACAGCACCCTCCTTGGAGCCCCCCTCGGGTCTAACGCCGTTGAGGAGATCCTTGACAAGAAAATTGCAGACCTTAGGAGGATGGAAGACAGACTAGGTGACATCGATGCCCACGATGCTTTTTATCTCCT
Organism: Procambarus virginalis; assembly: GCA_020271785.1. Classification (NCBI taxonomy): domain Eukaryota; kingdom Metazoa; phylum Arthropoda; class Malacostraca; order Decapoda; family Cambaridae; genus Procambarus; species Procambarus virginalis. The sequence goes on from WNGS01111181.1 coordinate 48,050,968, forward strand.
CACCAAATGCCTATCCCTTCCGAGGCTAACCTACTTCATGAGGTGAGCTCCATCTTACGACAACTGAAAGCTTGAAGAGTAAGACCTCTTACTGAAGGCCATGCTGGAAAAAGTTATTAACCTCTCCCTCAACGAATGTCAGTGGAAACAAGCCACTCTTCCTGTTAGGCTCGGTGGCTTGGGTGTCCGCACCGCCACCCAAATTGCTGTCCCAGCCTTCCTGTCTTCCTCCTCAGCATCAGATGACCTGGTTAAGGAAATTCTACCTGACACCCTGAGTGATGTAGCGGGGATACAGGACCCCCACTACACGGAATGCGACGCGAAATCGGTGCCATGGAAGACCCAGCACTCAGACCAGCCATGCCAAAAGCCAAGAAACAATCCAGTTGGGACAGCCCCATTGCAGACAAAGACGCCACAGCTTTGCTGGAGGCAGCAAATGCTGACGAATTTGGATTGCATGACCTGCACTGTGGAAAAACGGGTGGTTGGCACACTAGACACGACGAAGTCAACGACATCATTAAAAGAAGCCTTGCCTCTGCTTAGTGTCCAGCGGAGAGAGAGCGCCGCAACCTACTGAACCGTGACTCTGTTAGCTTTGCCAGCCGACCAGACGGAATTACACTGCGTCCGTGGAAGGGTGGCAGACAGTTGGCATGGGACTATAATTGCTTATCCACCCTGTCAATCACATACATCACCCTCTCTGCCGGCACAGCATGAGCCGCAGCGACACACAGAGAAAGACAAAAGTCAGTCAAGTACAGGCATTTAGATCATCGGTCCAACTTCGTTCCAATAGGGTCTAAGACCCAAGGCCCATTGGGTGAGAGTGCAAGAAGGTTTCTTAAGGATCTTGGTTCCAAGCTCATTGACACCACAAGAGACCCTAGAGCGGCAAGTTTCTCTCTCAGTGCCTCAGTGTCGCGATCCAGACGGGGAATGCCCGCTGCATCATCGGTTCCTACCGGCGTCGGAGGAGTTCTACAGCCGCTAGGAAGCGAACTTTTTCTTGTGTCCTCTAAATGTTCATTTTTTGTATAAAATCAGATAAGTAAATGTATAACCTTGCATAATAAAGTGTACACCATAATAAAAAAAGGAGGGTGGTAGGGGAAGAAAACACTCTTTCGTATTCAGAGTTAAATGGCAAGTTTTTCCCAAGGACTATATGCAACTGAAAACTCACACCCCAGAAGTGACTCGAATTCATACTGCCAGGAGCAACGCAACTGGTATGTACAGGACACCTTAATCCACTCGACCATCACAACCGGACATAATAAGGTGACAGCCGAAGCTATTTGAACCACCCCATAGCCGGCACTCGGACGGTATTCTTGGGCATAGTATTTTATCAACTCACCACATTCTTTGGGGGCACATGTGAGGAACAGCTTCGGCTATCACCTCATTATGTCCTGTCGTGATGGTCGAGTGAATTAAGGTGTCCTGTACATACCAGTTGCGTTCCTCCTGGTAGTATGGGTTCGAGACACTTCTGGGGTGTGAGTTTTCAGTTGCATATAGTCCTGGGGACCATTCAGGCTTCTTCGCATTTGTGTTCCTCCCGTGTGCCCCAAAGAATGAGGTGATTTGATAAAATACTATGCCCAAGATTACAATCCGAGTGCCGGCGGTGGGGTTGTTCAAATAGCTTCGGCTATCTCCTCATTATGTCTGGTCCTGACGGTATATATATATATATATATATATATATATATATATATATATATATATATATATATATATATATATATATATATATATATATTTATATATATATATATTATATATATATATATATATATATATATATATATATATATATATATATATATATATATATATATGTTGTACCTAGTAGCCAGAACGTCGTACTCGGCCTACTATACAAGGCCCGATTTGCCTAATAAGCCAAGTTTTCCTGAAATAATATATTTTCTATAATTTTTTTTCTTATGAAATGATAAAGCTACCCATTTCATTGTGTATGAGGTCATTTTTTTTATTGGAGTTAAAATTAACGTAGATATATGACTGAACCTAACCAAACCTAACCGAACCTAACGAGGGGGCCTCGTTAGACCGAACCTAACGAGGGGGCCTCGTTAGACCAAACCTAACGAGGGGGCCTCGTAGCCTGGTGGATTGCGCGCAGGACACGTAATTTTGTGGCGCAGGTTCAATTCCCGCATGAGGCAGAAACAAATGGGCAAAGTTTCTTTCACCCTGAATGCCCCTGTTACCTAGCAGTAAATAGGTACCTGGGTGTTAGTCAGCTGTCACGGGCTGCTTCCTGGGGGTGGAGGCCTGGTCGAGGACCGGGCCGCGGGGACACTAAAGCCCCGAAATCATCTCAAGATAACCTCAAGATAGATCCTACCTAACCTAACCTAACCTATCTTTATATGTTAGGTTAGATTAGGTAACCGTAAAAGTTAGGTTAGGTTTGGTTAGGTAGGTTAGGTAGATGAAAAACAATTATTTAATTCATGAAAACGTGGCTTATTAGGCAAATCGGGCATTGCATAGTAGGCTGAGAAGGGCGTTCTGGCTACTAGGTACGACATTTATATATATATATATATATATATATATATATATATATATATATATATATATATAATATATATATAATATATTTATTATATATTTTTATATATATATTATATATATATATATATATATTAATTTATATATATTTTATATATATATATTTATATATAGATATATACTTATATATATAATATATATATATATAATATATATATATATATGGAAGTAACTGCAAAGGGCCTATTGGCCCATATTTATTGATGCTTCTATAATGGTGCGGAGTCTTGAAGTTATGTCGCTTATGTCGACCGTGCTCTCAGCCACAGCTCAGGATGGAAGCAAGTCTATGAAGAACTCTGTAGGGTAAGACAGGTCCTAGTCAACAACGGCTTTTCCAATGGTTTCGTGTGTGTAGACATCATAAGAAGGAAGGTGAAACACCATGCTACCTCTGAAGAGAAAACTAACACAACACCTGTACCCCCTATTAGACTATTTTACAGGAACTTCTTTTCCACAGCTCATAAAATGGAGGAAAGTGTCCTGAAATATATTTTAATAGAAACGTTATCCCTACAGACAAAAATCAGAAGATACAATTGACGATCTACTATAAAACCAAAAAAACTGCCAACCTTCTCATGAGAAACTCTCCAGACACAAAGCAGAACGCTTTGAAAGAGACCATTGTCGTCTTTGCCTTCAAATGCCCACTTGGGGACTGTAAGCCTCAAAGAATTCAGTATATAGGCAAGACAACAACATCTCTTTCCAGGAGATTAACGATGCATAAGCAACAGGGCTCCATTAAGGAATATATAATCTCTTCCCACAACCAGACCATCACCAGAGAAGTCTTAACAAAAAACACGGAAATCATCGATGGATACAGCGATAGCAGGCGGCTAGATATCTGCTAGGCACTACACATTAAGAAGTTGACACCAGCAATCAACAGCCAATTAATGCACAACTATATTCTACCCACTTCAAGACTCCGCACCAATATAGAAGCATCAAGAAATAATGGCCAATAGGCCCTTTGCAGTTACTTCCATTCTTCCCTTTAACTTACAAAGTATTATACCCATTGTTTCGTGTTCTGTGTTTTCACCTCATCCAAAACTGTTGTAACATATCACCTCACCCAAATGCAGGTATAAAATCGAAGCTGTTTTAAAACTCGGTTCAGTTATAGTTGTGTGTGTGTGTAAACTAAAGTCTTTGAAAATATAATAAGTTTTACGAAACGCGCTCAAGTGTCGCGTCAGACTAGAAATATAAATGAATTTTGGAGAATTGATTTTTCAGTTACCATCAACAGTGAAAAAGAATATAAGAAACATTGAGAAAATTAGTGTTAGAATTATTAATTTTACTTTTTCGGTCATATTTAATGATATATGTCTACAGAAAGACTGCTACCAAAATATACTAATATACATATATATATATATATATATATATATACTATAATATATATATATATATAATATATAATCTATATATATATATTATATAAATATATAAAATATATGTATATAAGTATATAAATATGTACTTCAACACTTCCAAAATAATTAACACTTTATAATTTTGTTTATATAATGATAATGTAACGTTTAATTTCAGATAAGAATGATGTATTTTCTCTGTGGCACCTTAGTGGTGGCTTGTGTTGCAACCACAGTTAGCCAGGAGATGTCCAGACCCATGGACGTGTGTGTGTTGGTGGGTCAGGTGGTGGAGCACTATGTTAACGGCTGTCACTTGGTGATCATCACCAGAACACGTCACTCACCTGTCACCTCCACTATACTCAGGTAAACTATTTTATTTAGTTTATTATAAAATTGCATGTGTTGAAAACCAGTATTAAGTTTCTATTTTATTTAAGATATGCACCACAGGATTGGGTAGCAGGCAGTGACCGATAATCCACTGCCAAGCTCTTCTCCAATCACCCTCCCAATATTTTCTAACTTCCTGTGCACACGCACACCCTCTGTCTCACTTCACGCACAGTCTTCATCACTGTAAATATATTTACATCATCTTTAGTCTTCCCCACATTCCCTCCACATTTTTTATTTATTTATTTATATATTCAAGAAGTCTTACCTTCTTGTACTACCACTAGCAGGCACAGCGTTTTGGGCAATTCCTTATTCCTGTATTCCCTGGAATACGACTCCGCCAAATGGTTAATAACAAGGTATCCATTTTACTGTTAAACAGAAGCTACAGTTACGGATTTGCGCCTAGTTAATCCTCCTCAGCTAGGATACGAAACCAGGACAAAGTACTTCGAAAACGCCAAGCGCGCGTCATACCACTATGCCGTGGGGTATGCCTCATAACCCACCAACACACATACACTGTTCTCATGTGGTCCAACATACCCTACTAATATCCAACCCGCCAAACACGAAACGTTCTCGAACTGGTTTTATCTGGTTGCAAAAAGGTCACAAGTAACTATTTATATAAAGCAATTTTATCACGTTTTAAAAATGTTGACAGAAAAATGTTTCGTTCAGTAAACCAAAAGTTCACTTACAAATGACATTTTAATAACGTTTAATGCGTGTATTTTAAATTAACTACACTTATTTAATGTATGTATGTGTGTGTGTGTGTGTGTGTGTGTGTGTGTGTGTGTGTGTGTGTGTGTGTGTGTGTGTGTGTGTGTGTGTGTGTGTGTGTGTGTGTGTGTGTGTGTGAGTGCGTGGATGGCGTGTATGTGTGTAGTCACCTAGTTGGGCTTACTGGGGTTGAGTTCGGCTCTATGGTCCCGCCTCACAACCGTCAATCAACCTGAATATAGATTCCTGAGCCAATTAGGTTCTATCATATTTACATTTGAAACTATGTATGGAGTTGGCCTCCACCCCATTACTTCCTAATGCATTTTAATAGTCAACTGCTCTGACACTTAAAACGTTCTTTCTAATATCTGTATGGGTCATCTGGGTACTCAGTTTCCACATGTGATCCCTTGTGTCTGTGTCCCATGTGTTAAATAAATAGTTTTTATCTACCCTATCAATTCCTCTGAGAATCTTTTAAGTAATGATCATGGTGGTGATCCCCAAATCTTCTTTCTTCTAGCAACGTGATGTTTAGTTCACGTAGTCTCTCCTCGCAGCTGATTCCTCTAAGCTAGGGTACTAGTCAGGTGGCATATCTTTGAGCCTTCTCCTATTTAGTATATATATATATATATATATATATATATATATATAATATATATATATATATATATATATATATATATATATATATATTAGTATATTTTGGTAGCAGTCTTTCCTGTAGACATATGTTATTAAATATGACCGAAAAAGTAAGATTAATAATTCTAACACGAATTTTCTCAATTTTCCTTATGTTTGTTTTTACTGATGACGGTAAATGAAAAATCAATTCTCCAAAATTCATTCTTTATTTCTTAGTCTGACGCGACACTTGAACGCGTTTCGTAATAACTAATTACATTTTCAAAGACTTTTAGTTTTCACACACAACTATAACCTGAAAGCACTAAACAGTTCTTTACTATGCTATGATTTAAACAGCTTTCATCTTTCATTTTATACCCGCGTTTTGGGTGAGGTGATATGTTACAACAGTTTTAAATGAGGTGAACAAAACTTTCAACAAAGGACAGAACACGAAAACAATGGATATTAACTGGATATTAACTGGGTAAATTGAAGGTATGAATGGAAGTAACTGCGGAAGGGCCCATATTTCTTGATGCTTCTATATTGGAGCGGGGTCTTGAAGTGGGTAGAATATAGTTGTGCATTAATTGACTGTTGATTGCTGGTGTTGACTTCTTGATGTGTAGTGCCTCGCAGATGTCAAGCCGCCTGCTATCGCTGTACCTATCGATGATTTCTGTGTTATTTGTTAAGATTTCTCTGGTGATGGTTTGGTTGTGGGAAGAGAGTATATGTTCCTTAATGGAGCCCTGTTGCTTATGCATCGTTAAAACGCCTGGAAAGAGATGTTGTGTCTTGCCTATATACTGAGTT
>WNGS01111181.1:48058572-48068828 GCA_020271785.1 Procambarus virginalis
GATTTTTCATTTACCGTCACCAGTAAAAAGAAACATAAGGAAAATCGAGAAAATTCGTGTTAGAATTATTAATCTTACTTTTTCGGTCATATTTAATAACATATATATATATATATATATATATATATATATATATTATATATATATATATATATATGCGAACAAGCCTGAATGGTCCCCAGGACTATATGCGAATGAAAACTCACACCCCAGAAGTGACTCGAACCCATACTCCCAGGAGCAACGCAACTGGTATGTACAAGACACCTTAAACCACTTGACCATCACGACCGGAGATAATGAGGTGATAGCCGAAGCTATTTGAACCACCTCACCGCCGGCACTCGGATGGTTATCTTGGGCATAGCATTTTACCAAATCACCTCATTCTTTGGGGCACACGTGAGGAACACAAATGCGAACAAGCCTGAATGGTCCCCAGGACTATATGCGAATGAAAACTCACACCCCAGAAGTGACTCGAACCCATACTCCCAGGAGCAACGCAACTGGTATGTACAACACGCCTTAAACCACTTGACTATCACGACCGGACATAATGAGGTGATAGCCGAAGCTATTTGAACCACCTCACCGCCGGCACTCGGATGGTTATCTTGGGCATAGCATTTTACCAAATCACCTCATTCTTTGGGGCACACGTGAGGAACACAAATGCGAACAAGCCTGAATGGTCCCCAGGACTATATGCGAATGAAAACTCACACCCCAGAAGTGACTCGAACCCATACTCCCAGGAGCAATGCAACTGGTATGTACAAGACGCCTTAAACCACTTGACCATCACGACCGGACATAATGAGGTGATAGCCGAAGCTATTTGAACCACCTCACCTATGCCAAGATAACCATCCGAGTGCCGGCGGTGAGGTGGTTCAAATAGCTTCGGCTATCACCTCATTATGTCTGGTCGTGATGGTCAAGTGGTTTAAGGCGTCTTGTACATACCAGTTGCGTTGCTCCTGGGAGTATGGGTTCGAGTCACTTCTGGGGTGTGAGTTTTCATTCGCATATAGTCCTGGGGACCATTCAGGCTTGTTCGCATTTGTGTTCCTCACGTGTGCCCCAAAGAATGAGGTGATTTGGTAAAATGCTATGCCCAAGATAACCATCCGAGTGCCGGCGGTGAGGTGGTTCAAATAGCTTCGGCTATCACCTCATTATGTCCGGTCGTGATGGTCAAGTGGTTTAAGGCGTCTTGTACATACCAGTTGCATTGCTCCTGGAAGTATGGGTTCGAGTCAGAAGATAGTAAATACAGAATATGCGGTCATATTCAATGAGATATATATATATATATATATATAATATATATTATATATAATATATATATATGTCGTACCTAGTAGCCAGAACGCACTTCTCGGCCTACTATGCAAGGTCCGATTTGCCTAATAAGCCGAGTGATTTTCTTTATTTTCAGTAATTTGTTTCCATTTGGTGTATTTGAATTACTATTATTATATTATATTAGGAACATAAATTATTGACTAGTTATATTAGCTTAGGTTAGCTTAAGGTATGATAGATTAGGTTAGGTAGGTTCGGTTCGGTTCGGTCATATATCTACGTTGGCGTTAACTCGAATTAAAAAGAATTAACTCATACACAATGAAATGCATAGCTTAATCATTCATAAGGAAAAAAAAAAATATATATATATATATATATATATATATATATATATATATATATATTCAGGGAAACTTGGCTTATTAGGCAAATCGGGCCTTGCATAGTCGGCCGAGTACTGCGTTCTGGCTACTAGGTACAACATATATATATATTTATATATATATCTATATAAATAAAAATGGAAATGTGCGTTTGTTCAAAATCACTAATCTCCGAAAGTTCTTTACCAATTGCCTTGAAATTTTCACACAACATTCCATTCGCATCCGAGCGGGTTTTTATATAATACTATAAAGATGTCAAGTTTGTGATGGGAAAAAACATGCTCTTTTTGAAAAGCTGTGTTTTCGTGTGATTTTCAAGTAACGGAAATCTTCGAACCTCTTTACCGATTGCTTTGAAATCTTGATACAAACATTGCATTCGAATAGGGAGCGTTTTAATATACATACTATATACATGCCTCATCTGTGACAGGAAAACACATGCATTTTTTGAAAAACAGCGCCATCTGCAGGACGTATGAGCAACACACGCTGTAATCTCCGAAAGTTCTTCACCGCTTGCTATAAAATGTTTACACAACGTTCCTTTCGAATACGTGCGTGTTTTGATATACCAACTATTTCGATGCCACATTTGTGACAGGAAAAAACATGCATTTCTGAAAAACAACGCCATCTTTTGCAGTAAGAGCAACATACGATATACAAGATATGTTACAATTAAATTTCAATGTTTCCGATTGCAGTGATATATTGCATTCTCAAAGATTTTTATTTATTTTCAGTTGATTTAATTATTTCGTGTGACATTGCGTTGGAATTGACCTGCGTTGTTTACCACACCGTTCATTTCGTGGGAATAGCTAATTTGTTTCTTTTTTCATTTTTCATTCCGTTTTTTTAACTGTTTTCCTTATTTTTCAGTGCAATTGGTGGTGAATTTGAGCTGTGTTGATTTATCGGTGTTTGAATTGAAATATTTCGTTAGTATTTTCTGTTTTTGTTTTGAAAACAAGAAAATGGACAACATGTTTATTTCACAGCTGCAAATGTGCAACAATAGAAAATGAGAGTCTGATCCGAAGCCATCCCCCTGCTGTCGTGGGGACTGAGATTTCGTGGAAAAGCTGCCCGAATTTCAGTCCTTTTAACGATATGAGGCGTCCCCTGTAAGGGTTAGTCATCTGGCCAGCCACCTGGCTAGCCCAGGTTTCGATTCTCTCATATGGGAAGTGTTCTGCTTGTTAAAAAATCCTTGCGAGTTCATGCAAGTGTGATGTACATTCAAGGCACGAGTTTTCCCTATTTTATATAACTGATAGAAAATAAGTGTGTTATCAGAAGCCATCCCTCTGGTGTTATTGGGGACTGAGATTTCATGGAAAAGCCGCCAAAATTTCTGTTTTTTTTAACAATCTGAGGCGTAGCCTAGTTGTTTGTGCTCTGGCCAGCCAGGTGGCTGGCCCAGGTTTCGATTCTCTCATATGGCAAGCGTTCTGTTTGTTAAAAATTCCTTGCGAGTTCATGCAATTGTTTGGTACTCAAGGCAAAAATTTTCCTGATTAATTATGATTGATAGAAAATGAGTGTCTGATCTGAAGCTATGCCTCTGGTGTTGTAGGGGATTGAGATTTCATGGAAATGCCGCCCGAATTTCAATCCTTTTAACGAACTGAGGCATGGCCTAATGGATAGTGCTTTGGCCATATACATGGCTGGCCACCAAGTTTCAATTCTCTCATATGGGAAGTGTTCTGTATGTTAAAAAAACTTGCGACTTCATGCAAGTGTGTGGAATATTCAAGGCTCGAGTTTTCCCTAGTAATTATGATTGATAGAAAATGAGTGTCTGATTAGAAGTCATCCCTCTGGCGTCGTTGGAGACTGAGATTGTGTGGAATAGCTGGCCAAATTTCTGTCCTTTTAACGATCTGAGGCGTGGTGGCCTAGTGGTTAGATCTCTAGCCAGCCTCTTGTCTGGCCCAATTTTTGATTATCTCATATGGGAAATGTTCTGTTCTTTAAAAATTCCTTGCGAGTTCATTCAAGTGTGAGGTATATTCAGAGCGCGAGTTTTCCTAGTAAATATTTTTGATTTAAAATGAGTGTCTGATCAGAAGCCTGTTTGTTTAAAATTCCTTGCGAGTTCATGCAAGTGTCTGGTATATTCAAAGCACGAGTTTTCACTATTATATATGATTGATAGAAAATGAGTTTCTGATCAGAACCAATCCCTCTTGTGTCGTTGGACAGAGATTTCGTGAGATAGCCGCCTGAATTTCAGTTCATTTCATGATATGATGTGTGGCCTAATAGTTAGTGGTCTGGCCAGCCACATGACTGATCCAGGTTTTGATTTTCTCATACAGAATGTGTTCTGTTTATTAAAAATTGCTTGTAAGTTCTTGCAAGTGTGTGGTATATTCATGGCACGAGTTTTATCTAATATGTATTACTGATAGAAAATGAGTGTCTGATCAGAAGCCATCTCTATCTGGTGTCGTTGGGGACTGAAATTTCATGTAAAAGCCGGTAGAATTTCAGTTCTTTTAACGATCAGAGGCATAACCTAGTGGTTAGATCTCTAGCTTTCGTTTAGCTTTAGAGGTTTCGATTCTCTTATATGGGAAGTGTTCTGTTTGTTTAAAATTCCTTGCGAGTTCATGTGTGTGAGGTACATTCACGCACGAACTTTCCCCTAGTAAATATGTTTGATAGCAAATGAGTGTCTGATCAGAAGTAATCCCTGTGTTGTCGTTAGGGACTGAGATTTCATGCAAAAGCCACCCGAATTTAAGTCCTTTTTAATGATCTGAGGCGTGGCCATGTTGTTAGTGCTCTGGCCAGCCACCTGGCTGACCCAGGATTGATTCTTTCATATGAGAAGTGTTTTGCTTGTTAAATATTACTTGCGAGTTCAGCATGTGTGTCGTATATTCAAGGCAAAAGTTTACCCTAATAATATGATTGATAGCAAATGAGTGTCTGATCAGAAGCAATTCCTCTGGCATCGTTGGGGACTGAGATTTCGTGGAAAAGCTGCCCGAATTTCAGTCCTTTAAGCGATCTGAGGTGTGGCTTAAAGGTTAGTGCTCTGGCCAGCCAACTGGCTGGCCCAGGTTTCTATTTTCTCAAATGGGAAGTGTTCTGTTTGTATAAAATTCCTTGCAAGTTCATGCAAGTGTGTGGTATATTCAAGGCACGAGTTTTCCCTAGTAAACATGATTGCTATAAAATGTGTGTCTGATCAGAAGCCATCCCTCTGGTGTCATTGGGGGGCTGAGATTTCGCGGAAAAGCCACCCAAATTTCAATCCTTTTAAAGATTGAAGGCGTGGCCTTAAAGTTAATGTTCTGGCTGACCCAGGATTCGTCTCACATATGGGAAGTGTTCGGTTTGTTTAAAAATCCTTGCGAGTACATGCAAGTGTGTGGTATATTCAAGGCACAAGTTTTCACTAGTAAATATGATTGATAGAAAATGAGTGTCTGATCAGAAGCCATCACTCGGGTGTTGTTGGAGACTTAGATTTCGTGGAAAATCCGCTCGAATTTCAGACCCTTTAACGATTTGAGGCGTGGCCTAATGGTTAGTGCTTTTGCCAGCCACCTGGATGGCCTATGTTTCGATTTTCTCATTTGGAAAGTGTTCTGTTCGTTAAAAAATTCTTGTGAGTTCCTGCAAGTGTGTGGTATATTCAAGGCGCGATTTATCCCCTAGTATATATAATTGATAGAAAATGAGTGTCTGATCAGAAGCCATCCCTCTTGTATCGTTGGGGACTGAGATTTCGTGAAAAACCCGTCTGAATTTCAGTCCTTATAATGATTTGAGGCGTGACCTAATGGTTAGTGCTCTGGCCATCCAACTTGCTGGCCCAGGTTTCGAATCTCTCATATGGGAAATGTATTGTTTGTTTAATATTCCTTGCGAGCTCATGCAAGTGTGTTGTAGATTCACGGCACGAGTTTTCTCTAGTATATATGATTGATAGAAAATGAGTGTCTGATCAGAAGCAATACCTCTGGTGTCATTGGGGACTGAGATTTCGTGGAAAAGCCGCCCGAATTTCAGTTTTTTTAACGATCTGAGGTATGGCCTAATGGATATAGCTCTGGCCAACCACCTAGCTGGCCCAAGTTTCGATTCTCTCATATGGGAAGTGTTCGGTCTGTTAAATATCCTTGCGAGTTCATGCAAGTATGTGGTATATTCAAGGTACGAGTTTTCTCTAGTAAATATGATTGATAGAAAATGAGTGTCTAATCAGAAGCCCTCACTCGGGTGTCGTTGGGGACTGAGATTTCATGGAAAAGCAGCTCAAATTTCAGCCCTTTTAACGATCCGAGGTATGGCCTAATAGTTAGTGCTCTTGTCAGCCACCTGGGTGGCCAAGGTTTCGATTCTCTCATATAAGAAGTGTTCTGTTTGTAAAAAATCCTTGAAAGTTCCTTGAAGTGTATGGTATATTCAAGGCACGGGTTTTCCCTAGTAAATATGAGTGATAGAAAATGAATGTCTGATAAGACGTTGCCTCTCTGGTGTCGTTGGAGACTTAGATTTCGTGGAATAGCCACCCAAATTTCAGTCCTTTTAACGATCTGAGGCATGGTTAGTTCTCTGGCCAGTAACCTTACTGGCCCAGGTTTCGATTCTCTCATATGGGAAGTGTTATGTTGTTAAAAAATCCTTGCGAGTTCATGCAAGTGTGCGGTATATTAAAGGCACGAGTTTTCTCTAGTTAATATGATTGATAGAAAATGAGTGTCTGATCAGAAGCCGTCATTCGGGTGTCTATGGAGACAGATTTCGTGGAAAAGACGCTCGAATGTCAGTCCCTTAAACGATCTGAGGCGTGGCCGAGAGTTGCGTGGTGACCACCGGCCAGGTCGGACGCTCCTGAGGTCTCTCTGCACTGGCTAGTGTTTACGTTGGGTGATTGCTGGTTTGCCCTGCTGGTGGTGGTCTGCCACTGACAGGGTAACGTTTGCTTAGCCATGGGGACTTCTCGCCCCCCAGTGAAGAGGACATTGTCGGCTGGTATGGCGTTTACGGTACCAGTGGGCCATCCATTGGTTGGTGTCGCCCTGGTGGACGTGCTTCATGTGCAGCTGTCGGACCTGGTGGGCATCCAGCTGCTTCAGGGCAACCGTGCTGTGGTAAAGTTCCGCCTCCAGGCTGCCTTTCAGGCGTTTCTCGAGCGGTGTGAGGGGCGTGTTTACCCTCTCCCTGATACTGCTGGCTCCGTTAAGGTAGTGAATCTTAGTGTCACCTTGACGTCTGTGGCGGTGCATGGTGCCCCCTTCGAATTTCAGGACGACTTTTTGACCTCCTGTTTCGAACGGTTTGGGACAGTGTTAAGTGTTCGTTGGAACAGGGTCGTTGCCGGGCACTGTGTTGGTATGCTTGACGGCTCCCGCACCCTGACAATGTCGCTGAAGTGCAGTGTACCGTCGTCGATGTCCGTGTTGGGATACACGCTCCACTGCCAGTATCGGGGTCAACCGCGCACCTGTTATCGGTGTGGTCACGAGGGTCATCTGGCTGCAGCGTGCGATGTGGGAGCAGCTGGTCGGGTGCATGTTTTTCGTGCGGAGGATTTCCCACCCTTGTTACTTTCGGACGGTTCTGAGGATGGAGTGGGTACTGTGCCTGCGGCGCCTGATTGCCTGTCTGCTGCTCTGCCTGTTGAGGTGAATTCTACGGCCTGCACGACCCGTCTGGTGCCTGCTGTGGCCCCTGGGGATGTTGAGCCGGTGTGTGTGGGTGTTGGGCCGTCGCCTGAGCTGCGTGTTGTGCAGGATGTCCCGGTGGAGGTCCATGTCCCGCCTGTGGATGTGATACCGGCTCCCGGGAATGCGGGTTCTGCTGTTTTAGAGGGGTGCTTCGGCAGGGAGAGGTGCCTGCCGTGCCTGTGTGTGCTGACAACTGTAGTTCTGCTCTTTCCATCCCTTTGCAGAAGCGTGCGCGTCGGTGTTCTGAGGCTGTTTCCCTGGATGATGTGGACAGTGTGGGTGATGTGGCCTCTGTGGACTCTTCGGACAGTGCTGGTGTGACCTGTGTGGATGTGAAGATGGTGGCCGTGCCTGCGGCGGGGCCTGCTGGGCGTGGTGTGGTGCGACCTGTCTCGAAGCGTTCACGGCGGGCTCGGAGTGTGTCTCCCCCTCGTGGTGTGCCTTGGGAGGAGGTGGGGGAGTATGATGATCTGGCGCCCCCCTCCGAGGATGTTGGTGCTGTGCGAGACTCCGAAGTTGCTACCTGTGCCTCTCCTCCTGCGTCTCCTGCTGTTGGATCTCCGCAGTGGGGGGTTGTCCCTGATGATCGGGACCTCGTCGTGATGTTGCGGAAAGATGTGCGCCGGGGGGCCTCGGGTCCTGTGCCCGGTGGTGGGGTCGGTGCCGCGCCTGCATCCCCTGCTGTATCCCCTCCTTCCTTGCTCCGGTCTGGGGATTGCCTGGTTCCGTCTGCTGGAGTCGTGCCCTGTGAGGGTCCGGAGTTGGGCCCTTATCGAGATGCCCGGGTGCTTCCGATCCCGTGGTGCTCGTCCACTATCTGGGTGTCGCGGGTGAAGGAGTTTGTGTATCGGGTGCCGGATAGGATGTCTCAGCCGAGGGCGCTGCCTAGTGGCCGGCTGCCCGTTGACGAGCGGGTGATTTGGGAAGCGTACTGCTTGCGCTTTCCGATATACAAGTTTCCGGAGAAGTATTAGTTCCCGTCTTGCACACACTGCTAAGCCGTGCGTGGCTGCCACCGTGACCGCGACGCCCCGCCCCCCGGTGCGAGGTGTCTCCCTCTAACGTTCGACTCAGTTTTCGCCGCCTCTCCTCTCTCTACGGCCCATCACATCTACCGCTTTTGACTTTCTTCTCATCCTAACCGTCAACGCATCTCCTTACGTCTGTCCTGGTGCAGTCATCGGGAGGGTTAACCCTTCATGCAAACTGCACCTATTCTCAAGAAGAAGAAGAGGCGTGGCCTAATGGTTAGTGCTCTATTTGAAAAGTGTTCTGTTTGTTAAAAATTTGTTGCGAGTTCCTGCAAGTGTGTGGTATATTCAAGGCACCATTTTTCCCTAGTAAACATCATACCATTTGGGAAGGCATCGGGCGAGGGAGTAGGGAATGGGGGGATGACGAGGGGCCGGAAGTGAGAGATTGTGGGGTAATGGTGGAAAGGACGAAGGGACGGGGGAGTTTGGGATAGTGGGGACGAGGGGTTGGGAGAATGGAGAATTGTGGGAGGAAAAATGGACAGGGGAGTGGGACATAGTGGGAAGGAAAGGGGATGGTGGAGTTGGGTATGGTTGGGAGGCCGAGGAAATGGCTGAGGAGAGAATGGTGGGGAGGACTGGGGACAAGGATGGTTGCTGTGGCTAAGCAACGCACATGCTTTGCTGAGCCACAGCAATGTGTGGCCGGTACTGCTAGTATATAAATAAAAATGGAAATGTTCGTTTGTTCAAAATCGCTATTCTCCGACAGTTCTTCACCGATTGCTTTAAAATTTTTAATCAACGTTCTATTCGCATCCGAGCAGGTTTTTATATACATACTATATAGATGTCACGTCTGTGACGGTAAGAATATGTTTTTTCCTGAAAAATATGTTTTTCATATGAGGGAAATCTTCGAAACCTCTTTACCGATTGCTTTTAAATTATGACACATCGTTGCTTTCGAATAGACGCGTCTTTTTATATATCTACTATATACAACCTCACCTGTGACAGGAAAAAACATGCTTGTTTTGAAAAACAGCGCCATCTGTTGGCCGTAAGAGCAACACACGCTGTAATCTCTGAAAGTTCTTCACCGATTGCTTTGAAATTTTGACACAACGTTGCATTCAAATAGGCGCGTCTTTTTATACCTACTTATAGATGCCATACCTGTGACAGGTAAAAACATGCGTTTTTGAAAAGCAGCGCTATCTTTTGCACATAATGGCAACATGCACGCTATACTAAATGTGTTACGAATTCCATTTCAATGTTTCTGATTTCATTGATAAATTTCATTTTCATAGATTTCGATTTATTTTATATTTTAATGAATTATTTTGTGACATTGTCTTGAAATTGTGCTGTTTTGTTTACCATACCATTCATTTCGTAAGTATAAGTATAAATGCCACACCTGTGACAGGTAAAACTATGCTTTTTCTTGAAAAACAACGCCATCTGTTGCAAGACACATGCTGTACTAGATATGTTACAATTCCATTAAATGTTCTGATTGCATTAATAAATTAAATTTTCATAGATTTTTATTTATTTTCATTTTGATTTAATTTTTGTGTGAATTGTGTTGGAATTGAGCAGTGTTGTTTGCCAGACCGTTCATTTCATGAGTATAGTTTATTTTTACATTTTTTCATATTTTCATTTCATTTTTTAACTGCCTCTCTTATATTTCAGTGATGGGGAACAAAAGATCAATTGATGTTCCCATTTTCTGATGGGAACATCAGACCATTTGGGAAGGCATCTGACGAGGGAGTGGGGAATGGTGGGAATGACAAGGGGACGGAAGTGAGAGATGGTGTGGAGGACGAAGGCACCAGAGAGGGGGTAACGGTGGGGAAGGATGAGGGGAC
>WNGS01111181.1:48069828-48080649 GCA_020271785.1 Procambarus virginalis
ATTGGGACCACATTCACCGTCTTCCATATTTCTGGTAGGTCTCCCATCTCCAGTGACCTACTATACACTATACAAAAAGGGCGACAGGCAAGAGGCACTGAACTACAGGCCAGTGTCCTTGACTTGTATACCATGCAAGGTGATGGAGAAGATCGTGAGAATAAACCTAGTAACACATCTGGAGAGAAGGACTTCGTGACAAATCGCCAACATGGGTCAGAGAGGGTAAATCTTGCCTGATGGCTTAATAGAATTCTACGACCAGGTGACAAAGATTAAGCAAGAAAGTGAATGCTAGGCAGACTGCATTTTCTTGGATTGTCGGAAAGCCTTTGACACAGTACCGCATAAGAGGCTGGTACAGAAGCTGGAGAGACAGGCAGGTGTAGCTGGTAAGGTGCTCCAGTGGATAAGGGAGTACCTAAGCAATAGGAAGCAAAGAGTTACGGTGAGGGGTGAGACCTCGGATTGGCGTGAAGTCACCAGTGGAATCCCACAGGGCTCTGTACTCGGTCCTAGCTTGTTTCTGATATATGTAAATGATCTCCCGGAGGTATAGATTTATTTCTCTCAATGTTTGCTTGACGATGCCAAAATTATGAGAAGGATTAACACAGAGGAGGACTGCATGAGGCTTCAAGAAGACCTGGACAAGCTGAAGGAATGGTCGAACAAACGGTTGTTAGAGTTTAACCCAAACAAATGTAATGAAATGGAGATAGGCGTAGGGAGCAGGAGGCCAGATACTAGGTATCATCTATGAGATGAAATTCTTCAAGAGTCAGAGAGAGAAAAAGACTTAGGGGTTGACATCACGCCAGACCTGTCCCCTGCAGCCCATATCAAGAGGATAACATCAGCGGCATATGCCAGGCTGGCCAACATAAGAACGGCATTCAGAAACTTGTGTAAGGAATCATTCAGAACATTGTATACCACAGATGTCAGGCCAATCCTGGAGTATGCAGCCCCAGCATGGAGTCCATATCTAGTCAAGGATAAGACCAAACTGGAAAAGGTTCAAAGGTTTGCCACCAGACTAGTACCCGAGCCGAGAGGTATGAGTTTCGAGGAGAGGCTGTGGGAGTTAAACCTCACTTCGCTCGAAGACAGAAGAGTTAGGGGGGACTTGATCACCACATTCATGATTCTCAAGGTAATTGATAGGGTAGATAAAGACAAGGTATTTAACACAAGGGTCACACGCACAAGGGGACAGGTGGAAACTGAGTGCCCAAATGAGCCACAGAGATATTAGAAAGAACTATTTTAGTGTCAGAGTGGTGACAAATGGAATGCATTAGGAAGTGATGTGGTGGAGGCTGACTCCATACAGAGTTTCAAGTGTAAATATGATAGAGCCCAATAGGCTTTGGAACCTGTACACCTGTTGATTCACGGTTGAGAGGCAGGACCAAAGTGCCAGAGCTCAACCCTCGCAAACGCAATTAGGTGAGTACACTCACACACACACACAAATAGCTAATAAATCCAAGACCGAGCCAAAGCTACTCCACAGTCACATCAGGAGGAAAACAACAGTGAAGGAACAGGTGATGAAACATAGAACGGGTGAGTACAGGTAAACAGAGAATGACAAAGAGGTGTGTGAAGAACTCAACAAGAGGTTCCAGGAGGTCTTCACAATAGAATGAGGTGAGGTCACTGTGCTAGGAGAGGTAGCATTAAACCAGGCGCCCTTGAAGGGTTCGAAATTGCAC
Organism: Procambarus virginalis; assembly: GCA_020271785.1. Taxonomy (NCBI): domain Eukaryota; kingdom Metazoa; phylum Arthropoda; class Malacostraca; order Decapoda; family Cambaridae; genus Procambarus; species Procambarus virginalis. The sequence continues at coordinate 48,071,550 of WNGS01111181.1, forward strand.
GAGATGAGGTCATGAGGCATTTGTTAGATCTGGACGTGGGAAAGGCTGTTGGCCAGGACGGTATCTCACCATGGGTATTGAAAGAGTATGCAGAAGCACTTTGCTTGCCACTCTTCATAATGTAAAGGAGGTCACAGAAGACGGGAGACCTACCAGAAATTTGGAAGACGGCTAATGTAGTCACAATATACAAAAAGGGTGACAGACATTAGGACAATATAGACAAGACAGACAACTACAGGCCAGTGTCCTTAACTTGTATACCATAACAAGGTGATGGAGACGATCGTGAGGAAAATCATAGTAACACACCTGGAGAGAAGGACTTCGTGACAACCCATCAACATGGGTACAGGGAGGGTAAATCTTCCTTTACAGGCTCAATAGAATTCTTCGATCAGGTGACAAAGATTAAGCAAATAAGAGAATGACGGGCTGACTGCATTTCCTTAGACTGTCAGAAAGCATATGACGTAGTACTCTATAAGAGGTTGAAGCATAAGCTGGAGAAACAGGCATGAGTAACTGGTAAGGTGCTCCAGTGGATAAGGCAGTACTTAAGCAATAGGAAGCAGAGAGTTACAGTGAGGGGTGAGACCTCAAACTGGGGTGAAGTCACCAGTGGAGTCCCACAGGGCGCTGTACTCGGACCTATCCTATTTCTGATATACGTAAATGATCTCCCGGAGAGTATAGACTCATTCCTCTCAATGATTGCTGACGACACCAAGATTATGAGAAGGATTAAAAAAGAGGAGGACAGCTTGAGGCTTCAAGAAGATCTGGACAGGCTGAAGGAATTGTCGAACAAATGGTTGTTAGATTTTAACCCAAGCAAATGTAATGTAATGAAGATAGGTATAGCAAGCAGGAGACCTGATGCAGGGTATAACTGGGAGATGAAATACTTCAAGAGTCATGGAAAGAGAGACAGACTATTTAACACAAGAGGCACTCGCACTACGGGACACAGGTGGAAACTGAGTGCCTAAATGAGCCATAGAGACATTATAAAGAACTTTTTCAGTGTCAGAGTCGTAGACAAATGGAATGCATTAGGGAGTGATGTGGTGGAGGCTGACTCCACACACAGTTTCAAGTGAAGATATGATAGAGCCCAATAGGCTCAGGAACCTGTATCCCAGTTGATTGACAGTGAAGGAACAGGTGATGAAACTTAGAACGGGTGAGTACAGGTAAACAGAGAATGACAAAGAGGTGTCATTCACACACACACACACACACGCTTGTGCTGTGACCATCGTATTGGGTGGACGTGGGTATTGGGAGCGCCTGGTTCATTAGTGGCGTGGGAGGGGTAATCAGGCAACTTCGAAGTGAGAAAGTGTGTACAAGTGAATGAAAAAAAAAACTTGGGTTTTGTCCAAAGCCATAAGGTAGTGAAGAAAAACAGTATACGTAGCGTAATTGAAAATAGTTGATGAAGTACTGTGGCAGTGTACAGTGTGGAGCAGACCTCACCGACCTCCTCTGACCGTGACCTCACCCCCCGGCAGCAACCTTCCCATCACCACGCGGGAGATGCTTGGAGATTCACTCACCTATTGTGTTAGCAGGACGGTAAGATACTTGGAACCCCTGTGGGTAAGGTTGGATTATAGCAATGACTAGGTCAGGAAGGGCGTCTAGGTCCAGCAGTATTATGATTGAAGAAGAAGATAGGTTTTGGAGAAGATGATTGGGAAATTTGTAGAGAAGAGGGATGTTTGGATAGATGATCTAATCCAGGGGATTAAAAGTGAAATCTTTAATAAGATACAGGACGAGGTTCAAAGACTCAAACAAGAGTGTATGGATTATATTCAAGAGGAAATCAGAAAGAGCAGGGTAGAATGGCAAGGAGAAATAATTAGGCTTACTAATGAATTTGGCAGGAATAAGGGAAGCTTGGCAGGGGAAGGGGGAGTAGTAGTAGGTGGAGTAGCGGAGTGGGAGGGGTGGGGGTCAGCCAGGGAGGGGGCCACCAGCATGACCTGAACTGAGAAAGAGGACAATCATAATCCATGGATTGCTTGAAGCCAGGGCACCATCGAGGCAGGAAAGGATGGAGATTGAGGATTTGGAGCTACATGGGATTTTGAGAGACATGAGGGCCCATATGGCAGGGAATGAGGTGCAAGTCCAACGACGCATTGGGCCATACAACTGTTACAGGAAACGTCCTGTCCTGGTACAGTTCACTAACGAAAAGGCAGTGGACTACATACTTCATCACAAACACTTACTCAGAGGTAGCGAAAATTACTACAACGTATATATTGACAAATTCATGACGGAGGAGCAAATAGCCCACAGAGCAAGCAAACCTCCACGATACAACTCTTCCCATTTGAGCGTAGATACACACCCCACTGCTAATCCACCCCATACTAACCAGCTCACAACTGCTTCTCAGGTCACTCCCTCCCCAAATCAGCCCTCCTTGCCCCTGCTTATCTCCCCAACACCTCCCTTGACCCCTCTGACCCCACTGCAGTCAAATTCATCCCACATTCCAAGGACCCTCTCATCACTTCAACCCCCCAAAACCCGTCCAGCCCTCATCCCCTCAACCCCCAAAACCCGCCCAACCATCATCCTCTCAACCCCAAAAACCCACCCAGCCTCATCCCCTCAACCCCCAAAACCTACCCAGCCCTCACCCCTCCTCATCCCCTCTCCTTCCATGTGACCCCCCACACTTGCGAGGATGGTGGGAGGTTCCCCCTCCCCCTCTATCCTTCCCCCTCCCAACCTCTCAACCTCTATCTGACTCCCAACCTTACGCTATCTCCTAACCCCTCTATGCCTATCAGACCCTCCCTAATCTTCAGACCCAGTATGCCCTTCCTACTCCAGACCTACCTACCCAGGCCCTACCCCAGACCCTCTTACCTACCTTCCTAGAAGCCCAGCCCCCATTAGCCCCAAGCACCCCTCCCGACCTCTTTCACCCCCATACACCCTCCGGACCCCCCCAGACACCCCCGGATCCCCCGTACCCCCCCCCCGTACATCCTCCCCGCCCCAGTCATCCCCCAGACACCCCCCAGACCCCCAGGTCCCCCCTGCCCCCAGTCACCCCCAGACACTCCCCAGATCCCCCCAGGCCCCCAGAGGAAGGGAGAACTCTGGTACAGGAGTTTCCATGAAGAATCTCAAGGTTTGGTACACCAATGCTGATGGGGTATCTAATAAAGCAGAAGAGATAAAAGAAAGAGTGAGTGAGGCAGATCCTGACATAGTTGCAATTGTGGAAACTAAAATAATGACATGATCTCAGATGTAATCTTTCCTGAAGGGTACCAGGTGATAAGAAAAGAGAGGACACAGAGACAGGGAGGGGAAGTGGCACTCCAAATAAAGCGGAGATGGAAGTTTGAAGACCTGGGAAATCGGGTTACCAATGAGTGCACAAGCTTCATACATGGTACTCTGACAGTAGATGGGAGGAAGATTGTGATCTTGGTAATCTACAATCCCCCACCAAACAGTAGAAGACCCAGGCAGGAGTATGATGACAACAACAAGGCATGCATAGATGAACTGCAGAAGGCAGCAACACTAGCCCACAGAATGAGAGCGAAGCTGCTGGTCATGTAACGGGGGGGGAGAGGAATTGGACAAGAGAATATCGAGTAAGTAGGAAGTGAGTAGGAGAAGTAGAAGAGGTAGAAGGGTAGATAGGTAAAAGTAGAAAAGTAGATAGTAGAAGTAGAAAATAGATAGTAGAAGTAGAAGAGTAGATAGTAGAAGTAGAAAATTGAAGAGAAAATAGAAGATGCTGCCACCATCCATTCTAGATCATTTACATACCAGACAAGGAATGGAACTTGTCCGTATCAACATAATATACTCAAGGATATTATCAAGAGGTAAGCTCCCTCTGTATCATGTACTCATTCAAATCATGAAACCAGGAACCGCTGAGGTTTCCTCATCTCACTCAAAACTCCAGGTAACAAAGTTAAACACAGTTTAAATAATAACTTTCAATTATATTTCACATACTGAGTATCAATAATTTAAGCAAGTATAAATGGTCAAGCTTAATAGTTCAAAGTGAGTCATCATCCAAGAATTCGAGAACCCTACAACTCGACTGCCCCTTTACATAAATCACACAACACCTGTACCCACGATCAAGTCACCTTAATGTTCAACTCACCAAGTGTCTGAGCTCCGTGGAAAGAGAGGGGGGGAGGTCTGTAGTTGACAGAGACTGTCCCGCCCCACCGGTGACCGCCTGTGTGGACGGCGGCCGCTGCTGGCTGTTTTTCTGTCTATTGCTCGCTTCTTCTGTCCTTCTCCTGCTTCTGAATCGATAGCTCTCCGAGTATATTTGGGAAACCTGTGGCTAACTCCGCCCACAATTAGATAGCCTCCGGCACTCTACCAGCCACTCCTTAAACGTCGGCATGTTTGAAGGCTACCCGGCTAATTATAAGATTAGCGGAGCCAGGTGAGATTCGCCTGGTGACCTCAGGTCACTTGGTGTGTCAATTAACACTTAGAGGTGTGAGATCGGGCCAGACAAGTTGGCGTCTGTCAAATCCTGTCTGTGACTCATATCTCCATGTATGTATTAAATAAAAATAAACCAAACACCTTTACAGTGTTACATCTCCCCTTCTCCCCGAAAATAAAGTTTTTGCACACTGCTAAAGCACTAGCTGTGTGCGACAACTTTTTAACGAAGAAAAAATACATCCTAGCTAAACAAATATACATCATCCTACTCTAAAAAAATGAAATATGTAGACAGGCGTCCATTGTCTCTGGCTGGGCGGCGTCACTGCTTGGTCCTGTAGATAGTCCTGTACCATATTTCTTCAACACAACTGCGTCCGTCGCTTCTCCGTCGTACGCACAACAACTCTTAGCCAACCAGGAACCGTTACTACTTGAACTGCGCACAGGACCGTGGAATTCGGTTGTCCCAGCTGATCTGTAATTGGCCCTACTCAGTCACATGAGAGACGTATATTGGGGTTCTTCACAGCTATAGGGACTACAAGTTTCGAGACCTCCATGTAGTTGGCACCGTAGAAATCCCATCTACTTCTTCCCTCCCAGTTGCTCCAGTACGCCTCCTTCAGAGAGCACTTCTGACAGCCACATCAGTCCGCACGACACAGGAGGAATCACTCAACAGAGCACCATGCTTGCAGGAGGGGCGGCCAGTTAAGGCAACGATCCTGTCTTGCATTTACGCTCCATGCAATGATGCTGACCCAGCAAGGGACAATAGGCATCGTGTCTCACTCAGCTTGGTCTTATCTTCTCTTCTTTCTTCTCTCTTCTTTCTTCATTCTTTCTCTTCTTTCTTCTCTCTCTTTCTTCTCTCTTCTTTCTTCTTTCTTCTCTCTGGGTTTTAGACAAGCGACCTGGGTCCATTTGGGGTCTGTCCGTCCTGGGGTCCATCCTAGGTAGACCGATGTTGTGGGACAGACTGGAGTCGTTGTTGCTCCTCTTCCATTTTTACTGGTTCGTCTGGGGTCGTCTGCAGAATGACCTGGGGTCCATTGGGGGGTCCGTCCGTCCTGGGGTCCACTGGAGTCCAATGTTGACCGACCGAGTGGCTACATCTTGGGGGTCCCTCGGGTGATGGTGGTGTGGTGGTGGTCCCATGACCTCCAGGTAAGGGGCTGGTTGCCGTGGTGGTGGTAATAACCGCCCGTAAGTGTGGTACAAAGCCGCGTCCGCCCTCTCCTGGGTGTGCACGCCTCTCTCCCGCTCCCACCTGTGAATGAACATAAAAGCGACAATACCGTGTTCCAAGCTGCTGTGTGACCTATAGTTAACATAGGGTTCACACAGTCTAGCACATAAGGTTCTCCTCCTGGCAACAACTAACTTAAATTTTTAAAATATTCCCAATTAACACTGAATGATACTCACTTGGTGGAATAAAACCGCAACAGAGTAAGTTAGAGAAGAGAGAATAGATGTCACTACTTAAACTTGTCACTAAACGATTCTCCACAAAAATATCAATACTATTAGAGACCAAACACTAGCCTAACTTAACGTGTACCGTTCTTAATCTTAAGTACTTAATTAACCAGTTACTCCCACCCTTATCCTACAGTCACCTACGGACTCGAGTGTTTCCCTCGCGTCTCTGCGGGTCCACAACTCAAACTTTTGCCACACCTGTGACCAGACTTCAACGCCAGCGTCCCTAGACGTGAGTCCTGACATACTAAGCCTCCCCTAGTATGCTGTACAATACCAGTACACCTCGGGAATTGCGTTCAAATGGAGTAAACACAGTGATCGCAATGATCTGAGCAGAACCACCACTTAAAACTACTTAATCACTACACCTGCCACTCCCCAAATGACCTGGGGACCAGCGGTGGCTGGGTGTCCCCGTGGGACATGCGGGTCACCTGTCACACTCAGCTGACCTGCACACCACCAACCGCTAAGTTCCCAACTCGCCAAATATTATCACTAACATAAATCACTACACACCAGTTCTGGTGAACATTCCCTGAACTCCACAAAACTCACAAAATCACAAGAACACATCGCCAGAAAATCATTATCTCCTAACCTGAAAAAAAACCTCGCTAACTCGCGAATATTAAAAACCTGTAATATCTCCCTGATAGCGCCGAGCGGCAAAAGGACACGTGGCTGAACAAGTTAAATTAATATCTGCTACATTACCATTGTTCAACACCGCTGCCATCATTGTAACGGGGGGGGGAGAAATGAGATATCGAGTAAGTAGGAAGTAGAGTAGGAGAAGTAGAAGAGGTAGAAGGGTAGATAGGTAGAAGTAGGAAAGTAGATAGTAGAAGTAGAAGATAGATAGTAGAAGTAGAAATATAGAAGATGAGAAATAGGAAATAGAAAATGCTAGAGAAAAGAATCATGGGGGACGTAAATCATGGAGAGTAAATTGGGAATCAGGAGTCCCCATGGAGGGGACGAAACTGGGGAAAAATTAGTAGATATTATAGACAGAATTTCCTAACACAGCATTGAAGGAAAGACACAAGGGAAAGGGAGGAGATGCACCGAGCCTATTAGACCTGATTTTCACCCAGACCGTAGAAGAGATCGAGAATTTGGAGTATGAAATACCTCTAGGGGCCAGTGACCATTGTGTCCTAGTCTTGACTACATGATGGAATTCAAACTTATACCATGGGACAGAGATCTGGGAAAGGAGAGTTGACTACAGGAAAGGGGTCTATAGGAGGATAAGGGACTTTCTGGGAAGACGTGGCAGTGGGAGGATAAAATTGAGGAAAAACAGTCAAGATATGATGGACCTAGTCATACAAAATGCCAAGAGGCGAAAGAGAGATTATACCAAGTGTAAAGGGGAAAAAATAAGAGGAATCTAATAACCCAGGTTAAATAGACAGTGTTCAGGAAGCAAAACACGGCCAGCAGGCCGGGAGTGGAGGAAGTACAGAAGACAAAGGCCGGAGGACAACAGGGATCAGATGTAACAGCGCTAGGAATGATTACATTAACATAATGACGAACATCGGAAAGAGACTCATGGAAACGATATTGCAATCAAAGCTGAAAAAAAAACAACCTAAGCTACTACACAGCCCCATATAAGAAGAAAAATGTCGGTGCATACGACCAAGTGACAAAGACTAAGGAAGGCAGAGGGGTCATATACGGAAAAGTGACAAGGAAATCGGCGAGGCATGAATGCCAGTTTTCCATGGAGTGTTCACTACCGAGCCTGAGCAGCTCCCATTGTTGGACAGGGGTTACTCTAGATGAAAAACTATCAGATATAGAGGTGACAGCGAGGAGGTAATGAAACAGTTGACAACTCTAGATGCATCTAAAGCAGTTGGACAGACAAACTTTTAGTATCCACGGTGATACTTAAAGAGGCAGCGCAGGCCCGTAGCGTGCCTCTGCAATGATCTTTATGAGTCACTTAGGTCGGGAAGAGAACTGCCCAGTTGCTGGAAGAAGGCCAATGTCGTGCTGATCTTCAAGAAAGGCGATAGGGAGGAGGCACTTAAACTATAGACACTGTACCACTGTCATCACTGACAAGCATCCCCTGCTAAAATACTGGCAAGAATAATTAGGCTACGACTGGTGCACACCTGGAGATCATTAGGTTTGTGAACAAACATCAACCTGGGTTCTGGACAGGTAAATCTTGCCTAACAAACCTTCTGGAAATTCTATGATAAAATATCGAGGATAAGACAGGACAGAGATGGCTGGGCAGACTGCCGTATTTCTGGACTGCCAAAAACCTTTTATACAAGTACCGACACTGAGCAGGGCTTGTCAAACTCGAGAGGCAGGCGGGGGTATAGAGAAAGGTCCTAGTATGGATAAGGAACTACCTAACAGGAAGGAGCCAAAGAGTATGGTAAGGGGCGAGAAAGTCGGACTGGCGAACAGTAACAAAGTGGAGTACACACCAAGGATCGGTGCTGGGACACAATTCTATTTCTTGTATATGTTACGACAAGTTTACGGGTGTAGAGTCCTACATGTCGATGTTTGCGGATGATGCAAAGGTGATGAGAAGAGCTGTGGACAGATGAGGAATTTGCAGGATCTTCATAGAGGACCTGAACAGGTTGCAGAGGAGTGTCAGAGAAAGGCTACTGGAATTACAACACGAGCAAATGTAAAGTTATGGAAATGGGACTAGGAGATAGGGAAGACCAAAGGGACAGTACACAATGGTAGAGGGTAACGAGCCTTCCTGTAACGACGCGAGAAAAGAGACCTGGGCGTGGACGTAACACTTAATGTATCTCCTGAGGTACATACAAAATAGGATATCGGCAGCAGCAGCGTACTCTACACGGGCAAAAGTTAGAACATCATTCAGAAACCTAAAGTTCGAGGAGGGCATTTAGGGCGCTTTACACTGCCTAAATGAGACCAGTCTTAGAGTATGCCCGCCTCATCATGGAGTCTCCCATCTGAAGAAACATATAATGAAACTGGACAAGAAAGGTTCAGAGGTTTGCAACGAGACTCGTTCCACAGCTACGAGGGACTGGGGTATGAGGAGCGCCTGAGGGCACTGTGCCTTCATACACTAGATAGGAGAGGGGGCATGATATACGTGATAGTGACTGAG
>WNGS01111181.1:48081649-48093826 GCA_020271785.1 Procambarus virginalis
GAACCACATGGAGGAGAGGAAACATGGTGAGCGAAACTGCTGGGGTGACGACTAGAACTTTTTAAGTCAGCATGTCAAAGGTCCCACGAGAATGAGAGGCAATGATGAACAGCAAGACTCGACCTAGTATTCACTCTGACGATTCAGACATAAGGAAAATCGGTCTTGAATCCCCCGTGGGTATGAGTGATCACAGTGTACTGTTGTTTGAATATCTGGTCGAAGAAGGGTGAATGTACTCAAGGAAGGGACCAGACAAGCAAAGGCCGGCATTCCGGAAAGGAGACTATGAGGAGATGAGAAAATTCCTAACTGAAATAGCTTGGGAAACAGAGCTCAGAGGAAAGACGACTCAAGACATGGTGGATTACATCACACGGAAATGTAAGGAGGCAACAGACAAGTTCATCCCAGTCCAAAAGGAAAAAATTAAATGCAGATGAAAAACCCATAGTTTAATCAGAGTTGTAAGCTAGCAAAGCAACTAAGTAAAAGGGCGTGGAGAAACAGTAAAAACAACAGAAGACTAGAGAGCAGAGAATGATGCCAGAGCGCCAGGAATGAATACGTCGGGGTGAGAAGAGAGGCAGAAGAGCAATATGAAAATGACATAGCGAGCAAGGCAAAGACTTAACCCAAACTGCTACATAGCCACATCAGGAGGAAAACAACAGTGAAGGAACAGGTAATAAAACTGAGGATAGGGACAGAAAGATTCACTTTAAAGGACAAGGAAGTGTGCGAGAAACTCAATAAGAAATTCCAGGAGGTTTTCACCTCAGAGCAAGGAGAAGTCCCAGAGATAAGAGAGGGAATATCAAACCAGATACCACTAGAGGAGTTTGTGATTACCAGTGGGGAGGTGAGGAAGCATCTGCTAGATTTGGACGTGACAAAGGCTATAGGCCCGGATGGAATCTCACCATGGATTCTAAAGGAAGGAGCAGATGCTCTGTGTCTGCCACTCTCCATGGTTTACAACAAATCACTGGTAACAGGTGAACTGCCAAAAAATTGGAAGATGGACCAATGTAGTCCCAATATACAAGAAGGGTGATAGGCAGGAGGCACTGAACTACAGGCCAGTATCCCTAAGTTACATTCCATGCAAGATAATGGAGAAGATTGTGCAAAAAAAAAGCTAGTGGAACATCTGGAGCGGAGGAACTTTGTAACACAACATCAGCATGGGTTCAGAGATGAAAAATCATGCCTAACAGGATTGAGTTCTATGACCAGGAAACAAAAATCTGGCAAGAGAGAGAAAGGGATGGGCAGACTGCATATTTCTGGACTGCCAGAAATCTTTTGACACAGTACCACATAAGAGACTAGTGCACAAACTGAAGATGCAGGCAGGAGTGAAAGGGAAGGTACTCCACTGGATAAGGGAGTACCTAAGCAACAGGACACAGCGAGTCACCGTGAGAGGTGAGGTCTCGGAGTGGTGGGGAGTCACCAGCGGAGTCCCACAGGGATCACTTCTTGGACCTATAGTGTTTCTGATATACGTAAATGATCTCCCAGAAAGAATTGACTCGTTCCTCTTGAAGTTTGCTAATGATGCAAAAATTATAAGGAGGATCAAGACAGAGGAGGATAGTATGAGGCTACAAGAAGACCTAGACAAATTGAAGGAATGGTCCGACAAATGACTACTAAAGTTCAACCCAAGTAAATGTAAGGTCATGAAACTAGGAGGAGGAACTAAGAGGCCAGTCACTGGATACCGAATGGGAGATGAAGTCCTTCACGAAATGGACAGAGAGAAAGATCTAGGAGTTGATGTCACGCCAAACTAGTGTCCTGAAGCCCACATCAAAAGAAAAACATCAGCGGCCTAAGCGAGGCTCGCTAACATCAGAACTGCTTTCAGAAACCTGTGTAAGGAATCATTCAGAACCTTGTATACTACATTTGTAAGACCAATGCTGGGGTATGCAACCCCATATGGAGCCCATACCTAGTCAAGCACAAGTCGAAGTTGGAAAAAGTTCAGAGGTATGCCACTAGGCTAGTCATAGAACTAAGAGGCATAAGTTATGAGGACAGACTACGTGAACTGCACGTCACGTCGCTGGAAGACAGAAGAGCTAGGGGAAACATGATCACCACATACAAAATTCTCAGGGGAATTGACAAGGTGGACAATGATGGATTATTTAACACGGGTGGCACACACAAAGGGACACAAGTGGAAGCTGAGTTCCCAAATGAGCCACAGGGACATTAGAAAGAATTTTTTCAGTGTCAGAGTAGTTAGTAAATGGAATGCATTAGGAAGTGAGGTGGTGGAGGCTAACTCTATACACAGTTTGAAATGTAGATATGATTGAGCCCAGCAGGCTCAGGAATCTGTACATCAGTTGATTGACGGTTGAGAGGCGCTACCAAAGAGCCAGAGCTCAACCCCCACAAGCACAATTAGGTAAGTACAAATAGGTGAGTACACACACACACCTACACACACACACACACACACACACACACACACACACACACATAGGCTCAGGAATCTGTACACCTGTTGATTGATGGTTGAGAAGTGGGACCAAAGAGCCAGAGGTCAACCCCCACAAACACAACTAGGTGAGTACACCCACACACACACACACACACACACAGAAGTTGACATAATAGTACTAGAGATCTGCCATGAGGGTGACAAACTATTGATCATAAATGCATATAGTCCACCGCCAAGCAGCACATGGTCAAAGGAGGAGCTAGATAGTAAACGAGAAGGTCTTATAACAATAATGAGAGAGACTATAGCGAGAGCGGATAACGATAGATCACGACTGTTGATAGTCGGTGATTTCAACTTGAAATTCATAGACTGGGAAGCATATGAAGCTAAAACAGAAGATTTTTGGACCTGTAGATTTGTAGACCTCATCCTGGAAACATTCTTGTATCAACATGTTAAACAAGCTACGAGGATGAGGGAAGGAGACATTCCCTCCATGCTAGATTTGATAATTACCAGGAAGGAGGAAGAGATATTTGACATTCAGTACCTTCCTCCCTTGGGTAAAAGTGACCATTTCTTATTGGGAATAAAGTATGCAATGCATTATAATCTGGAAGAAAATAAGGAGGTTGAAGCAGTTGAAAAACCTGACTTTAGGAGAGGACATTATAGGCGACCTTAGAAATTTTTTTAGTGAGTATAATTGGACAGACTTGTTGCTAAGCAAGGAAGTGAATGAGATGTATGTCAAGTTTTGTGAAATATATGATAAAGGCACAAAAAATTTATACCAAAACAGAGATGCAGAACTAGGAAACAGGATTGGTTCAACAGAATTTCCGAAAGGGCCAGAGACCAAAAGACACAAAAATGGAATCAATACAGGAAGAAGCCAAACCCCCCAAACATACCAGCGATACAAAGATGCGAGAAACAACTACACAGCAGTGAGGAGAGAGGCAGAAAGAAATTTTGAAAAAGGGATTGCAGACAAATGTAAAACAGAACCAGGTCTATTCTATAAATTCATAAACAACAAATTGCAGGTAAAGGATAATATTCAGAGGTTGAAAATGGGAAATAGATTCACGGAAAATGAAAAGGAAATGTGTGAAACACTAAACGAAAAGTTCCAAGTGTGTTTGTACAAAATGAAATCTTCAGGGAACCAGACACAATAAGAATTCCAGAGAACAACATAGAGCACATAGAGGTGTCTAGAGACGAAGTGGAAAAAATGCTCAAGGAGCTAAATAAGAACAAAGCAGTTGGTCCAGATTGAGTTTAACCATGGGTTCTGAGAGAATGTGCACCTGAACTCAGCATTCCACTTCAACTGATTTTTCAGGTATCCCTGTTTACAGGAGTTGTAGCTGATGTGTGGAAAAAGGCTAACATAGTTCCAATCTACAAAAGTGGAAGCAGGGAAGACCTCCTTAATTATAGACCTGTATTATTGACAAGTGTAATAGTCAAAATATTGGAAAAAATAATTAAAAGTAAATGGGTAGAACACCTGGAGGAAAACGATATAATATCAGACAGACAGTATGGTTTTCGATCTGGAAGATCCTGTGTAACGAGCTTACTCAGTTGTTATGATCGAGCCACAGAGATTTTACAGGAAAGAGATGGTTGGGTTGACTGCATCTATCTGGACCTAAAAAAGGTTTTCGACCGAGTTTCACATAAGAAGTTGTTCTGGAAACTGGAACATATTGGAGGGGCGACAGGTAAGCTTCTAACATGGATGAATTTTTTTTTAACTGACAGAAAAATGAGGGCCGTAATCAGAGGCAAGGAATCGGATTGGAGGAATGACACGAGTGGAGTACCACAGGGTTCAGTTCTTACACCGGTAATGTTCATTGTCTACATAAACGATCTACCAGTGGGAATTCAGAATTATATGAACATGTTGCTGATGATGGTAAGATAATAGGGAAGATAAGAAACCTAGATGATTTTCATGCCCTTCAAGAAGACCTGGACCAAATAAGTATATGGAGCAACACTTGGCAAATGGAATTTAATGTGAATAAATGCCATGTTATGGAATGTGGAATTGGAGAGCATAGACCCCACACAATCTACAAATTATGTGGAAATTTTTTAAAGAATTCTGACAAAGAAAGGGATCTAGGGGTGGTTCTAGATAGAAAACTGTCACCTGAGGGCCACATAAAAAACATTGTGCGAGGAGCCTATGCTACACTTTCTAACTTCAGAATTGCTTTTAAATACATGGATGGAGAAATGCTAAAGAAATTGTTCACGACTTTTGTTAGAACAAAGCTGGAATATGCAGTTGTTGTATGGTGCTCATATCTTAAGAAGCACATCAACAAACTGGAAAAAGTGCAACGACATGCCACTAAGTGGCTCCCAGAACTGACGGACAAGAGCTACGAGGAGAAGTTAAAGCCATTAAATATGCAAAAAAATAGACGATAGAAGAAAAAGAGGCGATATGATCACTACGTTCAAAATAGTAACAGGAATCGATAAAATTGATAGGGAAGAATTCCTGAGACCCGGAACTTCAAGAACAAGAGGTCATAGATTTAATCTAACGAAACAAAGCTGCCGGAGAAATATAAGAAAATTCACTTTTGTAAACAGAGTGGCAGACGGTTGGAACAAGTTAGGTGAGAAGGTGGTGGAGGCCAAGGCCGTCAGTAATTTCGAAGCATTATATGACAAAGAGTGCTGGGGAGACGGGACACCACGAGCGTAGCTCTCATCTTGTAACTACACTTAGGTAATTACACACACACACGACGAGGGCGCCGGTGGCTGTGTGGAGAGCACGCTGGATACGTGATCCTGTGACCCCGGTTCGATTACCGTCGCCGGCGAGAAACGGTGGGCAGAGTTACTTTCACCCTGATTCCCCTGTTACCTAGCAGTAAATAGGTACCTAGGAGTTAGTCAGCTGTCTCGGGCTGCTTCCTGGGGGGTGTATGTGTGTGGAAAAAATAGTAGTTAGTAACAGTTGATTGACAGTTGAGAGGCAGGCTGAAGGAGCAGAGCTCAACCCCCGCAGGCACAACTAGGTGAATACACACACACACACACACACACACACACACACACACACACACACACACACACACACACACACACACACACACACACACACACACACACACACACTCTTCTTGCTACGGGGAGAGACTATAGGAATTAAACCTCACGTCCCTTGAAGACAGAAGACTTAGGGGGACATGATCACCACATACAAGATTCTAAAAGGAATTGATAGGGTAGATAAAGACAGGCTATTTAGCACACACAGGGCACACGCACTAGGAGACACAGTTGGAAATTGAGCGCCCAAATGAGCCACAGAGATATTTGAAAGACCTTTTTTAGTGTCAAAGTAGTTGACAAATGGAATGAATTAAGAAATGATGCGTGGAGGCAGACGCCATACACAGTTTCAAGTGTAGATATGATAGAGCCCAATAGGCTCAGGAAACTATATATCTGCTGATTGACAGTTGAGAGGCGGGACCAGTGACCCGGAGCTCAACCCCCGCAAGCACAACTAGGTGAGTACAACCAGATGTGTACACACACACACATATACGACGAGAGATGAGATATAGAGGTGACAGAGGTGGTGTGTAGAGGTGGTAATGAAACAGCTAAGAACGCTGGATGTAACTAAAGCAGTTGGACCAGACAATGTATCACCGGGGATATTAAAAGAGGTCGCACAGGCCCTCAGCGTGCCACTGACAATGATCTATAATGAGTAGCTTACGTATGGAGAGTTGCCTAGTTCCTGGAAGAAGGCAAATGAGGCACCAATTTTCAAAAAAGGAGATAGGGAAGAGGCACTTATCTATAGACCAGTATCACTGACAAGCATCCCGTGTAAAGTACTTGGATGAAAATGCAAGTTAAGATTGGTTACACACCTAGAGAACATTAGGTATGTAAACAAACACCAACATTGGTTCAGAAAAGGGAAATCATGCCTAACATATATTCTGGAATTCTATGATTAAGTAACAAGAATATAGCAGGACAGGGAATGATGGGCTTACTGCATATTTCTGGGCTGCTAAAAAGCCTTTGACACAGTACCGCACAGGAGACTGCTATTCAGAATTGAGAGGCAGGTTGGAGTGAGCGGAAAAGCCAAGGTTAAGGAACTACCTAACAGGAAGGAGCCAGAGAGTAACGGTAAGTGGTGAGAAGTCGGACTGGCAAACAGTAACGAGTGGAGTTCCTCAAGGATCTGTGCTGGGATCAGTTGTATTTGCTATATACTTGAACGTCTTATCTACAGTGGTAGAGTCCTATATGTCGATGTTCTCGGATGATGCAAAATTAATGAGACGAGTTGTGACAGATGAGGATTATAGGATCCTCGAAGAGTGCTTAAAGAAATGCAGAGATGGTCAAAGAAATGGCTAATGGAGCTCAACACGAGCAAGTGTAAAGTTATGGAAATTGTACTAGGTGACAAGAAACCAAAGACACAGTACACAGTAAAGAGAAAGTACCTACCTCTGGAGATTCGAAAAAGTGATCTAGGAGTAGACGTAACACAAAAATCTAACTCCCGAGGCACTATAAATCGGATAACGATAGCTGCGTATTCTATGCTTTCAAAAGTTAGAGTCTTTTTTGAAACCTCTAAGCGCTTTATAGTGCCTTCATGAGACCAGTCTTTGAGTATGTAGCCCCATCACCGAGCCCCCACCTGATGAAACACATTAGGAAATTAGAAAAGGTTAGGAAATTTGTGACGAGGCTTGTTCCAGAGTTGCGAGGGATGGGACATGAAGAGCGACTTAAGGTTCTGAACCAGACGAAACTAGGACAAAGGAGGGAGCGGGGAGGTTTGATAACAACAAATAATCTTCTTAGGGGGATTTACAGAGTGGAAATAGATATAATGTTCCAACCCGTCCTCGACTCAAGTCCATTACATCCAGCGGTCGACCCCACAGACGCATTCATAAATTTTAACATGCTGTTCATTCAAAACAAGAATTTTCTCAAATATAAATTAATATTATAATATATTAGCATATTGTGCATATATAGGCATAGGTTAGGTTAGGTTAGGTGTTTAGGTTCGGTTGGCGATTATTTGCATTTGTAGTACGTGGGTGAAGCATTTATAGCGATGTGGTTCGAACGAAACTCGTCAGTGAAGCACTTGTTCCGGAAGTGTTCGAACGAAATCAGTTGTGAGTCGTGTGTAAACCGTTTTTCATTCATAAACAGGGGGTTTGGCGGGTGGATGGAATCACTTTTGGATCTTTGTTTGGAGGACGGGCTGTAATGTTCACAGTGAATACTAACAGAACAAGGGGACATGGCTCAGATCGTCTTTCAAACAAAGGCCCAAAAGTGATTCCATTCACCAGCCAAACCCCTTGTTTATGAATGAAAAACGGTTTACAAACGACTCCAACCCATCCTCGACTCAAGTCCATTACATTCAGCGGTCAACCCCACAGACGCATCCATAAATTTTAACATGCTGTTCATTCAAAACGGGAATTTTCTCAAGTATAAATTAATATTATAATATATTAGCATATTGTGTATAAATAGGCATAGGTTAGGTTAGGTTAGGTGTTTAGGTTCTGCTGGCGATTATTTGTATTTGTAGTACGTGGATGAAGCATTTACAGCGTTGTGGTTCGAACAAAATTCGTCAGTGAAGCACTTGTTCCGGATATGTTCGAACGTCAGCAGTTGTGAGTCGTGTGTAAACCGCTTTTCATTCATAAACAGGGGGTTTGGCGGGTGCATGGAATCACTTTTGGATCTTTGTTTGGAGGACGGGCTGAACGACTCACAACTGATTTCGTTCGAACACTTTCGGAACAAGTGCTTCACTGACGAATTTTGTTGGAACCACAACGCTGTAACTGCTTCACCCACGTACTACAAATGCAAATAATCGCCAACAGAACCTAAACACCTAACCTAACCTAACCTATGCCTATTTCAATTTCCCAATATATTATAATATTAATTTATATATGAGAAAATTCCCGTTTTGAATGAACATCATGTTAAAATTTATGAATGCGTCTGTGGGGTCGACCGCTGGATGTAATGGACATAAGTCGAGGACGGGTTGCATGGCTGGAAGCTGGAAACTCAGATGAGTTATAGAGATGTTAAAACTTATTTTGTTAAGCGTGAGAGTAGTTGAGAAATGGAATGAACTTACGGAACAGATTGTGGATGCAAACAATTTCATGGTTTTAAAACTATTAATGATAGAGAAGTAGGACAGAAGTCAATGCTTTTAACAACCGGCGGCTAGAAAGGCGGGATCGAAAAGCCGATGCTCGATCTTGCAGGCACAAATAGGTGAGAACACATAGGTAAGTATACAAACACATCCCCGGATTCACCCCGTAACAGCTCTCTAACTCTCAGGTACCTACTTACATGTAGGTGAACAGATGCGTCAGCTGAAAGTAACTTTGCCCATGTGTTTCTCTTGGCCAGGAATCAATCCCGTGCTCAATCCGACCCCTAGGCGCTGTCCACTCGTGTGTGTGGTATGTGTACGTACCCATTTGTATTCACCTGTTTGTGCTTGCGGGGGTTGAGCTTTGGCTCTTTGGTCCCCGCCTCTCACCCGTCAATCAACTGATAAACAAATTCCTGAGCCTACTGGGCTCTATCATATCTACATTTAAAACTGTGTGTGGAGTCAGCCTCCACCACATCAATGCTTAATGCATTCCATCTGTTAACTACTCTGACACTGAAAAAGTTCTTTCTAACGTCATTGTGGCTCATTTGGGTATTCAGTTTCCACCTGTGTCCCCTTGTTCGAGTACTACCAGTGTTGAAAAGTTTATCCTTGTCTACCCTGTCAATTCCCCTGAGGGTTTTGTAGGTAGTGATCATGTCTTCCCTTACTCTTCTGTCTTCCAGTGTCGTAAGGTGTCTCTCCTCGTAACTCATGCCTCTTAGTTCTGGGATTTGTCTAGTGGCATACCTCTGAACTTTTTCCAGCTTCGTCTTGTGTTTGACAAGGTACGGGCTCCATGCTGGGGCCGTATACTCAAGGATTGGTTTTACATATGTGGTATACAAGATTCTGAAACATTCCTTACACAAGTTCCTGAAGGCTGTTTTGATGTTAGCCAGCCTCGCATATGCGGCAGACGCAATTCTTTTTATGTGGGCTTCAGGAGACTGGTTTGGTGAGATTTCAACTCCTAGATCTTTCTCTCCGTCCGTTTCATGAAGTACTTCATCTCCTATTCTGTATCCTGTGTCTAGCCTCCTGTTTCCACCGCCTAGTTGCATTACTTTGCATTTACTAAATATAGCAGGGTTGAACTTTAGCAGCCATTTGTTGGACCAATCATTCAGTCTGTCTAGGTCATCTTGTAGCCTCCTACTATCATCCTCTGATTCAATCCTCCTCATAATTTTAACATCATCAGAAAACATTGAAAGAAACGAGTCTATACCCTCTGGGAAATAATTTACATATATCAGAAACAGTATAGGTGTAAGGGCTGACCCCTGCGGGACTCCACTTGTTACGTCTCGTCAATGATACCTCACCCCCTCACAGTGACACGTTGTCTTCTGTTGCTTAGGTACTCCCTTATCCACAAAAGTACCTTCCCTATCACTCCAGCCTGCATATCCAGCTTTTGCACTAGCCTCTTGTGTGGTACTGTATCAAATGCTTTCTTGCTATCCAAAAATATGTAATCTGCCCACCCCTCTCTTTCTTGCCTGATTTTTGTTTCCTAGTCGTATAATTCAATTACCCTGTGAGGCAGGATTTGCCATCTCTGAACTCATGTTGATGCTGTGTTACAAAGTTCTTTTGCTCCAGATGTTCCACTAGCTTTCTTCGCACAATCTTCTCCATCAGCTTGCATGGTATGCAGGTTAGGGAACTGGCCTGTAGTTCAGTGCCTCCTGTCTATCCCCCTTTCTAGTATATCGGGACTACATTAGCTGCTTTCCAAATTTTTGGCAGTTCCCCTGTTGCCAGAGATTTGTTATACACTATGGAGAGTGGCAGGCACAGTGCTTCTGCTCCTTCCTTCCTTTAGTAGGCAAGGGGAGATTCCATCTGGGCCTATAGCCTTTGTCACATCTAACTCTAGTAAAAGCTTCCTTACTTCCCCACTGGTAATCTCAAACTCTTCTAGTGGTTCCTGGTTAACTATTCCATCTCTTATCTCTGGAATTTCTCCTTGCTCTAAAGTGAAGACCTTTTGGAATTTCTTATTCAGTTCCTCACACACTTCCTTGTCGTTTGTAGTGAATGTTTCTGCCCCTATCCTTAATTTCATTACTTGTTCCTTTACTGTTGTTTTTCTCCTGTTGAGGCTGTGCAGCAATTTAGGTTAAGTCTTTGACTTTCTTGGGATGTCATTTTCGTATTGTCTTCGTGCCTCTCTTCTCAACCTGACATATTCATTCCTAGCACTTTGGTATCTTTCTCTGCTCTCGAGTGTCCTGTTATTTCTATAGATTCTCCATGCCCTTTTACTTTGCTGCTTAGCTAGCCTACATCTCTGATTAAACCATGGGCTTCTCATCTTCATTTCATTGTTTTCCTTTTGGACTGAAACAAACTTGTTTGTTGCTTCCTTGCACTTCTGCACTTCTGCGTGATGTAGTCCATCATGTCTTGGGCCGTCTTTCCCCTGTGCTCTGTTTCCCATGTTATATCTGTTTGGAATTTTTTTATCTCCTCATAGTTTCCCATTCGGAATGCCAGCCTTTTGTCTTTACTACCCCTCCTCGAGTTCAATAACACTTCTCCAACCAGATACTCAAACACCAGTGCATTGTGGTCGCTAATTCCTACTGGGGCCTCGAAACCGATTTCCCTTATGTCGGGTCGTTCAGTGAAGACTAGGTCGAGTCTCGCTGGTTCATCGTTTCCTCTCATCCTAGTGGGTTCCCTGACATGCTGGCTTAGAAAGTTTCTTATCGCCACCTCCATTAGTTTGGCTCTCCCTGTATCCTCTCCTCCATGGGGTTCCTTGCCTCCCAGTCTATCCTTCCGTGATTAAAGACCCTCATGGGGAGCAGATGGGTTCTACTTCAACAGTCAGAAGAGGCTGCCCTCTCAATTATAGTGTTAACTGCCATGTTGCTGTTGCCATACTCTTGCCTGGGTCTTCTGTCATTTGGTGGAGGGTTATATATCACTGCTGCTACTACTTTTGTCCTCCTATTGTCATGGTGCCTGTTATGTAGTCTCTGAATCCCTCGCAGCCCGGGATGACCATCTGCTTCAAACTCCATTCCTTTCTCATTAGTAGGGCCACTCCACCTCACTCACACTCCACTGTGTGTGTGTGTGTGTGTGTGTGTGTGTGTGTGTGTGTGTGTGTGTGTGTGTGTGTGTGTGTGTGTGTGCACACAATAGGATGAACTATTCAACACTGGAGGGGCGCGAACAAGGGGACACAGGTGAAGCTGAGTACCCAATGAGCCACAGAGACATTAGAAAGAACTTTTCCAGTGTCAGAGTAGTTAGTAAATGGAATGCACTAGGCAGTGATGTGGTGGAGGCTGACTCCATACACAGTTTCAAATGTAGATATGATAGAGCCCAGTAGGCTCAGGAAACACACACACACACACATCCTGCGTGTGTGTGTGTGTGTGTGTGTGTGTGTGGTGTGTGTGTGTGTGTGTGTCTGTTGTGTGTGTGTGTGTGTGTGTGT
>WNGS01111181.1:48098384-48126605 GCA_020271785.1 Procambarus virginalis
CATGTCGATCCTGGTAAAATTGAAGCTGCTTATTTCACTAACGCCTCGGCTGGGGAGAAGCACGGATGACTGATATGACAACGACTGGGGTGAATACTTGTTTTAAACTAATGCTGGATGTCACATCAGTTAGCGAATACGTTTTGGATAATGTGGACATTAGGGTGCGGCTCGAACTTCAACCGATAAATGGCTTATACTCAGCGATAATGAACACGCTAATTTTAAATACAATATCAAGTCTACACGTCTATGGGTGGATTGGGTATTGCCTTACCCTGAAGGATTAATAGCTGTTAATAAAGCCATGGTGCAGAACAACTCTCCTATTACGTATGCTTTTAATAAAATTTTATACAAAACGTATATATTGGGCACAGGTCAGCGCTCGATAACAATGGACCAACCGTGGGGGACTGTTATACCAGAACATTTATATATGATCATCCTTGATATGGAGGCAGTGTCTGGTGCATATAATCGCAACCCGCTTTATTTGGAAAACTGTGAGCTTAGTAAAGTATTAATATCGCAGAATAGCACTAATATTGTAAATATTGGGTGCGACTTCCCTCATAACTGTGCCAAGTTGTATTACACAGCTTTGCAAGCCTTAGGCTTCGATAAAGACAATATATTGCCTTATGATACGTATGTGAATTGTGGAACCATACTGACCTTTAATTTACAACCTGAGGATATAGATGACACCATCCCGATTGAAAAAAGTGGTAATCTGTGGATCGCTTTGGAATTTAAATGCGGTGTGGCTAGAAATAAAGTCATTCTAGTTTACGGGTCTACAACAGGTGTGATCAGCATTAACGAGATCGTCGCGTTATTTGTGATACGCGAGGATAAAATATTAATATAAATTGTTTGGAAATAAATGAGGCGATCAGAAGTAATTTACGTGATAAGGAAAACTATCTAGGATGTTTCCTAGTTGATGACGTAAGGAAAATAGCGACAAAAATACATAAAAAAAGACCAGTGGTGTTCATAATCAACACTCTGGAGTCTGGTTCTCGTAATAAAATAGGACATTGGATAACATTCTATGTAAATAAGGATGAAGGTAGAAGCGAGATAGTTATACTAGACAGCTACGCCAATCCAGCAATAGGAACATATTCAAGATATTTCGAAGAGTTTATTTCCTCCTTCCAAGACTATGCACTATATATTATGAAGAAAAGGATTCAATCCCTGAATAGTTACTTCTGTGGGAATTACGCCGTTTATTTTGCCTATCCTTTTTCCAGACTTAGCTTAGAGGCAGCTAAGTCTGGATATTTAAATGCTTCACTTTGATGAAGCATTTAAATATGGTCAATTTCACAAGAACGATGAAAAAGTTGAAATTCAGTTATGCTGGGATGAAAATGCCCGTGTGTAAGCAAACATTCTGCTTAAACGGTAATGATGACGGGTGTGAAACGCTCTGAGATGAAGTTGACTATGATGATAGTGCGGTGAGTAATACTTTATGTTAGGATTGAATGATGAACACGTTAATGTTTGTATTTATTTTTACAACATTGACAGCAAAACTCATAACCTTTTTACCTTTCTACAGATTGGATGCTTAACTAGGATGTCAGGAAGGTTCGATGGACTGAATGAAAGCCTTTCCCCATCTGTCTACTAGATAAACCACCAAGAATAATTCTTCTTATTATTATTATTATTATTATTATTATTATTATTATTATTTCTATTATTAATATTATTATTATTATTATTATCGTTGTAAATCGATTAAGTGTTTAATTTAATTTAATAAAAGAAATAAATTTATATAATGTGTTTACTTTTCCCTCATTTATTGCTCTTAAAAAATGCTATTTGGGCAAAGAATGATGATGTTGCCATGTTGGTCACGTTACGATACAAGGTTACACATATTAACAGAAATAATACTAAAGGCTTTGCACAGAACAATGGTTGATGGTAAGGGGGAGGAGGGGCTGAGGGGTGAGAGTGATTGATGATGACAGGTGTGGACCTGCTGGCAGTAGTAATAACACACTCTTCCTTAACGAAAACCGCAGTCGAGGGGAAACCTTGACGGTGTGAACATCCCCAGACTCCTCCTGTAGACTTTGAAAAAAATGATTAAGGATGATGGACGTCATCTGCACTGGGGCGGAAATAGGATATTCGCCCCAGAAAACAGTCATTCTTTAAAAAAATAATGGCTTCACTGTCACACAAAACACACACACACACACACACACACACACACACACACACACAGGTAGCCAGGTAGCCTGGTGGATAGCGTGCAGGATTCGTAATTCTGTGGCGCGGGTTCGATTCCCGCACCCGGCAGAAACAAATGGGCAAAGTTTCTTTCACCCTGAATGCCCCTGTTACCTAGCAGTAAATAGGTACCTGGGAGTTAGTCAGCTGTCACGGGCTGCTTCCTGGTGTGTGTGTGTGTGAAAAAAAAAGTAGTTAGTGTAGTTAGTAAACAGTTAATTGACAGTTGAGAGGCGGGCCGAAAGAGCAAAGCTCAACCCCCGTAAATACAACTAAGTGAATACAACTAAGTGAATACACACACACACACACACACACACACACACACACGAGCAAATGTAAAGTTATGGAAATGGGACTAGGAGATAGGAGACCAAAGGGACAGTACACAATGAAGGGGAACAGTCTACCTGTGACGACGCGCGAAAGAGACCTGGGTGTGGACGTAACACCTAATCTATCTCCTGAGGCACATATAAATAGGATAACGACAGCAGCGTACTCTACACTCGCAAAAGTTAGAACATCATTCAGAAACCTAAGTAAGGAGGCATTTAGAGCGCTTTACACTGCATACGTGAGGCCAGTCTTAGAGTATGCCGCCTCATCATGGAGTCCCCATCTGAAGAAGCATATAATGAAACTGGAAAAGGTTCAGAGGTTTGCAACGAGACTCGTCCCAGAGCTACGAGGGATGAGGTATGAGGAGCGCCTGAGGGAACTGTGCCTTACGACACTAGAAAGAAGAAGGGAGAGGGGGGACATGATAGGAACGTATAAAATACTCAGAGGGATTGGCAGAGTGGACATAGACGAAATGTTCACACGGAATAGTAACAGAACGAGGGGACATGGATGGAAGTTGGAAACTCAGATAAGTCACAGAGATGTTAGGAAGTTTTCTTTTAGCGTGAGAGTAGTGGGAAAATGGAATGCACTTAAGGAACAGGTTGTGGAAGCCAATACTATTCATAATTTTAAAACCAGGTATGATAGGGAAATGGGATAGGAGTCATTGCTGTAAACAACTGATGCTCGAAAGGCGGGATCCAAGAGTCAATGCTCGATCCTGCAGACACATATAGGTGAGTACATATAGGTGAGTACACACACACACACACACACACACACACACACACACACACACACACACACACACACACACACACACACACACACACACACGAATAATTCTACGGCACATACTCATACATATTCATCCTCCTCCTCCTCCTCCTCCTCCTCCTCCTCCCTACATGACCGCATACCATCCACATAGCTTCCAACCTCCTACCCAAAACATCTCGTATCTATCTATCAACACACTCACAGGATTAACTGTACGGTGCATACCATACATATTTATTTACTACTATTCCTCTCCTCTTCTCCTCCTTTCCTCCTCTTCCTTTACTCCCCCCTACATGACCGCATACCAACCACATAGACTCCCTCCAGCCCCCAACATAACCCTCGATCAAAGGGTCCTTCGCGGCCGGACGCAGGCGTCTGCCATGCGCTGACACGCGCCAAAACATCCGTGGAACCCCCCCCAGACCCTATTGTGACTATGCACCTGTGATCACCTGAGCAGGGAGGCTTAATGAGCTCACCTGCTCAGGTGCTGAGCACAGTCGTAGGAGTACTTTACACTACTCCCCAGCAGGGTGAGGTTTTCCCCCAGCAGGGTGAGGTTCTCCCCCAGCAGGGCGAGGTTCTCCCCCAGCAGGGTGAGGTTCTCCCCCAGCAGGGTGAGGTTCTCCCCCAGCAGGGCGAGGTTCTCCCCAGCAGGGTGAGGTTCTCCACCAGCAGGGTGAGGTTCTCCACCAGCAGGGTGAGGAAGGTGTTACTGAGGCGAGGAGCAACAGTGGGCGAGGTTCTCCACCAGCAGGGTGAGGTTCTCCCCCAGCAGGGTGAGGTTCTCCACCAGCAGGGTGAGGAAGGTGTTACTGAGGCGAGGAGCAACAGTGGGCGAGGTTCTCCACCAGCAGGGTGAGGTTCTCCCCCAGCAGGGTGAGGTTCTCCCCCAGCAGGGTGAGGAAGGTGTTACTGAGGCGAGGAGCAACAGTGGGTGAGGTTCTCCACCAGCAGGGTGAGGTTCTCCACCAGCAGGGTGAGGTTCTCCCCCAGCAGGGTGAGGTTCTCCACCAGCAGGGTGAGGTTCTCCCCCAGCAGGGAGAGGTTCTCCACCAGCAGGGTGAGGAAGGTGTTACTGAGGCGAGGAGCAGCACGGGGCGAGGTTCTCCACCAGCAGGGTGAGGAAGGTGTTACTGAGGCGAGGAGCAACAGTGGGTGAGGTTCTCCACCAGCAGGGTGAGGTTCTCCACCAGCAGGGTGAGGTTCTCCCCCAGCAGGGTGAGGTTCTCCACCAGCAGGGTGAGGAAGGTGTTACTGAGGCGAGGAGCAACAGTGGGTGAGGTTCTCCACCAGCAGGGTGAGGAAGGCGACGCAGGAGCCCACCAGCAGCATGTAGAAGGCTCCCTGCAGATGGTTGAGGCTCAACACCATCTGCTGCCCGTCATCCTGATATCAAGAATAGAATTACGATTCATTAGGAATGATCAAGTATAGTCCTACAAACACGAAACTTTGATATTTCTTGACAGTTTTATTACATCAATTGATACTTACATATAATGACTCCCTGAGGATGATCTTGTGGTCCAGCCTGGCAGCTCTCGTCTCCTGCACCCGCTTGGCTATTACGTCTTGATGCCAGTAGCTAATGATACCAGCAGCTTCCAGGCGGGTCATCAATTGTTTGAATCGCTTGTGAAACGGTGCACCTTTTCTGTTTAGCAGAAACGGAGAGATTTTAATGGCAGGTTTACTTATCATGAAGTATCTATTAGTCAACAGGTGACTATTGTAGCTGTTTTATGACATGAAAAATTTCAATATTCAGAATTAAGTTACTAATTTATGTATAAATAAAAGGAAGATTTAAATATTTCCAAAGCAAACCTGACTCAACTCTTTAGCCTGATGTGACATGAAAAGCAAACAATTTGTGTGACTTAACGTTAAAATATGGATTCGAACCATCACAAACACCGATGTAAAGGAGAACATAGAACAATTAATTTCAAAATTATTGCTTTCTCATTACAACAATTTTGTAAGCATGTAACTTTTGCGAACAAATACAGTTTCATAATTAAAATGAAGAAATCTCACCTGATACACCACCCAAATGTAGCGAACAACTGAATGTCGTTGCTGATATAGAGAGGAGTGTTGCCCCGGGCAGCCGTGTAGCCCGCTGCCACGATGACGGCAATGTAGTTTTTGAAACTGATGAAGGAGAATCGCCCGGCCAGCACCTTCTTCAGCGCCTCCTCCACCGGCATCTTCTAGTGAACACAGCGTGTCCAAACACACTCTTTAGTCTCATTTGTTAATGAAGTTTTGAGGAGTTTTATGAACATTATAAATATTGAACCAAGAAATTACTTCTTCAATTATAAAACTACCGAGAGCTGAAAGACAACTTGTTATAAACTCAGTATATTATGACGCATGAATTTCCTTAACAAAAGTATGGTGCAACAGTAAAAATGTTTAACATCTGATACATCAATGCTGAGTGACTGTAAGGCAAAACAAAATGAGGTAAAAAAAAAAGACAGTGCAGATAAACCCTTATGAAACAGAAGTTTGGGAGAACAAACTAACTTGAATGACCACAGATGCAATAGTCACAGAGAATATCAGGTAATCCAAGGAAAAAGAATGTAGACTGACTGAGATTTTGGGCTATTAGTATAGGAAATTTTAAGTGTGAATAAAGTTCTTCAGTGGACGTAGACAACTACAAGCGCTGTAATGTAGGAAATATTTCAGGTGAAAGAGATTAAATTTATGCGGCTCTGATCCACAACCTCTAGATAAAACAGAAAGCCGAGGCATAAATACAAAATAGAAATGAAACATTAATATTCGAATACTTCAATTATGTATAAATTGACTAGGAATCAATGAACTCGAATAAAGAATAAAAGATTTGGAGAGTAAAGGTTGTGGAATGATAGAAACGAACTTCTTGGTGTAACATATCAGACAGAAAACAAAGGGAAGACAAGGTGATCAACCAGTTAACCTAATACTTTTTCCACAAAAAATGAGATAGAAATCAAGACCAATAGTCAGGAATTACTCAAATAGTGGCAGGTGATCACGGTGTTGCATTCCTTTACATCTTGAGGCAATGAAGGCTTTAAACAGAAGAACAGGAGAAAATGGATGGCTAGCGTATCATTAATGGAAATACAAGAGGGTTAGAGAATTTGAAAAATATCATAAAAAAAAACATTACGATGAACATCAATATAAGACATAAAGGTTTACATAACAAGCAACGAGATAAAGAAAACCAGACAAAGTTTTTACCAGGGTTAAGAAGAGCTTAGTCAACTCTTGTCTGCACATATTTAATAAATTAATCGAATCGATCAGAGTACTAAACATGGGGAGGGTTGCATTTAAGTGCCGATTTTTAAGAAGAGAGATAGATCAATTGTGTCGGACTATCGTTAAGTTAGCTTAACGTTTATTGTCTATTGCCAAATACATTAATTTACATCTTGATTAACTTCAATTCTTTACTATCAGAGAGAATTTATGTCGGTCTGTCTGTTCGAAGTTGGAGGCCACACGGTTGTGGCTGGACTCACCCAAATTGGCAGAGGGAGTGGTCCCAGGCACGGGATGAACATAGGCTGGTCGGGGATCTCAAGAATTTCAAAGGAAATAGCATGCCAGGGTCACATTCAGACTCTCCACGACCATTTTTGCACTGCTCGCTAGCCACACAGGTAAATATTTTCAAAACAAACTTAAAAAACTTATAGTAATAGGCGTAACTATTCACTGATCTCGGGAAAAATGAGAGAAATGTGCTACTATCAATAATTTCCCCGTATACACTCACAAAACAGACGATTCTTCCACAGTTTCAAAGATTTGTGTAGCCACAGTCCTTTATCAGAATTAGGGGGTAACTATTCTTTTTTTTAGTCTTTAACACCAGTAAAGTCCAGTCACTGGGGACCACGCACATATTAGACAATTTTTTTATTTACAAGAGACAAAAAGACAAAAAAGACCGAGACACACAACGATAGACAGAGACAATGGCATAGATAAAGACGGAACGAGACAGAGAAAGAGAGAAACAGGCAGAGATACACAGATGAAGCGGCAAATAAACTGAGGCAGAGATACAGAAACAGACAGGCGATAACTTGATAGATTGATGGATGGATAGTAATGACGGTCTGTGATACTGGCAGTCAAGATAGCAGAATCTCCTGGAGGAAGCGCTCTAGGATCTCCTCCGTCGGAAATCTCATCTGCACTGAGATTATACGAAATCTGAGATTATCTAAGATTATCTCATCTGGACTGGTTTATACAAAAAGATGTATAAACTGCAATTCAAGAGGGCTCCCGCGCCTCTAACCTCTTTATCACCAGCTTGTCCACCTCAGTGACGGTGATACCAGCTAGAACAGTGATACGGTGAAGCCTGACTGTTATGGCACGTAAGCTGCAGCAGGACACTGAAGACTCTGTGAGGACTGCAGCCACAATGAGGGTGCTCCATTATGACATTGCAGACCGGGTGGTAAAATAGGGTTATCGGGGCCGTCACAAGACGATACCGAGAGTCTGGCTGCTATGGCGGAAATGGAAGGGTCGCACATTTGCTTATATTTAAAGTCTCTCTACTGAGGTACAGCGTAAGGCTCCAAGACACGCATGCCACAAACATACTTTATCGCAAGAATGAAAGGCAATAGCCCACTAATCAATGAAAATTATAACCCATTATTTCGAAAACTCGAGGAAATTAGTATTTCAGTCAGAATCCGAATATTTCAGTCCTGCCGAAGAGAGACCGGTTTGGGACCAAAATGTTTAGCCGACATTTCTTTGTGTTTTAAAATTAGTGAGTTATTATTTGTATTTCTTATCACCTTCAACCGCGTCATGGCAGCTTCCCTCGCCGTAGCATACACTTGGGAGTCATTGTCTAATTTAGACGTAATCAAGGCCTGATATACTCCATTAAAAATGATCTCTTATACTCCATTATACTCTTATACTTTTACTTCTTATACTATACTATTGTTTATTATACTATACTACTTATACTCCAATAATAAAAATTCCCTGTCGGCTCCCCCAAGAAGTTCGTTTTACGCACTTCAGAACATTAAGGACATTAACACTTCCTACAGCATTTAGTATAAAGTTCTCAATATGAATTTCCCAGTTGAGCTGCTATCAAAGTGCAGGCTGAACAGCCCAACTGAACTTAACCAGTATTGCGTCGTCACCAAGCATTAATGTTATGTTAGTAGGCTTAGTAGAACGGAGAATACGAACATGACACTTTTAGCTCCGGAAAACTTTCAACCCCTCAGCATCGCCCATCGTTGGACACACTCAAACACAGCTGGAACTCTCCCTGCCGAAAATTGCACATTGGAAGAGGCATGAACCAACGTACAATCATCGGTGTACAATAAATATTTAAGATTTCTAGGATTGGAAGCAGGAGATGGAATATCATTAATCATATGGAACAACAAAGTTGGGCTTCAAATGCTGCCCTATGGCACCCCATTTTCCTGAATAAATATGTCTGAGACCACGTTATGTAAATGAAGAACAGAGACTTTTATATCCGTTAAAAAGTTAGTTAGCAACGAAAGCGGGTAGACGATCTCCTAAACCACAACATGAGGTTTAAACAGTATTCCCATTGGCAAGGCCATGTCAGGGACATTGATTTTTCACTATCGGGAAATGTAGCAGAAAAGACCTGTCGGGTAGTGAAGGCTTGCAGTGTATCATTCTATCTGATTCATGATGTCATTAGTAATTTTAACGTGTAAGGATTCGTTGACTGATTTGATGTCAGAGCTAACCTAGGCACCATTATTATAGACCCAAAATTCTACATACCAAATATATATATCCCCTAAAAACACATTAATTTTTAATAACTATACGTCATATAGTTACTAAAAACAAACAAGGCAGAATGATACTAATGTTGACTTTTGTCTCGAAACATGAACTTTGCTCAGTTAGTGTTTAACTTGAATAAGAAACTCGCTGCCGGCGCCATTGCTAGCTGGCCGCACATGGTTTGGTTCTTTGGAAAACTTAAGATTCTAAGCACCCGTCAACTCATGTCAACGCTGTTGTGTGAGGAAGAGCACATCAATACTCCAAGACCCTGAGAATATCTTGTTTGGTAGGAAACAATACCAATTTTGTCTACAATTGATGGACAAACAACGTTGTTCATTAGCTGCTGTCCAGCTGACTGGTATTCCATCATGGAATACCAGTACGCAGTATATATAATTCCAATATACCAGTACACCCTCTGTACGCAGGCGACCCAAAATGTTGTACCGCAATATGGTCCTCACAAAAAGAATAATAGTAATAATAATAATAATAATAATAATAATAATAATAATAATAATAATAATAATAATAATAATAATAATAACCGTACATAGGCGACCCATGACTGGTTATTATTATTTTTTTTTTATTTAATATATTTTTGTGAGAGGACCGTATCACTTACAAGGTCACTTAATGTCCTACCCTGTAGGGCGAGACAATAGTCTGTGGGCATTGCCTCAAAGGAGAAACCTTAGAAAGTGTACAGAGCCTGACAGTGAAAGGTAGACTAAACCGCTCAGCTAGGTAATAGGAATCCCTGATTCCACCTGGAGAAATCATTTTCGACCTCCTTTGGAGGGCCAAGCAGTGTCTCAGGTAGGGCAGTGACTCGGTCTTCACTACATGGAGACGTTATGGGAAAGTCAAAGAGAAAAATGCAATGGAGGCAGCTTTCAGACGAGGAGGGACAGTAGACCGAGGTGCATCAGGCACCAAAGAAAACTGCTATCGAGGCTACACCAAGTGCTTCTACCAGCAAGACACCAGACATAGTGGACCTAGCGAGGACAGCATCAGTCAAACACCATCCAGTGTCAGACAATGCTTTCCTGTCCACATCCCACCCACAGGACGACAATATGAGACAGGAAAGGACAGTACCAGTCACACCGGCCAGTGGTAGACACTGTACCTCTCTCCACAGCCCAGCCACAGAACAACATTATGAGACAGGAGGGGACACCACCAGTCTCACACCAGACATCGTCAGACTCTGCACTTCTTCCAAAATTCAAGATAATGCAGGTAGACCACTTTCCTATAGCATATGGAGTAGTAACGGCAATGGAAAAGGAACAACCAGAGCTCAAACTTTCCATTACAGTCATCCTGAAAGGAGAAATAATAATGACACCACGAGACCAACAAACTGCAAATTACTGAGAAAAAGTAACAGTCCTGCAAAGGCAATCTGTATCCTTGTAAAAGCTGGACCCTTCAGAAAGACGCTCACGAGTAGTGCTTTTTGGAGGACTTAATCGATTTTCCACTGGATCCAGTAGTAGTACACAAGCAAATCCTGAATGCCGAACGAGGCCTCACAAAAGCAGACAAAGCAGCGAGATGTCAGATTCTGGTAACTGTCATAGGACATGAGCCAGAAAAATTCAATCATGGAAATTGGGGAATATACCGACAGAGACCACACGTTCCAGAACCCCTGCGCTGCTTCAGATGTTAGAAATTCGGCCGCCATTAATCATGCTGCACCAGACAGGAGAAATACGGAGTATGCAGCCTGAGGCATCCAGCCAAAGACTTCCGTCAAGCACAAGGGAAACCAGACCACAAAAGCTAAATGTCTAAATTGTGGAGGCAAACATTATGCCTAGAACACAACCTGCTCTGAACGGAAAGAAAGGTGCAGACAGCTTAGGCCAGGATAAGCACACAGACCAGCACTACATACACCAACACCAACGTCTGCAATACTCTTGCACAGTCACAACAAACACCCGCTCTCACGGAACAAAATTTCCCGAATCTGTCAACTCCAAATCAGAAAATACACAAAAATGCGCAGAAATACAACAAAAGCAAAAAAGTAAAAACCAGTCACTATTGAAATCAACACAACTAATACACAGTTTTACAGAGGTTCAGATGAAAAACATCTTGAAGATTATGGCAGTTACAATTGTCAATAGCATACAGATGACGCAGAACGTCTCACAACAACAGACTCAAGAAATCACTTGTGTGATAATCGACAAGATCGTGCAGCAGGCCACAGTTACACACGGAATAGACAGTCTGAGACAAGACGAAGCACAAGAGGACAAAAAACCCGACATGGTTTACAGACTTTTTTTATGTATTTATTTACAAGCAGTACCCGGCCACGCGTTGCATGTACCCAGCAACGCATGTGCGTTGCTGAGCCACAGCAACCGTCCCTGTCCCCCAGTCCTCCCTACCATTCTCCTCTCACCCGTCCCCTCGTCCTCACCACCATTCCTCACTCCACTATCCCCTCTTCCTTCCCACCATACACCCTGTCCCTTAGTCCTCCCCACCATTCTCCATTCCCCCATCCCCTCGTCCCTACAATCCCAAACTCCCCCGTCCCCTCGTCCTTCCCCACCATTACGCCCTCCCTTATCCCCTCGTCCTCCCCACCATCTCTCCCTTCCGCGCCCTTGTCATCCACACCATTCCCCACTCCCTCGTACAATGCCTTCCCAAAT
Source organism: Procambarus virginalis (assembly GCA_020271785.1). Taxonomy (NCBI): domain Eukaryota; kingdom Metazoa; phylum Arthropoda; class Malacostraca; order Decapoda; family Cambaridae; genus Procambarus; species Procambarus virginalis. The sequence goes on from WNGS01111181.1 coordinate 48,110,327, forward strand.
GGTCTGATGTTCCCATCAGAAAATTGGGAATATCAAATGATCTGATGTTCCCATCACTGAAATATAAGAAAAACAGTTAAAAAATGAAACGAATATATGAAAAAGATAAAAAAAATAAACTATACTCACGAAATGAGCGATATGGTAAACAACACAGCTCAATTCCAACGCAATTCACTCAAAATAATTAAATCATAGTGAAAATAAATAAAAATCTATAAAAATTCAATTTATCAATGCAATCATAAACATTGAAATGGAATTATAACATATTGCAACCCGCTCTCGCACAAGACAGCAACATATTTAGTATAGAATGTATGTTGCTCTTACATGCAACAGATGGCGCTGTTTTTCATGAAAAGCATAATTTTACCTGTCACAGTTGTTGCATCTATACATATACTTACGAAGTGATCAGTATGGTAAACAACACAGCTCAATGTCACACAAAATAATTCAATAAAATATCAAATAAATCGAAATCAATGAAAATAAAATTTGTCAATGCAATCGGAAACATTGAAATGGAATTTGTGACATATTTAGTATAGCGTGCATTTTGCTATTATGTGCAACAGATGGCGCTATTTTCCAAAAACGCATGTTTTTACCTGTCAGAGGGGTGGCATCTATATAGTAAGTATATATAAAGACTTATTCGAATGCAACGTTGTGTCAAAATTTAAAAGCAATCAGTGAAGAACTTTCGGAGATTAGAGAGTGTGTTTACGCCCAACAGCTGGCGCTGTTTAAAAAAAAAAAAAAAAAAAATTTCATGTCATAGATGAGGCATGTATATAGTAAATTTGTAAAAAGACGCGCCTATTCGAATGCAACGTTGTGTCATAATTTCAAAGCAATCGGTAAAGAGGTTTCGAAGATTTCACTCAAATGAAAAACAGTTTTTTAGAAAAAGCATATTTTTTTACAGTTACAGACGTGACATCTATATAGTATGTATATAAAAACCTACTCGGTTGTGAGTGGAACGTTGTGTGAAAATTTCAAAGCAATCGGTGAATAACTTTCGGAGATTAGCGATTATGCGGAAAAGAACATTTCCATTTTCATTTATATAAGTATAAATAGTATACTTCGTAAGTATACTTCGTAACACGTCGTAAGTATAAATAGATTTATTTATACAAGAGTTCTTAACATTCTTGAACAGCCACTAGCACACATAGCATTTCGGGCAAATCCTTAATCCTATGTTCCCCGGAATACGACCTCGCCAAATTGTTTAACAACCTGGTACGCATTTTATTGTTGGGTAAACAGAGGCTTCTGTTAAGGATTGACGCGCAGTAAATCCTCCCCGGCCAGGATACAAACCCAGTACACAGCGCTCGCGAAACTCCAGGCGAGTGTCATAACCACTACACCATGTAGACTGCTGTTGTTGGATGACTACCAACAACAGACGGGTCGTCAAGACACCAGACCATCAAAATGCAAAATAGCAGCTGCAAGAAGGAGTGACCATTCAAGATCAACGTAATCTTCCAACACAAGAGACAAATATCAATAGCCAATGCAATCTGATATGCAACAACACCGACAAAGAAGTATTGAACAGCAGAGATGCACAGGTTCCAATAACACATGAAACGGCCACAAACAATGAATGCAGTCCGATGAGCAACAATACCAACAGCAAAGTGATGGACAACAGGGATGCACAGATTCCAACAATGCAGGGGGATGACCACGAGCAATCAGGGCAGTCCGATTTGCAGCGATATGAATATAAAGGCCGATTAAGAAGAGGAGTTCTACTAGAACAGGCAACACCAACAGAAACCGTCGACTGACCATTACGAATACCGCAGTGGAAGATACAAGGTCTTGGAAATAAAAACCACATCAATCAGGAAGCTGCAATGAGTACGAAAGCAGATGCAATAATTTTGGAAGACACTCTTTTCCCAGCCACGATGTCCTTCAGATTAGCTGGATATCAGCACAATATTATACTGTCTGAAAAGGGGAGACAAAGTGGGTTAATGACTAGTCACAAACAACATACCCAGCATGAAAACAGACCCAGTTTCATGTGGGGATGGAGTAGAGAAATTAGCAGTAACAGTGAATACTGGTTAATAATGAGTTCCTTATTCCAAAATTCCTAATTCCTATGGTTCCTAATATTGAGTTAAATATTTACGATATATATTTCCAGGTGAATAACCCTGTCAACAGAAATGAAACGTAATGTTTTGAGTGGAACGTAAATGTTTCATAATGTGCCATCTAATGTGTAACTTGATGAGTATTATTGTCTTTTTCAAGCCTTGTGTATTGTTCAAATGTTTATCATGATGATTAGATGCTGCTCGGTAGCATGTTGTTAATGCTTTAGCACCAGTTTTGTTAAGTGCCAATAAAATATATAAGTTTTAATATTATCGACCATTTACTTTTTTATTCCGGTGAATAGTTCTCGTAGGGGCCCCAGTACACTGGTTTGCCCAGGGGCCCATAATATTGTTAAAACGGCCATGTTTTGGGGCGAGCCCGTTTTACCTTATACTTCAATGACAGAGATGAGAATATTACAAACCACAGCATGTTAAACCTGTGTAAAACCTGTATTTCCTGCAGCCACCTGCCACGGATATCGATATCTCAGCCTAATTCTTGCAATTACAATGTCACACTGTCTAGTGGATGTTTTATGCTGGCTGTATAAATAATTCTCGGTTCTAAACATGTCAAAGCTCTTTACACTCGTGCTTTCTGGCCTTTGAGTGTCAGTAACTGCTTTCTGTCATCCCAAATTTCCTGAAATGTTGTGGCTTTTACACCAGAGATTGGAATGCCAATATCCCACTTAATTTCAGGCTTATCACTTGCAGTTTTAGTTGCCTAGCGCACATCTGTGTTAGGTGAGTACGCCTCCTATATGTGTGGTGTCCATACAAATGAGACAAACTCTTGCTCTGTGTATTTGGTAGTGGTCGACAAACCTACAGTTAGTAATGGACCCCCCAATACCTTCCTACAGTTAGAAGTGGACACCATACCCATCCAATGGGCAGTTGTGGGCCCAAACCCATCCTACAGTTTGCACTCGACCCCAAACCATCCTGATTGCAGTAGGGTACCCCATACACATTCCAATGTAACATAGTTTTCTGTTTACGTTCCTACAATCCATTCTCTTGAGATCTTCAAAGCACATACAACTGTATATAATGTTGATTGGCAAAGCACTATTATTATATGTAATACTGAGAACTACCAAGATTTCTTAAAACAAAACTACTTGCCTTCAATTGGATGTAGCTGATCCATGATATTCGAATAATATGGCAATAGTATGTAAATTTCACAACACATGTGGGACTGGAAAAATTAAATTATCATTAAAATTGAACCAATCACGACTATTCTGCTGTCTACGGCGATGGACGGGTAATATGGGATGTAAATTGGTACATGAGGAAGGGTTGGTGCCTGGAAAACAAATATAACTGGGAATCTACACCATAGGTATTATAAACATTAGCAACATAGGGACTATAAGCATTAAGTAACAAATGTGCTGTGTAATAGCGAGAATGGGTTGAACGTCTATAAGCCCCCTATACGTAAACTAGGCCCAGAGGCAGTGCTTGGCTTGGCGACGCACGAAAATAAATTTATTGCTGGGGATTGAAATTTTCATAATCAAGAGTCAGGTGCGGCGTGACCAACCAAATGCAGATGGGCGCCATTCAGATGCAGCTCTGCGAGAAGTCCAGTATCTGAGATCACAATTCTTAACACTGGGGAACCCACTCACATTCAAGGGGGGTTCCCCTGATCTTACATTAATCTCAACAGCACTCAAGCATCATACGAAGTAGGAGGTAGACCCTGTGATGACCACTGACCACATTGTTACTGTTACAACACTGAACATAGAACGACATCCTACATCACCTACACAACCTAGGTGGAATTTAAAAAAGGCTAAATAGAATATATACTAAGATGAACATGAAAAATGGAATGCAACATATCACCTGGACACTTCACCAGGTGATGATAACATTACGTACTCAATGATTGAACACACAGATCATGTTGAAGAACGGGAGATATTGGACGTTATCACTGTACTTGGCAGCAAGGCAAACTACCGACCTCTTGGAAGAAACGGCCATGTTTTGGGGCGAGCTCTTTTTGCCTAATACTTCAATGACAGAGATGAGAATATTACAAACCACAGCAGGTAAAACCTGTGTAAAACCTGTATTACATGCAGCCACCTGCCACAGATATCGATATCTCAGCCTAATTCTCGCAATTACAATATCACACTGTCTAGTGGATGTTTTATGCTGACTGCATATATAATTATCGGTTCTAAACATGTCATAGCTTCTCGACAGATGTCTGCTTTCTGTCAAGAAAGAAAACATCATTCCGATTCCAAAGCCAAAAGAACCTGGCAATTACAGACCCATTTCATTATCATGCATTAGAAAAACAGCAGAACGGATGGTCTTAAATATGCTCCTGTGGAATACTGACGACCTGCATATGCACATATTTGGCTTCTCTACAGGAGTAGGTACCGCCAACTGCATAGCAACATTACTAGGAACAGTTAACTCAGGTCCTGCTATAGTGATCTTTCTTGATTTAGAAAAAGCATTCGAACTTGCGAGCCCACAAGCAATTTTACACACCTCAGTTAAAAAAGGTGTAAAGGGAAATTTGCTAGCATGGATTCAAGATTACTTAAGTCACAGGTATGCCAGGGTAAAGCTGCAAGGACAAGTGTCGGACTACCACTTGTATGAGAATGGGACTCCACAAGGAGGAGTCCTCAGTCCTAGTCGTTTTAACATGCCAATGAAAAACCTCGTTACCATGACATTTCCAGAAGGGGGTTAAATTGCTAAATTGCTGATGATATAGCATTAGTTAACACAGGTCCTTCACTTTTAAATAAAGCAGAAAGGGTGTTAGAAAAAGTAACATCTGAATGCAGCATCTTAGGGCTAAAAATATCTGCACAGAAGTCAAAGGCAAACAGACAAGGTGACAGCACTCTAAACCGGCAGCTACTCATTCAAGACATTAACCTTCACTGGGTTACTCAATAACAATATCTCGGAGAGTGGACAGATTCTAACATGACATTCAACAAGGATATCAATATCTTCAAAATCTGAAGGAGAAAGCAAAATCACGACTGAATATAATGAGAGCAATCACAGGGCCCCGTCTAGGAGTAGGACATAGTGTTAAAAATGTTTTACACACATGTTGTTCGTTCCCCTACTTGCTTATGCAGCGCCTGCTATTCACTTTTTTCTTCTGGCGAGTGGACAAACGTTGAGGTTATTCAAAATAATGCAGTGTGAGTCATAACTAGGGCTCCCAGTTGGACTAAAATACTAAACCAAAGACTAGAAACCAAGCAAACATTGATTGAAATTAGGGTAAAAGGGAATGTTGAGCACATGTTTCCAATAGCAACAAGAGTACCCAGTGTGCAATAAACAAACTCAATACATTCGATATAACAGATACAATCACTAAGATAAATGTCGACGAAATACAAGCAGACTTCGTTATGCAAACCCCTTGGAAATCACTGCCAGCAGACCTTAAAATTATTGTTCTTGAAGAAAAAAAGAACCAGACTAATCCTCATCTACCACGTAATATTGAACAAATGCATACAGAAGCAAACTTGGCAACTGACAGCTTCGCGTACTTCACAGATGGATCAGTAGACCAGCAGGGACAAGAAACCGGAGCTGCAGTTAAGGCAAGAAATTCTGTTGTTAGTTGGAGACTCTCAAACGGGTGCTCAACTTTACAAGCAGAGATGCTAGCTATTCAAAAGGCTTTGGAACATACTCTTGCTAAACATCAACAACATGTTATCATACATACAGATTAGAAAACTGCCACTGAAACCTTGCAACAAGAACAAGTACGTAACAACATTCATCTAATCACAAATGTCATATCATTAATGCAAACACTCAAACGTCAAGGCCGACGGGTACTTATATACTGGTTATCATGTCATGTGGAAATAATAGGAAATGAAATTGCAGACGAAACTGCAGAATTTGCAACTAAGAGAAGAAAAGTAGACATATACATACCATAACGTCTATCACAGATTAAGAAAGTAATTAGAAATAGAGCAATGCAAAAGATGTACAGTGACCACATCACCGGAGTTGAAACAACTGGATGTGGGGGTTAGTACAAAAAAATTTAACCAACTACAAACCACTTATTTTGATGAAAGGGAGCAGTAGAACAACAGAAGTTCATTACATCGCATCAGGCTTTGATACCCATGTGCATGGGAAATAGGCTTACAGGTTCCAGAAGATGAGAGGAACGATCAGCACTGTGGAGAAATGCCAGACAGACCACTGGAACCTTATCTAACACAGTGCACAGTGCAAATATTATTGAGCCCGCACAGGGCTCAATAATATTTCAACTTAAATTCAACACAGCAGAAGAACTTATAAAACACATGGGGCATAATCTTACTAAAGCGAATAAACGAGTCATAAATACTCATACGCCTCCTAAGTAAAACAGAAACAAGTAACAAGTAACACTTAGTGGGCCAGCTATAGGCATAGGGCACATGCAGGAATATCCCTGCAAAAAACAATTAATAAAAAGGTATTTTCTAAACAATATTAGGAAGAAGTAGATTCTAAGGGCAGTTACCCTCAAATGTACCCTTGTAGTACTTCATGTAAGTCATATGTGTCACAGTCAAGTCTCATTAATGTTAAGTTGGACTGTGGTAACATTCCAGTGGGGTAAGGTGTTGATCCTCAACCCTGTAGATATCTAGGTGAGTACATATGTATTACCTGGAAAAACGCACATAACCAACCTCCATTTTATAATATACATGATTGACCACAGGATTTGGATGCTTCACGAAGTAATCGACAACTGATTCCGTCATCATCCAGGAGTCAGTTGCCCACCTCCAGCCAGGCTGGTTCACAAGGTCCTGGAAGGTCTCCAGGGGCCTGGACCGGCTTTGTACAGTAAGGTGCGCCATCAGAGACGAGGTGAACCCCGTGGTGACTATCAGGCAGAACACAAGCCACCAACCCACCAACATCTGTGGAGAAGCAAAGATACAAGAACTTTTTCTGCTAAAATTACCTATTATATTTTTAATATATATATATATATATATATATATATATATATATATATATATATATATATATTATATATATATATATATATATATATATATATATATATATATATATAGCTATATATATAACTGAAAACTCACACCCCAGAAGTGACTCAAACCCATACTCCCAGGAGCAACGCAACTGGTATGTACAGGGATGCCTTAAACCACTTGACCATCACGACCGGACATAAGGAAGTGATAGCCGAGGCTATATGAACCACTTCCCCGCCGGCACCTGGATGGTTATCTTGGGCATAGCATTTTATCAAATCACCTCATGTTTTGGGGCAACACGTGAGGAACACAAATGCAAACAAGCCTGAATGGTCCCCAGGACTAGATACAACTGAAAACTCACACCCCAGAAGTGACTCGAACCCATACTCCCAGGAGCAACGCAACTGGTATGTACAGGGATGCCTTAAACCACTTGACCATCACGACCGGACATAAGGAAGTGATAGCCGAAGCTATATGAACCACTTCCCCGCCGGCACCTGGATGGTTATCTTGGGCATAGCATTTTATCAAATCACCTCATTTTTTGGGGCAACACGTGAGGAACACAAATGCAAACAAGCCTGAATGGTCCCCAGGACTAGATACAACTGAAAACTCACACCCCAGAAGTGACTCGAACCCATACTCCCAGGAGCAACGCAACTGGTATGTACAGGGATGCCTTAAACCACTTGACCATCACGACCGGACATAAGGAAGTGATAGCCGAGGCTATATGAACCACTTCCCCGCCGGCACCTGGATGGTATCTTGGGCATAGCATTTTATCAAGTCACCTCATTTTTTGGGGCAACACGTGAGGAACACAAATGCAAACAAGCCTGAATGGTCCCCAGGACTAGATACAACTGAAAACTCACACCCCAGAAGTGACTCGAACCCATACTCCCAGGAGCAACGCAACTGGTATGTACAGGGATGCCTTAAACCACTTGACCATCACGACCGGACATAAGGAAGTGATAGCCGAGGCTATATGAACCACTTCCCCGCCGGCACCTGGGTGGTTATCTTGGGCATAGCATTTTATCAAATCACCTCTTTTTTTGGGCAACACGTGAGGAACACAAATGCAACATGGTCAAGTGGTTTAAAGCATCCCTGTACATACCAGTTGCGTTGCTCCTGGGAGTATGGGTTCGAGTCACTTCTGGGGTGTGAGTTTTCAGTTGTATCTAGTCCTGGGGACCATTCAGGCTTGTTTGCATTTGTGTTCCTCACGTGTTGCCCCAAAAAAAGAGGTGATTTGATAAAATGCTATGCCCAAGATAACCATCCAGGTGCCGGCGGGGAAGTGGTTCATATAGCTCAGGCTATCACTTCCTTATGTCCGGTCGTGATGGTCAAGTGGTTTAAGGCATCCCTGTACATACCAGTTGCGTTGCTCCTGGGAGTATGGGTTCGAGTCACTTCTGGGGTGTGAGTTTTCAGTTGTATCTAGTCCTGGGGACCATTCAGGCTTGTTTGCATATATATATATATATGTTGGTATATTTTGGTAGCAGTCTTTCCTGTAGACATATATTATTAAATATGACCGAAAAAGTAAGATAATAATTCTAACACGAATTTTCTCTATTTTCCTTATGTTTCTTTTTACTGGTGACGGTAAATGAAAAATCAATTCTCCAAATTCATTTTATTTCTAGTCTGACGCGACACTTGAGCGCGTTTCGTAAAACTTATTACATTTTCAAAGACTTTAGTTTATCTACACACAACTTATGCCTGAAACAACATTGGCTCTTATACCTGCATTTGGGTGAGGTGATGTAATACAATAGTGGGGTGAAAAAAAACTTTAAACAAACACAGAACATGGAAAACGGGGTATAGATTTGTAGAAGTGGGTACACATAGAACAGCATGGAATACGGGGTATAGATTTGTAGAAGTTGGGTACAAATAGAACTGCAGAAGGCCTATTGGCCCATATTTCTTGATATTTATATATTGGAGCGGAGTCTTGAAGTGGGTAGAATATAGTTGTGCATTAATTGCCTGTTGATTGCTGGTGTTGACTTCTTGATGTGTAGTGCCTCGCAGATGTCAAGCCGCCTGCTGTCGCTGTATCTATCAATGATTTCTGTATTGTTTGTTAAGATTTCTCTGGTGATGGTTTGGTTGTGGGAAGAGAATATATGTTCCTTAATGGAGCCCTGTTGCTTATGCATCGTTAAACGCCTGGAAAGAGATGTTGTTGTCTTGCCTATATACTGAGTTTTTTGAGGCTTACAGTCCCCAAGAGGGCATTGAAGGCATAGACGACGTTTGTCTCTTTAGAGCGTTCTGCTCCGTGTCTGAAGAGTTTCTCATGAGTAGGCTAGCCGTTTTTTTGGTTTTATAGTAAATCGTTAGTTGTTTCTTCTGATTTTTGTCTGTAGGGATAACATTTCTGTTAACAATATCATATGTAATATCACTGTAACATATTACAGTCTCCGTGGTGTAGTGGTAAGACACTCGCCTGGCGTTCCGCGAGCGCTATGTCATGGGTTCGTATCCTGGCCGGGGAGGATTTACTGGGCGCAATTCCTTAACTGTAGCCTCTGTTTAACGCAACAGTAAAATGTGTACTTGGATGAAAAAACGATTCTTCGCGGCGGGGATCGTATTCCAGGGACCTGCCCGAAACGCTACGCGTACTAGTGGCTGTACAAGAATGTAACAACTCTTGTATATATCTCAAAAAAAAAAAAAAAAATCTTCCAGGCCCCTTTCCTCCGTTTTATGAGCTGTGGAGAAGAAGTTCCTGTAAAATAGTCTAATAGGGGGTATAGGTGTTGTATTAGTTGTCTCTTCAGAGGTTGCATGGCGTTTCACTTTCCTTCATATGATGTCTTCAATGAAACCATTGGAGAAGCCGTTGTTGACTAGGACCTGCCTTACCCTACAGAGTTCTTCGTCGACTTGCTTCCATTCTGAGCTGTGGCTGAGAGCACGGTCGACATAAGCGTTAACAACACTCCTCTTGTACCTGTCTGGGCAGTCACTGTTGGCATTTAGGCACATTCCTATGTTTGTTTCCTTAGTGTAGACTGCAGTGTGGAAACCTCCGCTCTTTTCCATGACTGTTACATCTAGAAAGGGTAGCTTCCCATCCTACTCCATCTCGCAAGTGAAACGCAACACAGAATTCTCCTCAAACGCCTCTTTCAGCTCCTGCAGATGTCTGACATCAGGTACCTGTGTAAAAATGTCGTCAACATACCTGCAGTATATGGCCGGTTTCAAGTTCAAGTCGACTAAGACTTTTTTCTCGATAGTACCCATGTAGAAGTTCGCAAACAGGACACCTAGGGGAGAACCCATGGCGACCCCATCTACTTGCTTATACATGTGCCCATCCGGGCTCAAGAAGGGTGCCTCCTTAGTACAAGCTTGGAGTAGTTTCCTCAGGATATTTTCTGGTATGTCAAGAGGAGTACAGGCCGGATCACGATACACTCGGTCCATTATCATCCCGATTGTTTCATCCACAGGTACGTTGGTAAACAGTGATTCTACGTCCAACGAGGCTCTTATCCCTGTGGCCCGTGTTCCCCGCAGTAAGTCAACAAATTCCTTCGGGGACTTCAGGCTGAAGGCGCAAGGGACATAAGGAGTCAGTAAGCCGTTGAGTCGTTTCGCCAGTCTGTACGTGGGTGTGGGTATCTGGCTGATGATTGGCCGAAGTGGGTTTCCAGGCTTATGTGTCTTGACATTTCCATACGCATATCCAGGTTTATATTCCCCAATAATCTTTGGCAGGTGGAGTCCGGATTTCTTGGCATTCACAGTTTCAATCAATTTGTTGACCTTTGCTTTCAATTCGGCTGTAGTGTCCTTCGTTACCCTTTGGAATTTAGTTTGGTCAGAGAGTATGAGGTTCATTTTCGCCAGATATTCGTCTTTCTTAAGGATGACGTATATTGGCGACTTGTCGCCTCTCCTGATAACTATCTCCTTGTTCTCACGAAGGCTCTTAGCTGCCGCTTTGAGCTCGGGGGTCAGTATGGTGCTTCTGTAGTTGCCTCGATTCTTTCCTCCTTCTGCAATAAGTTCTGCTTGTAAGGTGTCTTTGGTGGTGACCTTCTTTTGTGCTTCGAGGTCAAATATGTCGTCCAACAGGATCTCCAACTCCACTTTCCGGGCCAACGCACTTGGTCTGGACATAACGTGACAGTTTATACCCAGATTTAGGAGAGTGACTTGGTCCTCAGTGAGGTTGATTCCTGCAAGGTTCAGGAAGCCGTCTCTTGGTCGTGGAATTGCCATAGGTCCTCCATATAATGTTGTGAGTTTCTTGATTATCCTTGTTTCCGTGCTGAGGTGATGTCGGTCTGTGAGGATGTCGAGGTGTTGTTCGATGCGGGTACGGAGACTTTCGTCGATGTTGCTGTTTCTCCATTCGTTTGTAGCATGAAGTAGTTGCGTTTTGTTGTCTTTGATTTCATTTTCTGCCTTGTATACCTGATTACGAATCAGATCTTGGCGATATTTTATCGTGAAGGCTTGATTCCTTGCTGCTGGGTCGTGCGTTTTAATATTGGTATATTTTGGTAGCAGTCTTTCCTGTAGACATATATTATTAAATATGACCGAAAAAGTAAGATTAATAATTCTAACACGAATTTTCTCTATTTTCCTTATGTTTCTTTTTACTGGTGACGGTAAATGAAAAATCAATTCTCCAAAATTCATTTTTATTTCTAGTCTGACGCGACACTTGAGCGCGTTTCGTAAAACTTATTACATTTTCAAAGACTTTAGTTTATCTACACACAACTTATGCCTGAAACAACATTGGCTCTTATACCTGCATTTGGGTGAGGTGATGTAATACAATAGTGGGGTGAAACACAGAACATGGAATACGGGGTATAGATTTGTAGAAGTTGGGTACAAATAGAACTGCATGGAATACGGGTATAGATTTGTAGAAGTTGGGTACAAATAGAACTGCAGAAGGCCTATTGGCCCATATTTCTTGATGTTTCTATATTGGAGCGGAGTCTTGAAGTGGGTAGAATATAGTTGTGTGTTAATTGGCTGTTGATTGCTGGTGTTGACTTCTTGATGTGTAGTGCCTCGCAGATGTCAAGCCGCCTGCTGTCGCTGTATCTATCAATGATTTCTGTGTTGTTTGTTAAGATTTCTCTGGTGATGGTTTGGTTGTGGGAAGAGAATATATGTTCCTTAATGGAGCCCTGTTGCTTATGCATCGTTAAACGCCTGGAAAGAGATGTTGTTGTCTTGCCTATATACTGAGTTTTTTGGGGCTTACAGTCCCCAAGAGGGCATTTGAAGGCATAGACGACGTTTGTCTCTTTTAGAGCGTTCTGCTCCGTGTCTGGAGAGTTTCTCATGAGTAGGCTGGCCGTTTTTTTGGTTTTATAGTAAATCGTTAGTTGTATCTTCTGATTTTTGTCTGTAGGGATAACATTTCTATTAACAATATCTTTCAGGACCCTTTCCTCCGTTTTATGAGCTGTGGAGAAGAAGTTCCTGTAAAATAGTCTAATAGGGGGTATAGGTGTTGTATTAGTTGTCTCTTCAGAGGTTGCATGGCGTTTCACTTTCCTTCTTATGATGTCTTCAATGAAACAATTGGAGAAGCCGTTGTTGACTAGGACCTGCCTTACCCTACAGAGTTCTTCGTCGACTTGCTTCCATTCTGAGCTGTGGCTGAGAGCACGGTCGACATAAGCTTTAACAACACTCCTGTTGTACCTGTCTGGGCAGTCACTGTTGGCATTTAGGCACATTCCTATGTTTGTTTCCTTAGTGTAGACTGCAGTGTGGAAACCTCCGCTCCTTTCCATGACTGTTACATCTAGAAAGGGTAGCTTCCCATCCTTCTCCATCTCATAAATGAAACGCAACACAGAATTCTGCTCAAACGCCTCTTTCAGCTCCTGCAGATTTCTGACATCAGGTACCTGTGTAAAAATGTCGTCAACATACCTGCAGTATGTGTCCGGTTTCAAGTTCAAGTCGATTAAGACTTTTTTCTCGATTGTACCCATGTAGAAGTTCGCAAACAGGACACCTAGGGGAGAAAACATGGCGACCCCATCTACTTGCTTATACATGTGCCCATCCGGGCTCAAGAAGGGTGCCTCCTTAGTACAAGCTTGGAGTAGTTTCCTCAGGATATTTTCTGGTATGTCAAGAGGAGTACAGGCCGGATCACGATACACTCGATCCATTATCATCCGATTGTTTCATCCAAAGGTACATTGGTAAACAGTGATTCTACGTCCAACGAGGCTCTTATCCCTGTGGCGCGTGTTCCCCGCAGTAAGTCGACAAATTCCTTCGGGACTATATGCGAATGAAAACTCACACCTTGCATATAGTCTTGGAGACCATTCAGGCTTGTTCGCATTTGTGTTCCTCACGTGTGCCCCAAAGAATGAGGTGATTTGGTAAAATGCTATGCCCAAGATAACCATCCAAGTGCCGGCGGGGAAGTGGTTCAAATAGCTTAGGCTATCACTTCCTTTTGTCCGGTCGTGATGGTCAAGCGGATTAAGGCGTCCCTGTAGTTACCAGTTGCTTTGCTCCTGTGAGTATGGGTTCGAGTCACTTCTGGGGTGTGAGTTTTCATTCGCATATAGTCCTGGGGACCATTCAAGCTTGTTCGCATATCTATATATATATATATATATATATATATATATATATATATATATATATATATATATAAATATATATATATATATATATATATATATATATATATATATATATATATATATATATATATATATATATATATATATATATATATATATATGCAATTGACGATCACTAAACACTGATCATTTGTATGCGGAAAAACCACAAAAAAATGGAGAAGAGAGATGAACGTTTCGACTCGTGAAAGCCGTTGTCAACATCAGACTGACTGAGAGAAGTAGAAGTAGTTCAGTTGGTTTGCCGGCTTATAAACTTTCTAAGTGGTTTGTTAAAGTTTTGTCCCGTATCGTTGGTACTATTTCTAACTCGCACTTAACTAACAATATAGACTTAGTTAATAAGCTATCTACACTAAATTTGAATTTTGATTTTAAACTAGTAAGTTTTGATGTGACTGCTTTATTCACTAAAGTACCTGTTGATGATTTGTTAGAATACCTACGTGAGGAACTGCCTAAATATAATTTGAGTTTGCAGACCAATAATGTGTTGGAACTTATCAAATTATGTATAAAAGACAATTATTTCAGTTTCAATGGAAAATTTTTCAAACAAACATTTGGAATGGCTATGGGCAATCCCCTTTCCCCAGTTTTGAGCAATTTGTATATGGAGTTCTTCGAAACAAAGATCTTATCCAGGATTATCCCCTCTAATGTAGTCTGGTTTAGGTATGTCGACGATATTTTGTGCTTATGGCCGAGTGACCAAGACCAAATTGTTTTTCTTAATGAACTTAATTCTTTGGTACCTTCAATAAAATTCACATGTGAAAATGAGGAGAATGGTACTCTTCCATTTTTGGACATTATGATTCATAGAGTCAATAGAAGGTTCAAATTTAATGTGTATAGAAAACCTACCAACGTGGGGTCGTTTGTTCATTATTATTCGAATCATCATAGTAAAGTTAAACAGGCAGTATTTTCAGGAATGTTTCTTCGAGCTTTGAGGGTATGCAGCCCTGAGTTTTTTGATGAAGAGATAACTAAAATATATGAAATTGGAAAGAGTTTACAGTACCCTAAGATGTTTTTGGATTGTTCGTTTGGGAAAGCTAAATGTACGTTTTATAATAATGTCTCCAAAGCAAAACCAGAAAATGGAAACTTATTGGTGGTACCTTATGCGATGGGATTTGAGAAACTTTCCCCAGTTTTTAAAAACCTTAATATCAATTTGGTGTTCACTAATAATACGATCAAGTCTAATTTAATAAAAAAAACTCCCCTAGTACAGCAGGTTGTGTGTATTCGATTCCTTGTAATGATTGTGAGCCTGTGTACCTTGGACAAACAGGAAAATCCTTACAATTACGTATGTCCCAACATGCTTATAGTATAAGAACTGCCCAAACGTCTAATGCTTTGTATCTACATACAAGTTTGTGTGATCACACTATTAATTGGGATGGGGCGAAACGCATTGCCAATTGCAATGGCTTTGTGGAACGGACTTTAATTGAGTCTGCGCTAATTAGTCAATATCCAAATCTTCTCAATGTTAGTACTGGTATGTACAAACTTGATCCAGTTAAAAGTTACAATATTACACAACAGTTTAAGAAAAAACTTTGATAAGGGAGGCATACAGTGTCTTATTACAATTTTATATTCAATTATTGTGTGTTCATGAGGCTTTTCCTTAATCTTCATCCTTATTCTCTGACCGCTTAATCCTCTTTGATCTTTCCTGTTTCTGGTAATCCTTTCCCCATAGATGGGTTGGTCAGGTCCAGGAGCTTACCTGCACCCTCTCTCTACTTCTCTCAGTCAGTCTGATGTTGACAACGGCTTTCACGAGTCGAAACGTTCATCTCTCTTCTCCATTTCTATGTGGTTTTTCCGCATATATATATAAATATATATATATATATATATATATATATATATATATATATATATATATAATATATATATATATATATATATATATATATATATATGTATATATATATATATATGTCGTACCTAGTAGCCAGAACGCACTTCTCAGCAACTATGCAAGGCCCGATTTGCCTAATAGGCCAAGTTTTCATGAATTAATCGTTTTTCGACTACCTAACCTACTACCTAACCTAACCTAACTTTTTTGGCTACCTAACCTAACCTAACCTATAAAGATAGGTTAGGTTAGGTTAGGTAGGGTTGGTTAGTTCGGTCATATATCTACGTTAATTTTAACTCCAACAAAAAAATTGACCTCATACATAATGAAATGGGTAGCTTTATCATTTCATAAGAAAAAAATTTGAGAAAATATATTAATTCTGAAACTTGGCTTATTAGGCAATCGGGCCTTGCATAGTAGGCCAAAAAGTGAGTTCTGGCTACTAGGTACGACATATATATATATACATATATATATATA
>WNGS01111181.1:48167174-48179105 GCA_020271785.1 Procambarus virginalis
AATGTATGATTTTGAAGCTAGGTAACGAATATATTTTAAAGATATCATCTGGATGCGGTTGAAATTGGGAATTCTGACTGCGGAAAAGATCTGAGTCATATTGCATGAAAAAATTTTTTAAACAAAAAATAATGCAATACTTTCGAAATATGACAAATAGGACACTGATTTACTTATAATGCGTTAGTAATAAAACACCTGGTGTTATTTGACAGCATACTTGCTGAATTCAGATTTTTATATGATATATTCTTCAGCTATTCTTGTTAGGCCTTCATTTAGATTATGCATGGTCAGTTTTATAGTAATACGTCGAAATGGACTAATTCACAAAAACCCTTATTAGTTCCCTCTTTGTTTATGCTCAGTCATCCTTGGGGGGGGGGGGGGGGGGGTGGGGGGTGGGGGGGGGAACAAATAGCACAGTCATGTCACCCTACTCTTCACTTTCTTTCTAAGAACATAAATTAAGATTTTCCAGTCTCTCTTTGTATGGAAGGTCACCAATTTGCGGGATTACTTTGTCGTTCTACACTGAACGCGTTTTAGTGAATTAGTCCATTCGACCGTATTACGAACGAAAAACTGACCTGCATAATCTAAATTGGGGCCTAAACAGATATAGCTGAAGAATATATCATATAAAAATCTTGAATCAGCAAGATATAGCTGCAGAATAACATCCAGGGTTTGAAATTACTATAACGCAATCTATAATTAAATCCCAGTGGTCCTATTTGCATATGTTCGAACGTATATGCATTGATTTTTTGCTTTAAATTCATGCTAATTATGACTCAGATCTTTCCGCAGTCAAATTCCCAATTTCAAACGCATCCAGCTGATATCCTGTAACTCTATGATCGTTACCTAGCTTCAGAATCATACATTTCGCATAATTAAACTACATCTGTCACCCTTTTTAACTTTCAATCCCGTTTCTAGATCGTCTTGTAGTGTTGTGAGTTCTCTTTCGTTTTTATTTCCCTCGCGATTTTCATATTGTCGGTAACGTTTTAAATATTGCTCCTCAATCGTGAATTTAAATTATGTATATTAATTATATATACAGAGGTACCAGGACAGAGCCTTCAGGCATTTACTTAGCATTCCCCGTGGCGAAGTGCTCACACACTCGCCTGGCGTTTGCTTTGATTTGAATGATTTGGATTCGCCAAAATGATTCGGCGAGTCGTATTCCGGAGAAAAATTTTAATTAATAGCTTGTCCGAAACTCATACGTACTAGTGGCTTTACAATAATGTTAAAACTCTTTATAATAAATAAAATAATAGTACCAACTCAAGCACTTCATTTATACTATTTATAATAATTAATTTGTTTCCTTTGGTATAAAAAGCCCTAATCCAGCTTAAGATGGATTACCGTAGATTACCCTCAATACCACGAACCTTTATTGTTTCTAATTAATCGTCACACTGGCATTGAATTAAAGCATTGCAAAGTTCAATCTTCCGTCCCAAGAAATTTCCTTGTCCATCTTGATCAGCATTTTGGAAATCTGGCACCTTAATAGAATTTTCTCTTACACATCTACCTTATTATACATTATCAGATTTCTCTTGTGATCACTGTTACCTGGGCCGCGCCCTATTTCAATTTAACGCTAAGTCTAAAATATTATATTCCCTTGCCTGTATAACTAATGCTAACTTCATGAATAGTTAATTCCTATTTATTGGACTAAAATTAAAGTAATTTTTAACCACTTTTTGACCTCGATACTCTAGATATGCTTTTTTCCCTAACATGCTTGCTCCCACTCTGGTGAGTTTGGTGTCCTGTATATAATCAGATTTCCCGGTAGAAATTATTAGATTATTTTTTTAATTCCACTCTAACTAAATAGTTCTCTGACACTACATTAAATATTTTCTCTGAGATATGTGGCTTCTTCCCCCGTCTCATCTAATCTGTTTTGTTATGGCCTCTAAGCCGTACTTTGGATATTGTTCGTCTTTCTCTCTACAGGGCCTCTTTCTTCACAGCGTCAACCACCCCAAGCCATGGTGAAGTTATCAAGAACTGAGCAGTAATAGCAGCACAACGGGAATGGGGGTTAAACAACACTAGACAACCATCACCACATGCACTTAAATACTATGCACAGATAATTATTTATAAGACATGTACACCAATAATATACACCACCGATAACACTCAACGTGTCACTCCCTCAGGTCACCACAAACACCTCTACGACCTTCTATCATGGGGTGTTCTCCCTCTAGCACAACTCTCAGGGCTCCTTCCCTGTGTGCCCTTCTTCTGAGGTACTCACGTCGACGAGTCCACTTTTCCAAGAAGTCATGGGTCAGTCTTCCACAATATTATTAATGTCAAAAACACTAACTACAGCAGCACGCTGGAAGGCTTCCTTTTAAAGCTTAACTAAGTCCTCTAGGTTAATCTTAACCTAGAGGACTGACGGACGTTCACTTCATCTAGAACACACTGAACCACCCTGGGATATGTTGTTCCAACACCAGTGGTTCGCTGGCTACCACAGGTGCGTCACTACCTTCAACAACCAAGTCCTTCCTGTTCCGACCGAAACAAGCCTAGTGTTCATGAGGACTGCCATTGCTGACCACTCCTCGTAAACTGTCTTCCGCCATCCAACGTACATAGCACCTCTCTAATATCACCTCTGAAAATTTTATAGTACGAAGAAAACGTGGGGGGGTATATGTTCCTGTGAGATCACAGCCTTCCAAGAGTGATCACAGAAAATGGGGTCAGGTGCGGACGACAGATGTTTGTTAACATCCTCACATCTTTCCATGTTAAATAATTTCCATATATTAATTCAATTTTATTTAATACTAGCTGAACCCTGCCACGCGTTGCTGTGGCCTAGCAACGCATGTGCGTTGTTGAGCTACAGCATCTTCCTCTGTCTCCAGTCCTCCCCCACCATTCCCTCCTCCCCCATCTCCTCTTCCACCCCAACCATTCCTCCTCCGCTGTCCCCTGTGGCCACCCAACCATTCCCGCACTTCACCGTCCGCTCATCCACCCTGCATTCCCCCTTCCTCCCCTGTCCCTTTGTCCTCCTCACCATCCACACTCCTCGCTGAAAAACTCACCCTCGTAATCCTAACCATGTCCCACTCCCCTGTCCTCATCGTCCTCCTACCATCCCCACCACTACACTATTCCCTTGTCCTACCCAACCATTCTCCATGCCCCTGTCCCCTCGTCCCCCACCATCTCATACTTCCCCGTCCTTTCCATATTAACCTCTCCCTTGTCGCTTCGTCCTCCCCAGCATCCTCCACTTCTCCCTGTCCTCTTCACCATTCCCATTCCTTGTCTGATGCATTCCAGAATTTCTGATGGTCCCCTCACTGAAATATAAGAAAAACAGGGAAAAAAACGAAATAAAAAAAAATAAAAAAAAAAAATAACCTATACCCACGAACTGAACAATATGGTAAACAACACAGCTCAAGTGCAATGCAAATGTCACACAAAATAATTAAATCAAAAATGAAAATAAATCGAAATCTATGAAAATTCAATTTGTCATTACAATCAGAAACATTGAAAATATTTGACACATGGAAATTGGTAACAGTATTTAGTGTTGCCTGGTTCTCGTTACATGCAACAGAAGGCACTATTTCTTAAAAAAATAATGTTTGTTACCTGTCATTGGTGTGGAATCTATTCATATACTTACGAAATGAACTGTATGGTAAACAACACAGCTCAATTCCAATGCAATGGTCCGCACAAATTAATTAAATCAAAATTAAAATAATTCAAATCTATGAAATTTCAAATTTTCAATGCAAATCAGAAACATGGAAAGGGAATAGTCTACAATATATGTATAGTATGTTTTCTCTTACGTGCAACAGATGGCACTGATTTTTAATTTATTTTACCTGTCACAGTGGTGCAGCTATAAAGTAGGGTAGCAAAACACGCACGTATATGAATGGAACCTTGTTGTCAAAATTTCAAAGCAATCAGTGAAGAAGAACTTTGGTGATTACAGCATGTGTTGCTTTTATGTCCAACAGATGTGCCTGTTAAGTTAAAAAAAATTAGTTTTTTCTGTCACAGGTGAGGCATGTATATAGAAAAAGTATTTAAAAAACACGCGCCTATTGAAATGCAACGATTGTATCAAAATTTCAAAGCAATTGGTAAAGAGGTTCGAAGATTTCCTCACAAGAAAAACACATGAAAAATCAACATTTTTTATAAAAAAAGCATGTTTTTTTCCCCGTCACAGTCGTGACATCCATATAGTATGTATATAAAAACCCGCTCGGATGCAAATGCAACGTTGTCTGAAAATTCAAAGCAATCAGTGAAGAACTATCGGAGATTAGGTGATTTTGAAACAAACAAACATTGACATTTTTATTTATATTCTACCATGACTTCGACCACGCATTACTGTGAGTCAGCAACGCAATGTGCATTGCTGAGGCCACAGCAACCTTCCCTGCCCCCAAGGTCCGCCACACCATTCCCCCCCTCTCGCCTCCTTCCTCTGCCTCCCAACCATTCCCTTTCTCCCCCCACATCCCTCGTCCTCCCACCATGCCCCACTCCTCTGTCCCTTTGTCCTCCCCACCAGTCCCCAATCCCCATCGCATCGCCTCGTACACACAATCCCAAACTCCCCCCGTCCCCCTCAATCTTCCCCACAATTATCCCGTCCCTTGTCCCCTCATCATCCCAATCATTCCCCACTCTCTTGTCCACTCCGTCCAAATGGTCTACTAATGTTCCCATCAGAAAATTGGGAACAACAAGTGATTCTGATGTTCCCATCACCTGAAATATAAGTAAAACAGTTAAAACATTAAATGAAAATATGAAAATATACTAAAAACATAAACTATACTCATGAAATGAATTGTATGGTAACCACGCAGCTTAATTCCAATGCAGTTCACACTAAATATTTAAATAAAAATGAAAATGAAATAGACAAATCTATGAAACTTCAATTTATCAATGCAATCAGAAACATTGAAAGTGAATTTTAACATATATTTAGTATAGCATGTGTGTTGCTCTTACATGCAACAGATTGCGCTGTTTCCAAGGAAAAGCATAGTTTTACCTGTCACAGTGTGGCATCTATACTTATACTTTCGAAATGAACAGTATAGTAAACAACACAGCTTAATTCCTACACAATGTCACACAAAATAATTCAATATAAAACAAAATAAATGAAATTTATGAAATACAAATTGATGCAATGCAATCTATAACATTGAAATGGAATTCGTGACATATTTAGTCTAGCCGTGCATGTTGCTATTATGTGCAACAAGTGGCGCTGTTTTGAAAAACGCATGTTTTAACCCGTTCCTGGTTGTGGCATCTAATAGCTAGTTATAAAAAAAAGACGCGCCTATTCGAATGCAACGTTGTGTCAAAATTGCAAAGCAATAGGTGAAGATCTTCGGAGATTACAGCGTGTGTTGCTCTAACGTCCAACAGATGACGGCTGTTTTTCAAAAAAGCAATGTTTGTTTCCTGTCACAGGTGAAGCAAGTATATAGTAGATTGTTAAAAAGATGTACCTATTCGAATGCAACGTTGTGTCAAAATTTCAAAGCAATCAGTAAAGAGGTTTCGGAAATTTCCTTCCATGAAAAACAGGTTTTCAGAAAAAGCATATTTTTTACCGTCACAGACGTGACAATCTATAGAGTATGTATCATAAAAACCTGCTCGGATGCGAATAGAAGTTGCATGAAGATTGGTTCAATGCTATCAGGTGAAAGAACTTTCGGAGATTCTGCGGTTATGCACAAACGAACATTTCATTTTTATTTCTATAGAGTTTAACTAACAGTTTCAGCATATTCTACATTCATCACTGTTCGGTTACCGCATTTAATAAGCAATTTCGTTTCCTGGATTCCTAATATTTGTATAATACACCTAATGGTATTATTAGGTTGATTCCCGTCTTCACCCTTGTCTCATTTACACACACTTTTGGACCTTCCATTACCCCTCGATGAATGACCAGCTCATCCGGCGCATGTATATCATTCTTTCAATTGAAGTTTTCCGCGATATCAATGATGATATTGCATTTAACTTGCAATATTTATCTAATCAGCAATTGGAAACTCATGTTGCTTCTGAACAGCCACTTAACATTTCCAAGTTTTTCCTTTTAGCAGAAGCACAAGGTCGTGTTCAAAGTCGCCTCCATTGCTTCTTCACTAATTCGATGGCTTTCTGTATAGTCCTCTGTAAAAGTGCATCACTTCTAACTCTTCCTATTTCATTTCCTCCTCCCCCGCATTAATACACAAAAACAGGATTTCTCCCACTTCCATCCATATCACTCATATTGTTATACAGAGTTTTTTTCCCACTCCTGCATAGCAAACCCTAAACCTGTTTTCCCGATTTCTAGCCCAAAATGACTTGCCTAAATATCTAACCTGTGAATTACCTACAACCAATATTTCTTCATTTACTGGCGCTCTCTTCTTCGTCTGACGATTATGGCCAACTTGAGCCTCCCTACACGCTCATCCTATCAAGGCGGCGAATAAAGTAAACGGTTATCACGAGAGCTGGAGAACAGCCTTGTCAGGGCTTTTCAAAGTTCCCTCCGAGTCTTTTCCTGGACCCTCCGAGACGGAGAAACTGGTTCTTTGCCGGGTTACTTTCATGGTTCTAAGACTGTCTGCATCTAAAGTGGCTCTAAGTGGTACTTTAGTGACTAATTTTATCTAAGGATACTCACCTGTATGGGTTCGCTTGGTTTGCTTAGTGAGCTCACTAGGATGGTTTTTAGTCGGCTCATTAGGATGAACCTTAGTCGGCTCACTAGGATGGGTTCTGAGTCACCTCAACGAGGATGGCAGTCTTAGTCGGGTCACTATGATGGTTTCTGAGTCACCTCACTAGGATGGTTCTTAGTCGGTTCCATTGGATGGTTCTTAGGGGTCGCCCCCCCCTCGCTAGGATGGTTCTTAGTCACCTCACTTGGTTTGCTTAGCCACCTCACTAGGATGGTTCTTAGTCGCCTCACTAGGATGGTCTTAGGCGCCTCACGCGAATTGTTCTTAGTCCGGCAATATGATAGGTTCTTAGTCACCTCACCCTTTGGTTTGTTTAGTCGCCTCACTAAGATGGTTCATAGTCGGCTCACTAGGATGGTTCATATGTCGCCTCACTAGGATGGTTCATAGTCGGCTCACTAGGAATGGTTCATAGTCGGGTCACTTGGACGGTTCTTATTCACTTTACTAGGATGTTTACTTACTAATATGGTTTCAATGCGACTCATATGATTCTGAGGCGCTTAATTAAATGATCACCGGAATGAACTCAAGATGTTGCATATTGATGCTCGAAAGCTAATTATTTTTTTAATTAAAATTAAAAAAATTTTTTAAATTGTTTTTTATTTAGAAAATATTGAGAGCAACAGTCAAATGAAAATTAATTCGTGGAAATTCTCAGAACTGTGAGGCAGAGTATTAATCCACTTTACAATCCTAAATTTCAATAAATGGTGCTGACTAATTATCAGTCTACCGAATGTGGGTTTGTTAAGGACGCACCTTTTATGACATACAAAAGTTGGGTGGGAGATGTCTGGACTGTGGCGGCTGCCGAGACCGGTGGTGGTAGCCAGTATGGTGGGAGGGCGGGGAGCGGCAGGGGCCGTCGTCCTCCACCACAGTCCCCGCAACACTGTCCACGCCCTCTACCTGGCCCTCAACCACGCCCTCTACCTGGCCCTCAACCACGCCCTCTACCTAGCCCTCGACCACGCCCTCTACCTGGCCCTCAACCACTCCTGTCCACCGCACCTTGGAAAGCGTCTTACACAGAAAGGTCAGTACATATGTGTGAGTGTGTTCTAACCTGTTCCTTTCGCGACCATCAGATCACATTCACTCCGAAACATCTGCCACTAACTCGTTACTCTTGCCATGGCACCTCTGGGGGGCTTCAATTTTCAATCGATATCTTAAGCCTGTATGTGCCAGTGAAAGTTGAGCTGCAGTTTCCGGTCTCGTCTTGTCATGCCATTGGGTAAGTTACCTAGTATAGTTACTGGGATGAGAGCTACGCTGGTAGTGTCCAGTCCTTCCCAGTACTCATTGTCGTATACAGCTTTGAAACTACTACATCTGGTGCACAGCTTTACCTTGCTCTCGACTACACTGGGCTCCATCTGGTGTACTGTTACACTTACTACACGTCCCACCTGGGGAAGGAGGCCTGGTCGAACGACCGACCCGCGGGGACTCTTAAGCCCCGAAAATACCTCAAGATAACCTCACACAAGGTTAGGTAACCAACTGTCACACACACACCGCGACGTCGTTAACCCTCTTCACACCCTACTCACCTCCGCCTAAAATATTTAAATAATTTGGGCTTACCATAAAATGCGAACCCGTTTGAAGTAAATTTTATGCTTATATCGCCTTTTGGCATCATAATGTTACAAATTGAAGTGCTAGCGAGTATATGGTGCATTATTAATGTTCGAAAATTTCCAACATTATTTACTGCCTTTTAACATAATATGCCAACTAAATTTTGTTGTTTTTTTGTGTTAATAAATTTTAACGAATGGAGGGGGGGGGGAGGGAAGAAATAAGCCTAAGTCTACCTCCCTTTGAGATGTATTTTCTTGTTCTCTAAACAGACTTGAACGTGAACATAAAACGAAATTTATCTTAGTTAGGAATAAGAGAATATACAATGCGCGATTATTGTTCCAGAAAACCGAGAGATATTTGACACACAATAAATATAGCACTCCAACACTGGAATTGAGCTAGTGTAATATAAAAATTATCGCCTTCCGACTACAAGTACTATAAAAAGGCAATGCTTGTAAATTAAGCTCAATCACCAAATATTGAGTGAATACTAACAAACCTCTGTCTCCTTCTAGAAGTTACTAATATAAATATATAACATATAATATATATATATATAATATATATATATATATATATATATATATATATATATATATATATATATATGTATATGTCGTACCGAGTAGCCAGAATGCACTTCTTCGGCCTACTATGCATGGCCCGATTTGCCTAATAAGCCAAGTTTCATGAAGTAATGTTTTTCGACTACCTAACTACCTAACCTAACCCAAACCTAACTTTTCGTGTTACCTAACCTAACCTAACCCGACAAAGGAGTTATGTTAGGTTAGGTTAGGTGAGGTTGGTTAGGTTCGGTCAATTATCTATCGTAGAATTTTAACTCCAATAAAATAAAATTGACTGCATACATAATGAAATGGGTAGCGTTATCATTTAATAAGAAAAAAATTTGAGAAAATATATTAATTCAGGAAAACTTGGCTTATTAGGCAAATCAGTCCTTGCATAGTAGGCTGAGAAGTGCGTTCCTGGCTACTAGGTACGACATATATTATATATATATATATATATATATATTATATATATATTATATTATATATAAGATAGATAATATATATATATATAATATAACATGCAAACAATGCACTGGAATGGGTCCCCCAGGACTAGAATGACGACTAGATACAGTCCTATACTGTCCGGTCGTGATGGGATCAAGGTGGTTTTAAGGCCAGCCCTTGTACATACCAGTTGCGTTGCTCCTGGGAAGTATAGGTTCGAGTCACTTCTTGGGGTGTGAGTTTTGATTCGTTATATAATAGATTATATATATCTATATATTATAATATATAATAGAATATATATAATTATGAGTACATATATATATATAACCCTGCATGTACCCTGCATGTAATCAATACTGTAACTGTTTTGTGTAATGACATTTTCAAATAAAGTTAGATAAAGATACACACATACCAAAAGAAATAGGGGTGGTAGGAGAAGAAAATATCAAAAGTGTTCAGTGAGGATCCACAAGTGCTGCTCGTGAGTACTCTTTATTTTCTTCTCCGAGGTATGGGTCCCTCACTTGCACCAGAGGTGGTACCCCTTCTAGTTAAAAAAAAAAAAAAAAAAAAAAAAAGTAATAATAGATATTATATATATATATATATATATATATCTAATATATATATAATATATACGTTTAAAATATATATAGTATATATATAATATTATATATTATATATAATATATAATTTAAAGCGGCTTTCATTTATATACCTGCATATTGGGTGAGGGTGAGATGTTACAACAGTTTTGGATGAGGTGAAAACAAACTTTCAACACAAGACAGAACACGAAACAATGGGTATAATATTGGGTAAATTAAAGGGAAAGAGTGGAAGTAACTGCCAAGGGCCGATTGACCCATATTTCCTGATGCTTCTATTAGTGTGTGTGCGGAGTCTTGAAGTGGGTAGAATATAGTTGTGCATTAATTGGCTGTTGTCGTGTTCTCTCTTGTGTTGAAAGTTTGTTTTCAACTCATCAAAACTGTTGTAACATATCACCTCACCCAAATGGGCAAGATATAAGTATATATATAGATATATATATATATATATTATATATATAGTAATTATATATATATATATTAGCTATATATATTATATATATATATATGCCTTATACTCCCAGGAGCAATGCAACTGGTATGTACAGGGAATGCCTTAACAACCACTTGACTATCACGACCGGACATAAGGAAGTGATAGCCGAGGCTATAATGAACCACTTCCCCCGCCGGCACCTGGAGGTGGTTCATATAGCCTCGGCTATCACTTCCTTATGTTCCGGTCGTGATGGTCAAGTGGTTTAAGGCATCCCTGTACATACCAGTTGCATTGCTACCTGGGAGTATGGGTTCGAGTCACTGCTGGGGTGTGAGTTTTCAGGTTGTATTCTTAGTCCTGGGGACCATTCAGGCTTGTTTGCACTTGTGTGTTCCCCACGTGTTGGCCCCCAAAAAATGAAGGTTGATTTGATAAAATGCTATCCCAAGATAACCATCCGGTTCGGCCGGCGGGAAGTGGTTCATATAGCCTCGGCTATCACGTCCTCTGATGTCCGGTCGTGATGGTCAAGTGGGTTTAAGGCATCCTGTACAATACCAGTTGCATTGCTCCTGGGAGTATGGGTTCGAAGTCACTTCTGGGGTGTGAGTTTTCAGTTTATATATATGTATATATATATACGACGGTAAACAGGCCAAATGGGATCGCCCCATGTGGAGAACATCGCCAAAGCATTGCTGGACGTAGCTTCTCTGAAGGACAGAGCGCGTCTCCTAGCTGTGCAAGCCCCCCATGCTGGGGACTTGCTGTTGGCAGTCCCTAATTCCGCCTTGGGCCACCCGCCTGGATCATCGGGGCCCTAAGTATTGGTGTTGCTCTGCGCCTTGCGCCCCTATCTCCACCGAGCACCGGTGTATTTGCGGCCAGGCACGGGCAGTCCAATACGGCAGCCATGGTCTCATCTGTCGTAAGACACAATGAAAGATTGCCAGACACGAGGCAGTCAATGACATCATCAAGAGAAGTTTGGCTACAGCTGGGTGTCAGCACAAAGGGAACCCCAGCTGTGCAGACCTGACAACAGCCAAAAAACGCCCAGATGGAGTCACCCTGCAGCATGGAGGGCAAAGGTAAACAGGTCGTATGGGATTAAACCTGTGCATCTACATTGGCTGATACCTATTTACGTTACAGCTCAGCGGAGGGAGGTGGGGCAGCTCGCATAATTAAACTACATCTGTCACCCTTTTTAACTTTCAATCCCGTTTCTAGATCGTCTTGTAGTGGTTGTGAGTCTTCTTTCGTTTTTATTTCCCTCGCGATTTTCATATTGTCGGTAACGTTTTAAATATTGCTCCTCAATCGTGAATTTAAATTATGTATATTAATTATATATAACAGAGGTACCAGGACAGAGCCTTCAGGCATTCTACTTAGCATTCCCCGTGGCGAAGTGCTCACAC
>WNGS01111181.1:48180105-48196275 GCA_020271785.1 Procambarus virginalis
ACTCGCCTGGCGTTTTGCTTTGATTTAAACGATTTGGATTCGCCAAAATGATTCGGCGAGTCGTATTCCGGAGAAAATTTTAATTAATAGCTTGTCCGAAACTCTATACGTACTAGTGGCTTTACAATAATGTTAAAACTCTTTTATATAAATAAAATAATAGTACCAACTCAAGCACTTCATTTATACTATTTATAATAATTAATTTGTTTCCTTTGGTATAAAAATGCCCTAATCCAGCTTAAGATGGATTACCGTAGATTACCCTCAATACCACGAACCTTTATTGTTTCTAATTAATCGTTCACCTGGCATTGAATAGAAAGCATTGCTAAAGTTCAATCTTCCGTCCCAAGAAATTTCCTTGTCCATCTTGATCAGCATTTTGGAAATCTGGCACCTTAATAGAATTTTCTCTTACACATCTACCTTATTATACATTAAGTCAGATTTCCTTGTGATCACTGTTACCTGGGCCGCGCCCTATTTCAATTTAACGCTAAGTCTAAAATATTATATTCCCTTGCTAGCTCATCATCAACTAATTCTAAAAATTCTTCTGCTTTGGTATTCCCTATTTTGTTATTCCAGTTTATTGGACTAAAATTAAAGTAATTTTTAACACTTTTTTGACCTCGATACTCTAGATATGCTTTTTTCCTAAACATGCTTTGCTCCCACTCTGGTGAAGTTTGGTGTCCTGTATATAATCAGATTTCCCGGTAGAAATTATTAGATTATTTTTTTAATTCCACTCTAACTAAATAGTTTCCTCTCTGACACTACATTAAATATTTTCTCTGAGATATGTGGCTTCTTCCCCCGTCTCATCTAATCTGTTTTGTTATGGCCTCTAAGCCAGTAACTTTGGATATTGTTCGTCTTTCTCTCTACAGGGCCTCTTTCTTCACAGGTCCAACCCCCAAGCCATGGTGAAGTTATCAAGATCTGAGCAGTAATAGACAACTGAAACGAGGAAGGGGGTTAAACAACACTAGACAAAACCATCACCACATGCACTTAAATACTATGCACAGATAATTATTTACAAGACATGTACACCAATACATATACACCACCGATAACACTCAACGTGTCACTCCCTCAGGTCACCACAAACACCTCTACGACCTTCTATCATGGGGTGTTCTCCCTCTAGCACAACTCTCAGGGCTCCTTCCCTGTGTGCTCTTCTTCTGAGGTACTCACGTCGACGAGTCCACTTTTCCAAGAAGTCATGGGTCAGTCTTCCACAATATTATTAATGTCAAAAACACTAACTACAGCAGCACGCTGGAAGGCTTCCTTTTAAAGCTTAACTAAGTCCTCTAGGTTAATCCTTAACCTAGAGGACTGACGGACGTTCACTTCATCTATGAACACAACTGAACCACCCTGGGATATGTTGTTCCAACACCAGTGGTTCGCTGGCTACCACAGGTGCGTCACTACCTTCAACAACCAAGTCCTTCCTGTTCCGACCGAAACAAGCCTAGTGTTCATGAGGACTGCCATTGCTGACCACTCCTCGTAAACTGTCTTCCGCCATCCAACGTACATATCACCTCTCTAATATCACCTCTGAAAATTTTATAGTACGAAGAAAACTGTATATGTTCCTGTGAGATCACAGCCTTCCAAGAGGTAACACAGACAATGGGATCAGATGTGGTCGACAGATGTTGTTAACATCCTCACAGTCTTTCCATGTTAAATAATTTCCATATCATTAATTTCAATTTTATTTAATACTAGCTGTACCCTGCCACGCGTTGCTGTGGCTCAGCAATGCATGTGCGTTGTTGAGCTACAGCATCTTCCTCTGTCTCCCAGTCCTCCCCCACCATTCCCTCCTCCCCCATCTCCTCTTCCACCCAACCATTCCTCACTTCCCTGTCCCCTTGTCCACCCAACCATTCCCCACTTCACCGTCCTCTCATCCACCCTGCCATTCCCCCTTCCTCCCCTGTCCCTTTGTCCTCCTCACCATCCCACACTCCTCTGTCCCCTCGTAATCCTAACCATTCCCCACTCCCCTGTCCTCTCGTCCTCCCTACCATCCCCCACTACCCTATTCCCTTGTCCTCCCCACCATTCTCCATTCCCCTGTCCCCTCGTCCCCACCATCCACAACTCCCCCGTCCTTTCCATTATTAACCTCTCCCTTGTCGCTTCGTCCTCCCCAGCATCCTCCACTTCCGTCCCCTGATCCTCTTCACCATTCCCCATTCCTTTGTCTGATGCATTCCCAAATTATCTGATGTTCCCCTCACTGAAATATAAGAAAAACAGTGAAAAAAACGAAATAAAAAAAATAAAAAAAAAAAATAACCTATACCCACGAACTGAACAATATGGTAAACAACACAGCTCAAGTGCAATGCAATGTCACACAAAATAATTAAATCAAAATGAAAATAAATCGAAATCTATGAAAATTCAATTTGTCATTACAATTGAAAATTTTGAAATGAAATTGTAACATATTTAGTGTTGCATGTGTTGCTCTTACATGCAACAGAAGGCACTATTTCTTAAAAAAATAATGTTTTTACCTGTCATTGGTGTGGAATCTATTCATATACTTACGAAATGAACTGTATGGTAAACAACACAGCTCAATTCCAATGCAATGTCGCACAAATTAATTAAATCAAAATTAAAATAAATTCAAATCTATGAAATTTCAAATTTTCAATGCAATCAGAAACATGGAAATGGAATAGTTACATATATAGTATAGTATGTTTTCTCTTACGTGCAACAGATGGCACTGATTTTTTAATTTTTTTACCTGTCACAGTTGTGGCATCTATAAAGTAGGGTATAAAAACACGCACGTATATTAATGGAACTGTGTCAAAATTTCAAAGCAATCAGTGAAGAACTTTTGGTGATTACAGCATGTGTTGCTTTTATGTCCCACAGATGGGCTGTTATTTAAAAAAAATTAGTTTTTTCTGTCACAGGTGAGGCATGTATATAGAAAGTATTTAAAAACACGCGCCTATTGAAATGCAACGTTGTATCAAATTTCAAAGCAATTGGTAAAGAGGTTTCGAGATTTCCTCACAAGAAAAACACATGAAAAATCACATTTTTTTATAAAAAGCATTTTTTTCCCCGTCACAGACGTGACATCCATATAGTATGTATATAAAAACCCGCTCGGATGCAAATGCAACGTTGTCTGAAAATTTCAAAGCAATCAGTGAAGAACTATCGGAGATTAGTGATTTTGAACAAACAAACATTTACATTTTTATTTATATTCTACCAGTACTCGACCACACATTACTGTGAGTCAGCAACGCATGTGCATTGCTGAGCCACAGCAACCTTCCCTGCCCCCCAGTCCTCCACACCATTCCCCCCCTCCCGTCTTCTCTGCCTCCCAACCATTCCCTTCTCCACCTCCCTCGTCCTCCCCACCATGCCCCACTCCTCTGTCCCTTTGTCCTCCCCACCATTCTCCATTCCCCCATCGCCTCGTCCACGCCATCCCAAACTCCCCCGTCCCCCTCAATCTTCCCCACAATTATCCCGTCCCTTGTCCCTTCATCATCCCAATCATTCCCCACTCTCTTGTCCAACGCCTTCCCACATGGTCTAATGTTCCCATCAGAAAATTGGGAACAACAAGTGATCTGATGTTCCCATCACTGAAATATAAGTAAAACAGTTAAAACATTAAATGAAAATATGAAAATATAAAAAATAAACTATACTCATGAAATGAATGATATGGTAAACAACGCAGCTCAATTCCAATGCAGTTCACACGAAATATTTAAATAAAATGAAAATAAATAAAAATCTATGAAAATTCAATTTATCAATGCAATCAGAAACATTGAAATGGAATTTTATCATATTTAGTATAGCATGTGTGTTGCTCTTACATGCAACAGATTGCGCTGTTTCTCAAGAAAAGCATAGTTTTACCTGTCACAGGTGTGGCATCTATACTTATACTTTCGAAATGAACAGTATAGTAAACAACACAGCTCATTTCCTACACAATGTCACACAAAATAATTCAATATAAAACAAAATAAATAGAAATTTATGAAAATAAAATTGATCAATGCAATTGGAAACATTGAAATGGAATTCGTGACATATTTAGTCTAGCGTGCATGTTGCTATTATGTGCAACAGATGGCGCTGTTTTTGAAAAACGCATGTTTTTACCCTTTCCCTGGTTGTGGCATCTATATAGTAGTTATATAAAAAGACGCGCCTATTCGAATGCAACGTTGTGTCAAAATTGCAAAGCAATCGGTGAAGATCTTTTGGAGATTACAGCGTGTGTTGCTCTAACGTCCAACAGATGGCGCTGTTTTTCAAAAAAGCATGTTTTTTCCTGTCACAGGTGGGGCATGTATATAGTAGATTTGTAAAAAGATGCGCCTATTCGAATGCAACGTTGTGTCAAAATTTCAAAGCAATCAGTAAAGAGGTTTCGAAGATTTCCTTCACATGAAGAACACAATTTTCAGAAAAAAGCATATTTTTTTACCGTCACAGACGTGACATCTATATAGTATGTACATAAAAACCTGCTCGGATGCGAATAGAACGTTGCATGAAGATTTCAATGCTATCGGTGAAGAACTTTCGGAGATTCTGCGGTTATGCACAAACGAACATTTCCATTTTTATTCCTATAGATTTAACTAACAGTTTCACATATTCTACATTCATCCACGTTTCGGTTACCGCATTTAAATAATCAATTTCGTTTCCTGGATTCCTAATATTTGTATAATACACCTTATGGTATTATTAGGTTGATTCCCGTCTCCACCCTTGTCTCATTTACACACACTTTTGGACCTTCCATTACCCCTCGATGAATGACCCCTCATCCGGCGCATGTATATCATTCTTTCAATTGAAATTTTCCGCGATATCAATGAATGATATTGCATTTAACTTGCAATATTTATCTAATCAGCAATTGACTCCATGTGCTCTGAACAGCCACTCATTTCCAATTTTTCCTTTTTAGCAGAAAGCACATCTGTTCCAAGTCCCTCCATTGCTCTTCACTAATTCGATGGCTGTCTTTATCCTCTGTAAAAGTGCATCACTTCTAACTCTTCCTATTTCATTTCCTCCCGCATTAATACAAATAACAGGATTTCTCCCACTTCCAGCCATATCACTCATATTGTTAATAATATTTTTTTTCCCACTCCTGCATAGCAAACCCTAAACCTGTTTTCCCGATTTCTAGCCCAAAATGACTTGCCTAAATATCTAACCTGTGAATTACCTACAACCAATATTTCTTCATTTACTGGCGCTCTCTTCTTCGTCTGACGATTATGGCCAACTTGAGCCTCCCTACACGCTCATCCTTCAAGGCGGCGAATAAATTAAACGTTATCACGAGAGCTGTAGACAGCCTTGTCAGGGTCTTTTCAAGTCCCTCCGAGTCTTTTCCTTGACCCTCCGAGACGAGAACTGGTTCTTTGCCGGGTTACTTTCATGGTTCTAAGACTGTCTGCATCTAAAGTGGCTCTAAGTGGTACTTTAGTGACTAATTTTTATCTAAGGATAATCACCTGTATGGTTCGCTTGGTTTGCTTAGTGAGCTCACTAGGATGGTTTTTAGTCGGCTCATTAGGATGGACCTTAGTTGGCTCACTAGGATGGTTCTGAGTCACCTCACTAGGATGGCTCTTAGTCGGGTCACTAGGATGGTTCTGAGTCACCTCACTAGGATGGTTCTTAGTCGGTTCCATTGGATGGTTCTTAGTCGCCTCGCTAGGATGGTTCTTAGTCACCTCACTTGGTTTGCTTAGCCACCTCACTAGGATGGTTCTTAGTCGCCTCACTAGGATGGTTCTTAGGCGCCTCACGAGAATTGTTCTTAGTCGGCAATATGATGGTTCTTAGTCACCTCACTTGGTTTGTTTAGTCGCCTCACTAAGATGGTTCATAGTCGGCTCACTAGGATGGTTCATAGTCGCCTCACTAGGATGGTTCATAGTCGGCTCACTAGGATGGTTCATAGTCGGGTCACTTGGACGGTTCTTATTCACTTTACTAGGATGTTTACTTACTAATATGGTTTCAATGCGACTCATATGATTCTGAGGCGCTTAATTAAATGATCACCGGAATGAACTCAAGATGTTGCATATTGATGCTCGAAAGCTATTATTTTTTTAATTAAAATTAAAAAAATGTTTTAAATTTTTTTTATTTTATAAAATATTGAGAGCAACAGTCAAATGAAAATTAATTCGTGAAATTCTCATAACTGTGAGGCAGGTATTAACTCACTTTACAATCTAAATTTAATAAATGTGTGCTACTAATTATCAGTCTACGAATGTGGGTTTTGTTAAGACGCACCTTTTATGACAATAAAAAGGTTGGTGGAGATGTCTGGACTGTGGCGGCTGCCGGAGACGGTGGTGGTAGCCATAGGTGGGAGGGCGGGAGCCAGGGCCGTCCTCCTCCACCACAGTCTCCGCAACACTGTCCACGCCCTCTACCTGGCCCTCAACCACGCCCTCTACCTGGCCCTCAACCACGCCCTCTACCTAGCCCTCGACCACGCCCTCTACCTGGCCCTCAACCACTCCTGTCCACCGCACCTTGGAAAGCGTCTTACACAGAAAGGTCAGTACATATGTGTGAGTGTGTTCTAACCTGTTCCTTTCGCGACCACAGATCACATTCACTCGAAACATCTGCCACTAACTCGTTACTCTTGCCATGGCACCTCTGGGGGGCTTAATCTTCAATCGATCATCTTACCTGTATGTGCCAGTGAAAGTTGAGCTGCAGTTTCCGGTCTCGTCTGTCATGCATTGGTAATTACCTAAGTATAGTTACTGGATGAGAGCTACGCTGGTAGTGTCCAGTCTTCCCAGTACTCATTGTCGTATACAGCTTTGAAACTACTACATCTGGTGCACAGCTTTACTTGCTCTCGACTACACTGGGCTCCATCTGGTGTACTGTTAACACTTTACACGTCCCACCTGGGGAAGGAGGCCTGGTCGACGACCGGGCCGCGGGGACTC
The DNA here is from genome assembly GCA_020271785.1 of Procambarus virginalis. Classification (NCBI taxonomy): domain Eukaryota; kingdom Metazoa; phylum Arthropoda; class Malacostraca; order Decapoda; family Cambaridae; genus Procambarus; species Procambarus virginalis. The sequence goes on from WNGS01111181.1 coordinate 48,187,152, forward strand.
TAAGCCCCGAAAATACCTCAAGGTAACACCACCTCTAGGTAACCACCTGTCACCACACACCGCGACGTCGTTAACCCTCTTCACACCCTACTCACCTCCGCCTAAAATATTTAAATAATTTTTACCATAAAATGCGACCCGTTTGAAGTAAATTTTATGCTTATATCTCTTTTTGCATCATAATGTTTACAAATGAGTGCTAGCGAGTATATGTGCATTATTAATGTCGAAAATTTCCAACATTATTTACTGCCTTTTAACATAATATGCCAAATAATTTTGTTGTTTTTTTTGTGTTAAATAAAATTTTAACGAATGGAGGGGGGGGGGAGGGAAGAAATAGCCTAAGCTACTCTCCCTTTGAGATGTATTTTCTTGTCTCTAAACATACTTGAACTTGAACATAAAACGAAATTTATCTTAGTTAGGAATAAGAGAATATACAATGCGCGATTATTGTTCCAGAAAACCGAGAATATTTGACACACAATAAATATATCACTCCAAACTGGAATTGACTAGTTTAATATAAAAATTATCGCTCTTCCGACTACAAGTACTATAAAAGCAATGCTTTAAATTAACTCAATCACCAAATATTGAGTGAATACTAACAAACCTCTCCTTCTAGAAGTTAATATATATATATATATATATATATATATATATATATATATATATATATATATATATATATATATATATATATATATATATATATATATATATATATGTCGTACCTAGTAGCCAGAATGCACTTCTCGGCCTACTATGCATGGCCCGATTTGCCTAATAAGCCAAGTTTTCATGAAGTAATGTTTTTTCGACTACCTAACCTACCTAACCTAACCCAACCTAACTTTTTCGGTTACCTAACCTAACCTAACCTAAAAAGATATGTTAGGTTAGGTTAGGTAGGGTTGGTTAGGTTCGGTCATATATCTACGTTAATTTTAACTCCAATAAAATAAAATTGACTTCATACATAATGAAATGGGTAGCTTTATCATTTAATAAGAAAAAAATTTGAGAAAATATATTAATTCAGGAAAACTTGGCTTATTAGGCAAATCAGTCCTTGCATAGTAGGCTGAGAAGTGCGTTCTGGCTACTAGGTACGACATATATATATATATATATATATATATATATATATATATATATATATATATATATATATATATATATATATATATATATATATATAAATGCAAACAAGCCTGAATGGTCCCCAGGACTAGATACGACTAGATACATTCCTTATGTCCGGTCGTGATGGTCAAGTGGTTTAAGGCATCCCTGTACATACCAGTTGCGTTGCTCCTGGGAGTATAGGTTCGAGTCACTTCTTGGGGTGTGAGTTTTCAGTTATATATATATATATATATATATATATATATATATATATATATATATATATATATATATATATATAACCCTGCATGTACCCTGCATGTAATCAATACTGTAACTTTTTTGTGTAATGACATTTTCAAATAAAGTTAGATAAATATACACACATACCAAAAGAATAGGGGTGGTAGGAGAAGAAAATATCAAAGTGTTCAGTGAGGATCCACAAGGTCTTCTCTGAGTACTCTTTATTTTCTTCTCCGAGGCTATGGGTCCCTACACTTGCACCAGAGGTGGTACCCCTTCTAGGTTAAAAAAAAAAAAAAAAAAAAAAAAAATATATATATATATATATATATATATATATATATATATATATATATATATATATATATATATATATATATATATATATATATATATATAATTTAAACGGCTTTCATTTTATATACCTGCATTTGGGTGAGGTGATATGTTACAACAGTTTTGGATGAGGTGAAAACAAACTTTCAACACAAGACAGAACACGAAACAATGGGTATAATATTGGGTAAATTAAAGGGAAGAGTGGAAGTAACTGCCAAGGGCCGATTGACCCATATTTCTTGATGCTTCTATATTGGTGCGGAGTCTTGAAGTGGGTAGAATATAGTTGTGCATTAATTGGCTGTTGTCGTGTTATGTCTNTGACCGTGAACATCTGCTTCAATGTCAGACGAAACCATACAACGCCTCTTTGACTCTGGGCATAGGATTACACATGAGCTTATCACAAGTTCTGTAAAACTACATTTGCAGTAAGGTAACGTATCAGATGCAAAATAAGAGACACTGCTCTAGAATTCCACACAACATTGGTTGCAGGAAATCTAATCTTACAACTCAGTGGAGTAAATTTGCTACTCACAGCAACAGTTCTAGATAAAGATGACACAGTCCTTTATTACAAGGAAGAATGGGTCTTGTGGCACAACAACAGTTTGGATTAAAGCCCTCAGAACACTCTAACTCGAATTACTCAATGTTAAACAATTGATCCACCTGAAACAAGAATAACTGGCCACAACACTCTGCAATTTAGGCCCAGAAGGAATATTATCATTATTAACTGTTATTATCACTTTATTACATTTATTAATATTATCACATTATTAACACATTTTTATCACAAAAAATCCAAATTGCCCTTACATGACATAATATTGAGATGCTTGGAGTACTGCCAGTTTACAATCAATAAATCTACAAACTGGGTCACATCCTCACGGACAACTGAAGAGGGAGACTCAATAGGTCTCCAACTGCTCGTCAGAAGATGATCATTTGGATGATCTCCCACACTCTCCAACAATGGATCTAACTTACGGACTGTCTCCTAACTACTCTCAGATAATTTGGGGTCAGTCCTGTTTAACTTACACAAAGTCACTGACACAAACTCTGGAGCGAGCAGGTAAGTAACTGGTACTCTGGCCTCCACCCCATCACCATCAACTAGGCAAGGGCTAGGATGGGCCTCTACAAGTGACTCACTCTCGACGTCCAGGTTGGCCAAAATTGAATCCAGAAAATCCTCCTCCCACTTCGCCTTTGAAGGGGGTCCTGGTCTCTGGAACAATAATTACCTTGGTAGTGACAGAACTGACAACTGGAACACTAATAGAACTGGATTTAGCACACGTAGGGTAGACAACACCATCCTCTACATCTGGGTGTTCACTCACAACACCATCCTCTACATCTGTCTGTTCACTCACAGAACTGGACTCATCACAGGCAGGGTAGATAACACCATCCACTGCATCTGGCTATGCCAGCACACAACTAGGGGTTAGTAAACATGAGAGGACACTCTGTCCCAATAACCTGACACTTGTCAAAATCATTAGCGACAATAACATCAACCCCAGGGATGGACAACTGCTCACTAACTGCTAACGTGCACCAACCTGGTGTAATAGCTGACTTCAGATGAATTTTAACTAATGTTACACATTGGATATGACCTCCAAATCCCTGCAATAATACTACTTCACTAGTGTCCTCTGTGCTAACAGAGCACGGAGAGAAGATGAGAACACGGTGAGAAATTATAGTTTGGGAAGCACCAGTATCCCTTAATAACTGCACTGGCTTCCAACTTCCACTGGTACAAAGTAATTCATCTGAATACAAGTACAATTTAAAGTTAGTCAACCAATTGGGCGTGACTGGAACAACATTAGAATTAATGGGTTGCATCCCCTGTCTCATAATCTGACCGGTAGGTCTCAACTCAGGGGGCAAGGAATAAAATGAATTTATTACATGACCTCTTCTTTTGCGTGCAATATCTGCTGGTGGTCGAAACAGCCGAACCAACTGCAGGTTTAGATACTATATTATTTGAGGGGTGACAACCCAGTCTATTTTTTCTCAATCCTTGGCTTTGCAGAGAAGAAATTATATGAGTATGTGGGTTAACTGGTCTCGTCTGGAAAACTTTAGATTTAGGAACATGGTAATTAGTCTTAGAATTATAAGCATTAGACTGTGCTCGAAAAGGCACCTTAGTGAGTAACTCATATTCGTCTGGTAGCTTGGCTAGTTGAATAATGTCAGTGGTCTGTTTATGCTCAACTGTAAACACGGCTAATTCATCTGGTAGACACCTTAAAATCTCTGTAACTATGAGGTTTCTCAAATTCTCGAAATCTGTAATTGAAATTGCTTTTACCCATCTGTCAAAATGATTAATTTTTACTTTGGCAAAATCAGAGACAGTTTGATCCTATGCTCTCTTAAAACCTATAAATTTTTGTTTATAGGCCTCTGGGATTTGCTGGCATTCATTTAAGATGCTCCGTTGAACAAAGTTAAAGTCAAAAGAATTAGCGACAAGAAGAGATGCAAACACTTCCTGGGCTTTTCCTCTAAATTGTCCTTGCATGATGGCAATCCACAGGCCAATTCATACCGACTGCTAACGTTTGAAAATGCAAAAAGAATATTTCTGGATCCTCCTCATTAAATTGGGGTAAATCCACATGTTTCCTAAATTTTGAACGGTTATCGGTACTTCCTGTATGATTACTAGTGTTACCATGCCCTGCTGCAATTCTCTGTTCCTCTAATCTGTTAATATTTATTGCTATATTCTGTTGAACCTCTAACTGCTTGGTTTGTTGTTCCTTTAGTTTCAACTGTGTCTCAATCCTTCTGTTCTGTGCCTTTAGTTCCACCTGTTGCTGTTTACTTTGAGGTTCCAGCTCCAACTGTTTTTGCTGGTTTTGAGCCTCAAGCATCTGCAGCTGTCTCCAACTCTAACTGCTTTTGGCGATTCTGCATCTTCAACTTCTGTTTCTCTGATTCTAATCCAGCTATCTCCTACTTGGATTGCATCTCTAAACATATAATTGCCACCTGGTCACTTGACTCTTTTCTAACTCCTCTAACCACTCCTCGTCAAGTTTCTCTTCCTCCACCAAATGGGTGACAATCACTCTCACTAACTGGGCAATTAACATTCTCTTGTAAACTGTGAGATTAACCATTCCAGTCATGTACAACAACCCAGACTTCTTCAAGTCTTTAATTACACCAACATTCGGCTGCTGCACCAACAAAGCAATTTGTTCTTCCTTGATCAGACTAATTAGCACTAACAGCAAATTATAACAACACTGAAGGTTTGCTTGGCCGCTGGACCTAAACTACAACACTTACCTTAAATCGTGAAGCGTTGAAAAAACTCCACAAGTAGCTCAGACCGACACTGAGAACCTCTTAGCAGGCTTTATTGGCACTAGATAAACACAGTACCTAGGAAGGCATTAACATTTAATGACATGTACCAATCTTTTGTACATTAAATTATGGAAATTAATTCTCACGAACATAGGCCCTAATTTTGTTAAGGCCTCTAACATCTGAGTATGATTCCTCTGCTTTTTCAGTTGTAAAATGTAATTATATACGGCTTTGCCTATTACAATCGTATAGCGTAAAATGAGACAACTGCCAAGTAAAGTAAACAAGTGAGACAAGTAAAGCAATATACTTAATGTAAGCATAACAAAGAAACAATAACATAAAATTCAAGCATTAGATATCTCTAGAAATGTTTAACTGTAATAATGAGGTGTAATCACATATAATAAGCACTGATCAAGTGAGTATGAATAAATGGATATAATATATAAATCTACCAGATACATAGCTATGTTAATTGAGCAAAAACAAACTCCACAGACTTATCTACTATACTGCAGATCCTCTCCAGCCAGTTCCACCCACGCGACTGGCGTGCTAAAGCCTGCTTGGCATGGTGTCTACAAGTTACCAAAATAGATCACACAAAATTACTCTCAGATACTCTGCTAGCCGAGAGCAATACTTATGAACTTATTTATAAATACAGTTATATATATTTAACACTACTAAGGTGTAATTAAAAAAAATGTACATACAAGAACAATGAATAATTACAAAAGGGAATCAGGATGACAGGTTGGATACACGGCTGGTGTCATTGGAGGCTCCATATAAGGGCATTCCACCTAATTGGATGTCACTGTTCCACACACATGAATAAACATGCAATAATAACAAAGAAATAAATCCTACAAGCACACTACAGTATGCTATAGTTAACTCAAACCATATTTACAAGAAAACAAATGGACATTATGTATATGCACGCATAGACGCGATAAAGCACCTAAATTATTGGGATCGTCTCAAAGCTCTCCAAATGTACTCACTAGAAAGAAGACGAGAGAGATATCAAATAATATACACCTGGAAGATACTGGAGGGCCAGGTCCCAAATCTACACAGTAAAATAACAACGTACTGGAGTGAACGATATGGAAGAAAATGCAGAATAGAACCAGTGAAGAGCAGGGGTGCCATAGGCACAATCAGAGAACACTGTATAAACATCAAAGGTCCGCGGTTGTTCAACGTCCTCCCAGCAAGCATAAGAAATATTGCCGGAACAACCGTGGACATCTTCAAGAGGAAACTAGATTTATTCCTCCAAGGAGTTCCGGACCAGCCGGGCTGTGGTGGGTATGTGGGCCTGCGGGCCGCTCCAAGCAACAGCCTAGTGGACCAAACTCTCACAAGTCAAGCCTGGCCTCGGGCCGGGCTTGGGGAGTAGAAGAACTCCCAGAACCCCATCAACCAGGTATCAACCAGGTATGTTATCTCCCAATAACTGAGGAATGATTATAGGAACATAAATACTTTATCATTATAGATGCCATGTCAAGTATTATTGATTCATAACACCTAGTAAAATAAATGGCCAATGGCAAAGCCTTAGTAACATTATTGACTGAAAGGTGAGATTATGTTAACCTATTTGGTGGTAAATCTTCATTAAATTAGCAATACAGTGCCTGCATGAATATTATTTATTCAGGGTAGGGAAGAGCCTGTTCATGCACAGCAGACATGTCAGCACTGAAGCGTCCTTGAATATCAGCAAGTTCTCCTGCGTCCTGCGTCATATAAATGAATCCAACCCCCATAAGATGGACAATATGCAACCTCTCTTAGAAATTCCATATATAAAGTGCTTTTATATCGTGTGCTGTTCGGACGCCAACAGTGTAATCTGCCATGAGTCGCTGACGTGAATGTGTTCTCATCACTAAAGATTACTTATACCCAGTAATCGAGATATTCAGTGACATATCTACTGGCAAAAACCAATCTTGGTTCTCTACGACACTCTTGAGGTTTACCTTTTTTGGCTGCAGTCTAGTGAAAGATGTCGGCTTCATGAAGTCGGTTTCGCACTGTGTCCAGATACCTCTATGAAGATGATGAATCGTTATAATGTGGCTGAAGATATGATGATCTAACCACACACCAGAAGTTAAGGAGACGACAACGTTTCGGCCCGTCCTGGATCATTATCAAGTCGATTGTGATGGGAGCGAGGGAGGGAAGCACAGGAAAGGCAATAGTGAATTGAGAAGCGGATGAGAGGAGGTAGAAGTAGAGATCAAGGCGAAAGGGTAAGAACAAGAAGAAAAAAACGGATACGGAGGAGATAGTTGTAATAATAGGGGGTCGGAAGAAAGGGAATGTAAGAATAAGAGGAATCTGCAACATTGAAACCCAGAGAAAATAAGAATGAAATGGGTCGGGCTGCGCGGTCCGACTCAGGGAAAGACCGGCTCCCGGTCTAACTTGGAGCCCCAGCCCATTTTACTAATTTTACTCTGGATTTCAATGTTTCCTATCGAATGCAGAGGTGTAGTTGAGCATGAACGTACAAGAGGTCATGATACCAAAGAATAAAAAATGATGCAGAGTACTTGCAAAGCATAGAAATTGCTCTCACAGAAAGAGATTATAATAGGCTTCGAATATTTAGACAAGTCTTATGACTAACCTTCATTAGGTGAAGGTTAGTTAGTAAGATCACTAAGTAGATGAGTAAAAGATGAAAATCATAAAAAAAATGCATAATATTTTGTCGGAAACATTGATTTGCATACGAAATGATGACCTTATTAGTGAAATTATTAATACAATGTTGGGTGGGGACTTTTCTTCTTTGAAGATGAAAAACTATATAAAGTTAATTTCTTTCTACTCTGTTAATTTCTAAAGTTTATCAAAGTGCGATACTTTTTTTTTTTAAAGTGAGACAGATTTTCGGTGTGCCTCAGTTTTCAGTGTGACTGAGTTATTCAGAGTGACTTATTTTTTCAAAGTTAGTTTTTCAGAGAGACTTTTTCAGAGTGACTTAATTTTTTTCAGATAGATTTAGTTTTCAGTTATTTGTTTTTTTCAGAGAGATTTAGATTTCAGTGATTTGTTTTTTTCAGAGAGATTTAGTTTTCAGTGATTTAGTTTTTTCATAAAGATTTATTTTTTCAGAGAGATTTAGTTTTTCAAAGTGATTTAGTTTTCAGAGAGATTTAGTTTTTCAAAGGGATTTAGTTGTCAGAGTGAATTACTTTTCAGCCTAGCATTGATGATAAGAGTTAATTAGATGTACAGAATGTCATAGTTCATCAAGTGAGTTAGTTTATAAAAGCGAGATTTTTTTCAGTCACTTTTTTCAGACGGACCTACTTTCTCAGTTTGACTTAGTTGACCAGAGAAACAGTTGGCAGAGTAAGAAAATATTTCACTGACTGTTTCCAGAGTGTGATAGTTTTCAGGGTGACAGAGTTGGTTGTTCAGAGTGAGTTGGTTGTTCAGAGTGAGTTAGTTGTTCAGAGTGAGTTGGTTGTTCAGAATGAGTTAGTTATTCAGAGTGAGTTGGTTGTTCAGAGTGAGTTAGTTGTTCAGAGTGAGCTACCTATTCAATTTAGTTTTAGAGTATCTTAGTTTTTTTCAGAGTGAGATAGTTTCAGTGATTAGTTTTTAGATTTTCAGAGAGATTTGTTTTTCAGTTGTTAGCATTGTTGATCAGAGTTAGTTAGTTGTTCAGAGTGAGATAGTTTATTAGTTCAGAGAGATTTGGTTTTCAGTTGCTAGCATAGTTGATCAGAGTTAGTTGTTCATAGTGAGATTATTGAGTGACTTAGTTTATCAAAGCGAGTTATTTAATTTGTTTCAGAGTGATTTACTTTTTCAGAGGGACTTACTTTTTCAGTGTGAGTTAGTTGATCAGTGATTTAGTTTAACAAAGTGAGTTAGTTTTCACTGTCTGTTTCCAGAGTGTGTGTCAGTTTAAGAGTGAGATAGTTTTCAGAGCGCAATGGATTTCAGAGTTAGTTAATCAGAGTGACTTAGTTGATCATAGTGAGACAGATGGTTAGAG
>WNGS01111181.1:48215926-48230233 GCA_020271785.1 Procambarus virginalis
ACTGAAAACTCACCCCAGAAGTGACTCGAACCCATACTGCCAGGAGCAACGCAACTGGTATCTACAGGACGCCTTAATCCACTTGACCATCACAACCGGACAAAAGGAAGCGATAGCCGAAGCTATTTGAACCACTTCCCCGCCGGCACTCGGATGGTAATATTGGTCATAGCATTTTATCAAATCACCTCATTCTTTGGGGCAACACGTGAGGAACACAAATGCGAACAGGTGAATGGACCCCTGGACTATATACAACTGAAAACTTACACCCCAGAAGTGACTCGAACCCATACTGCCAGAAGCAACGCAACTGGTATCTACAGGACGCCTTAATCCGCTTGACCATCATGACCGGACAAAAGGAAGTGATAGCCGAAGCTATTTGAACCACATCCCCGCCGGAACTCGGAAGGTAATCTTTGGGCATAGATTTTATCAATTCACCTCATTCTTCGGGGCAACACGTGAGGAACGCACACAACTATATCAACTAGTTGTGTGTGTGTAAACTAAAGTCTTTGAAAATGTAATAAGTTTTACATAACGCGCTCAAGTGTTGCGTCAGACTAGAAATAAAAATGAACTTTGGAGAATTGATTTTTCAGTTACCATCAACAGTGAAAAAGAATATAAGAAACATTGAGAAAATTCGTGTTAGAATTATTAATCTTACTTTTTCGGTCATATTTAATAATATATGTCTACAGGAAAGACTGCTACCAAAATATACTAATATTAAAACACACGATCCAGCAGCAAGGAATCAAGCCTTCACGATAAAATATCGCCAAGATCTGATTCGTAATCAGATACATAAGGCAGAAAATGAAATAAAAGACAACAAAACGCAACTACTTCATGCTACAAACCAATGGAGAAACAGCAACATCGACGAAAGTCTCTGTACCCGCATAGAGCAACACCTCGACATCCTCACAGATAGACATCACCTCAGCAGCGAAACCAGGATAACCAAGAATCTGACAACGTTATATGGAGGACCTATGGCAATTCCACGACCAAGAGACGGCTTCCTGAACCTTGCAGGAATCAACCTCACTGAGGACCAAGTCACTCTCCTAAATCTGGGTATAAACTGTCACGTTTTGTCCAGACCAAGTGAGATGGCCCGGAGAGTGGAGTTGGAGATCCTGTTGGACGACATATTCGACATCGAGACACAAAAGAAGGTCACCACCAAAGACACCTTACAAGCAGAACTTATTGCGGAAGGAGGAATGAATCGAGGCAATTACAGAAGCACCTTAATGTCCCCTGAGCTCAAAGCGGCAGCCTTCGTGAGAACAAGGAGATAGTCATCAGAAGAGGTGACAAGTCGCCAATATACGTCATTCTTAAAAATATACGAATATCTGGCGAAAATGAACCTCATTCTCTCTGACCAAACTAAATTCCAAAGGGTAACGAAGGACACTACAGCCGAATTGAAGGCAAAGGTCAACAAATTGATCGAAACTGTGAACGCCAAGAAATCCGGACCCCACCTGCCAAAGATTATTGGGGAATATAAGCCCGAATATGCGTATGGAAATATCAAGACACATAAGCCTGAAAACCCACTTCGGCCAATCATTAGCCAGATACCCACACCCACGTACACACTGCGAAGCGACTCAACGGCTTGCTGACTCCTTATGTCTCTTGCACCTTCAGCCTGAAGTCTCCAAAGGAATTTGTTGACTTACTGAGGGGAACACAAGCCACAGCGATAAGAGCCTCGTTGGACGTAGACTCACTGTTTACCAACGTACCTGTGGATGAAACAATCGGGATGATAGCGGACAGAGTGTATCGTGATCCGGCCTGTACTCCTCTTGACATACCAGAAAACATTCTAAGGAAACTACTCCAAGCTTGTACTAAAGAGGCACCCTTCTTGAGCCCAGATGGGCACATGTATAAGCAAGTAGATGGGGTCGCCATGGGTTCTCCCCTAGGTGTCCTGTTTGCGAACTTCTTCATGGGTACCATCGAACAAAAGGTTCTAGTCGATATGAACTTGAAACCGGCCATATACTGCAAGGTATGTTGACGACATATTAAACACAGGTACCTGATGTCAGACATCTGCAAGTGCTGAAGGAAGCATATGAGCAGAATTCCGTGTTGCGTTTCACTTACGAGATGGAGAAGAATGGGAAACTACCCTTTCTAGATGTAACAGTCATGGAAAGGAGCGGAGGTTTCCACACTGCAGTCTACACTAAGGAAACAAACATAGGAATGTGCCTCAATGCCAACAGTGACTGCCCAGACAGGTACAAGAGGAGTGTTGTTAACGCTTATGTCGACCGTGCTCTCAGCCACAGCTTAGGATGGATGCAAGTCGATGAAGAACTCTGTAGGATAAGGCAGGTCTTAGTCAACAATGGCTTCTCCAATGGTTTCGTTGAAGACATCATAAGAAGGAAGGTGAAACGCCATGTAACCTCTGAAGACATAACTAACACAACACCTGTACCCCCTATAAGACTATTTTGCAGGAACTTTTTTTCCACAGCTCATAAAACGGAGGAAAGGGTCATGAAAGATATTGTTAATAGAATAATAATAGGTCATGAAAGATTATTGTTAATATTGTTATCCCTACAGACAAAAATCAGAAGATACAATTGACGATTTACTGTAAAACCTAGAAAACTGCAAACCTACTCATGAGAAACTCTCCAGACACAAAGCAGAACGCTTTGAAAGAGACCAATGTCGTCTATGCCTTCAAATGCCCACTTGGGGACTGTAAGTCTCAAAGAACTCAGTATATAGGCAAGACAACAACATCTCTTTCCAGGCGATTAACGATGCATAAGCAACAAGGCTCTATCATGGAACATATAATCTCTTCCCACAACCAGACCATCACCAGAGAAGTCTTAACAAAGAACACGGAAATCATCGATAGATACAGCGATAGCAGGTGGCTTGATATCTGCGAGGCACTACACATTAAGAAGTCAACACCAGCAATCAACAGCCAATTAACACACAATTATATTCTGCCCACTTCAAGACTCCGCTCCAATATAGAAGCATCAAGAAATATGGGCCAATAGGCCCTCTGCAGTTACTTTTATTCTTCCCTTTAGCTTATACCCATTGTTTCATGTTCTGTGTTGTGTTGAAAATTTGTTTTCACCTCATCCAAAACTATTGTAACATATCACCTCACCCAAATGCAGGTATAAAAAAGTCAAAGCTGTTTAAATTATGTTCAGTTATAGTTGTGTGTGTGTAAACTAAAGTCTTTGAAAATGTAATAGGTTTTACGAAACACGCTCAAGTGTCGCGTCAGACTAGAAATAAAAATGAACTTTAGAGAATTGATTTTTCAGTTACCATCAACAGTGAAAAAGAATATTAGAAACATTGAGAAAATTCGTGACCGAAAAAGTAAGATTAATAATTCTAACACGAATTTTCTCAATATTTCTTATGTTTCTTTATACTGTCGATGGTAACTGAAAAACCAATTCACCAAAATTCATTTTTATTTCTAGTCTGACGCGACGCTTGAACGTGTTTCGTAATAACGTATTACATTTTCAAAGACTTTTGTTTACACATACAGAGCTGTAACCTGAAAACACTTAACCGTGTTTTACTTATTCTAATGCTAAACAGCTTGTCTTACATACTCGCATTTGGGTGAGGTGATATGTTACAACAGTTTTGGATGAGGTGAACAAACTTTTGACCAACACAACACAGAACACGGTGCAATGGGTATAAATTGGATAAGTGAGAAGAAAGAATGGAAGTAACTGCAAAGGGCCTATTGGCCTATACTTCCTCTTGATGCTTCAATATTGGTACGAAGTCTTGAAGTGGGTAGAATATAGTTGTGCATTAATTGGCTGTTGATTGCTGGTGTTGACTTTTTGATGTGTAGTGCCTCGCAGATGTCAAGCCTGTCAAGCCTGTCAAGATGTCGCAGATGTCAAGCTATCACTGTATCTATCGATGATTTCTGTTTTGTTTGTTAAGACTTCTCTGGTGATGGTCTGGTTGCGGGAAGAAATTATACGTTCCTTAATGGAACCCTGTTACTTATGCACTGTTAATCGCCTGGAATGAGATGTCGTTGTCTTGCCTATATACTGAGTTCTTTAGGGCTTACAGTCCCCAAGTGGGCATTTGAAGGCATAGACGACGTTGGTCTCTTTTAAGGCATTCTGCTTTGTGCTTAGAGAGTTTTTCATGAGTAGGTTGGCCGTTTTTTGGGTTTTATAGTAAATCGTCAATTGTATCTTCTGATTTTTGTCTGTAGAGATAACGTTCCTATTAACAATATCTTTCAGGACCCTTTCCTCCGTTTTATGAGCTGTGGAAAAGAAGTTCCTGTAAAATAGTCTAATAGGGGGTACAGGTGTTATGTTAGTTAACTCTTCAGAGGTTGCATGGCGTTTCACCTTCCTTCTTATGATGTCTTCAACGAAACCATAGGAGAAGCCGTTGTTGACTAGGACGTGCCTTACCCTACAGAGTTCTTCGTCGACTTGATTCCATCATGAGCTGTGACTGAGAGCATGGTCGACGTAAGCGTTGACAACACTTCTCTTGTACCTGTCTGGGCAGTCACTATTGGCACTGAGGCACATTCCTATGTTTGTTTCCTTAGTGTAGACTGTAGTGTGGAAACCTCCGCTCCTTTCCCTGACTGTTACATCTAGAAAGGGCAGCTTCTCATCCTTCTCCATCTCGTAAGTGATACTCAACACAGAATTCTGCTCGAATGCCTCCTTCAGCTCCTGCAGATGTCTGACATCAGGTACCTGTATAAAAATGTCGTCAACATTTCTGCAATATATGGCAGGTTTCAAGTTCATGCCAACTAAGACCTTCTGTTCGATGGTACCCATGTAGAAGTTCGCAAACAGGACACCTAGGGGAGAACCCATAGCGACCCCACCTATTTGCTTACACATGTGCCCATCAGGGCTCAAGAAGGGTGCCTCTTTAGTACAAGCTTGGAATAGTTTCCTTAGAATGTTGTCTGGTATTTCAAGAGGAGTACAGGCCGGATCACGATACACTCTGTCCGCTATCACCCCGATTGTTTCATCCACAGGTACGTTGGTAAACAGTGATTCTACATCCAACGAGGCTCTTTTCCCTGTGGCCCTCATTCCCCGCAGTAAGTAAACAAATTCCTTTGGAGACTTCAGGCTGAAAGCACAAGGTACATAAGGAGACAGCAAGCTGTTGAGTCGCTTCGCCAGTCTGTATATGGGTGTGGGTATCTGAATGATGATTAGCCGAAGTGGGTTTCCAGGCTTGTGTGTCTTGACATTTCCATACGCATACCCAGGTTTCTATTCCCCAATAATCTTCGGCAGGTGGAGTCCGGATTTCTTGGCTTTCATCTGATTGTTTCATCCGGCTTTCATCGAGAGTAAAAAGAAACATAAGAAATATTGAGAAAATTCGTGTTAGAGTTATTAACCTGACTTTTTTGCTCATATTTAATAACATATATAAATATATATATATAAATATATATATATATATATATATATATATATATATATATATATATATATATATATATATATTATATATATATTTATATATGTTGTTAAATATGAGCAAAAAAGTAAGATTATTAACTCTAACACGAATTTTCTCAATTTTCCTTATGTTTCTTTTTACTGATGACGGTAAATTAAAAATCAATTCTCCAAAATTCATTCTTTATTTCTAGTCTGACGCAACACTTGAGCGCGTTTCGTAAAACTTATTACAATTTCAAAGACTTTTAGTTTATCTACACAACTTATGCTTTATGAAACAAACATTGGCTCTTATACCTACATTTGGGTGAGGTGATGTAATACATTAGTGGGGTGAAACACAGAACATGGAAAACGGGGTATAGATTTGTAGAAGTAGAAGTCGGGTCCCAATAGAACTGCAGAAGGCCTATTGGCCCATATTTCTTGATGTTTCTATATTGGAGCAGAGTCTTGAAGTGGGTAGAATATAGTTGTACGTTAATTGGCTGTTGATTGCTGGTGTTGACTTCTTGATGTGTAGTGCCTCGCAGATGTCAAGCCGCCTGTTGTCACTGTATCTATCGATGATTTCTGTGCTGTTTG
Organism: Procambarus virginalis; assembly: GCA_020271785.1. Taxonomy (NCBI): domain Eukaryota; kingdom Metazoa; phylum Arthropoda; class Malacostraca; order Decapoda; family Cambaridae; genus Procambarus; species Procambarus virginalis. The sequence goes on from WNGS01111181.1 coordinate 48,222,043, forward strand.
TTAACATTTCTCTGGTGATGGTTTGGTTGTGGGAAGAGAGTATATGTTCCTTAATGGAGCCCTGTTGCTTATGCATTGTTAAACGCCTGGAAAGAGATGTTGTTGTCTTGCCAATATACTGAGTTTTTTGGGGCTTACAGTCCCCAAGAGGACATTTGAAGGCATAGACGACGTTTGTCTCTTTCAAAGCGTTCTGCTTTGTGTCTGGAGAGTTTCTCATGAGTAGGTTGGCAGTTTTCTTGGTTTTATAGTAAATCGTTAGTTGTATCTTCTGATTTTTGTCTGTAGGGATAACATTTCTATTAACAATATCTTTCAGGACCCTTTCCTCCGTTTTATGAGCTGTGGAGAAGAAGTTCCTGTAAAATAGTCTAATAGGGGGTATAGGTGTTGTATTAGTTGTCTCTTCAGAGGTTGCATGGCGTTTTACTTTCCTTCTTATGATGTCTTCAATGAAACCATTGGAGAAGCCGTTGTTGACTAGGACCTGCCTTACCCTACAGAGTTCTTCGTCGACTTGCTTCCATTCTGAGCTGTGGCTGAGAGCACGGTCGACATAAGCGTTAACAACACTCCTCTTGTACCTATCTGGGCAGTCACTGTTGGCATTTAGGCACAATCCTATGTTTGTTTCCTTAGTGTAGACTGCAGTGTGGAAACCTCCGCTCCTTTCCATGACTGTTACATCTAGAAAGGGCAGCTTCCCATCCTTCTCCATCACGTAAGTGAAACGTAACACAGAATTCTGCTCAAACGCCTCTTTCAGCTCCTGCAGATGTCTGACATCAGGTACCTGTGTAAAAATGTCGTCAACATACCTGCAGTATATGGCCGGTATCAAGTTCAAGTCGACTAAGACTTTTTCCTCGATAGTACCCATGTAGAAGTTTGCAAACAGGACGCCAAGGGGAGAACCCATAGCGACCCCATCTACTTGCTTATACATGTGCCCATCCGGGCTCTAGAAGGGTGCCTCCTTAGTACAAGCTTGGAGTAGTTTCCTCAGGATATTTTCTGGCACGTCAAGGGGAGTACAGGCCGGGTCTCGATACACTCGGTCCAATATCATCCCGATTGTTTCATCCACAGGTACGTTGGTGAACAGTGATTCTACGTCCAACGAGGCTCTTATCCCTGTGGCCCGTGTTCCCCGTAGTAAGTCAACAAATTCCTTCGGGGACTTCAGACTGAAGGCGCAAGGGACATAAGGAGTCAGTAAGCCGTTGAGTCGTTTCGCCAGTCTGTACGTTGGTGTGGGTATCTGGCTGATAATTGGCCGAAGTGGGTTTCCAGGCTTATGCGTCTTGACGTTTCCATACGCATATCCAGGATTATATTCTCCAATAATCTTTGGCAGGTGGAGTCCAGATTTCTGGACTCCACCTGATTTCTGGAAAGATGAATATCTGGCAAAAATGAACCACATACTCTCTGACCAAACTAAATTCCAAAGGGTAACGAAGGACACTACAGCCGAATTGAAAACAAAGGTCAACAAGTTGATTGAAACTGTGAATGCCAAGAAATCTGGACTCCACCTACCAAAGATTATTGGAGAATATAAACCTGGATATGCGTATGGAAACGTCAAGCGTATGGAAACGACACTACACATCAAGAAGTCAACACCAGCAATCAACAGCCAATTAACGTACAACTATATTCTACCCACTTCAAGACTCTGCTCCAATATAGAAACATCAAGAAATATGGGCCAATAGGCCTTCTGCAGTTCTATTGGGACCCGACTTCTACTTCTACAAATCTATACCCCGTTTTCCATGTTCTGTGTTTCACCCCACTAATGTATTACATCACCTCACCCAAATGTAGGTATAAGAGCCAATGTTTGTTTCATAAAGCATAAGTTGTGTAGATAAACTAAAAGTCTTTGAAATTGTAATAAGTTTTACGAAACGCGCTCAAGTGTTGCGTCAGACTAGAAATAAAGAATGAATTTTGGAGAATTGATTTTTAATTTACCGTCATCAGTAAAAAGAAACATAAGGAAAATTGAGAAAATTCGTGTTAGAATTATTAATCTTACTTTTTCGGTCATATTTAATAACATATGTCTACAGGAAAGACTGCTACCAAAATATACTAATATATATATATATATATATATATATATATATATATATATATATATATATATATATATATATATATATATAAGTTATATATAAGTTAACTATATATATATATATATATAAGTTTACGACATCATCAAGAGGAGCCTCACCACAGCTGGATGCCCAGCCGAGAGAGAGCCTCGTTACCTAACGCCCCGTAACTCTGATGCTCTTATTGGTCGCCCGGATGGTATCACAGTGAACCCCTGGAAGAATGGCAAGCAGTTGGTATGGGACTACACATGCGTATCAACCCTGGCTAACACCTACATTGACCTCAGTGTTGCACAACCAGGTGGCGCTGCCACCCACAGGGAAGCAGCCAAATCCCGTAAGTATAGAGAACTTGATCACCACTACAATTTTGTCCCCATTGCTTCTGAGACACTCGGCGCCTGGGGTAAAAGTGCTACCAGTTTTTTGAAGGAACTGGGTTCTAGGCTCATTGAAACAACAAGGGACCCTAGAGCTGCCAGCTTTCTTTTCCAGCGCCTCAGCGTGGCGATACAGAGGGGAAATGCGCACTGCATCCAGGGTTCCTGCCCGCCATCTGAGGAGCTGGAGGAACTCGACAACCTATGATAACCATCTTTGTAACCTATATGTAACTCCTTTTTTGTAACACAGTTCAAATAAAGCAAATATATATGTGTACATACAAAAGAATGGGGGTGGTAGGAGAAGAAAATATTAGTGTTCAGTGAGAAACCACAAGGTCTCCTCTGAATACGTTTTATTTCTTCTCCGAGGCTATGGGTCCCCACATTGGCACCAGAGGTGGTACCCTCACAAACTTTTAAAAAAAATATATATAATATATATATATATATATATATATATATATATATATATATATATATATATATATATATATATATATATATGTCGTACCTAGTAGCCAGAATGCACTTCTCAGCCTACTATGCAAGGCCCGATTTGCCTAATAAGCCAAGTTTTCCTGAATTAATATATTTTCTCTAATTTTTTCTTATGAAATGATAAACCTACCCATTTCATTATGTATGAGGTCAATTTTTTTTTATTGGAGTCAAAATTAACGTAGATATATGACCGAACCTAACCAACCCTACCTAACCTAACCTAACCTATCTTTATAGGTTAGGTTAGGTAAGGTAGCCGAAAAAGTTAGGTTAGGTTAGGTTAGGTAGGTTAGGTAGTCGAAAAACAATTAATTCATGAGAACTTGGCTTATTAGGCAAATTGGGCCTTGCATAGTAGGCTGAGAAGTGCGTTGTGGCTACTAGGTACGACATATATATATATATATATATATATATATATATATATATATATATATATATATTATATATATATATATATATATATATATATATATATATATAGCGCGTTCATGCAGCTTTCTCATATATATATATATATATATATATATATATATATATATATATATATATATATATATATATATATATATATATATATACATATATATATATATATATATATATATATATATATATATATGTGTGTGTGTGTGTGTGTGTGTGTGTGTGGTGTGTGTGTGTGTGTGTGTGTGTGTGTGTGTGTGTGTGTGTGTGTGTGTGTGTGTGTGTGTGTGTGTGTGTGTATGTGTATATATCTAACTTTATTTTAAAATATCATTACACAAAAAGGGTTACAACATTGGTTACAGCAAGGTACAAGACTACTTGTCACAAGTTGTAGAGCTCCTCCAGCTCCTCAGATGGCGGGCAGGAACCATGGATACTGTCAGCATTTCCTCTCTGGATCGCCACACTAAGGCGCTGAAAGAGAAAACTGGGGGCTCTAGGGTCTCTAGTTGTTTCAATTAGCTTAGACCCCAGATCCTTCATAAAACTTGCAGCACTTTTACCCCAGGTACCAGTGTCTCTGAGGCAATTGGGACAAAATTGTAGTGGTGGTCAAGGTTTCCGTATTTACGTGACTTGGCAGCTTCCCGGTGATTGGCAGCACCTCCTGCCTTCGCAGCACTGAAGTTAACATAGGTGTTGTGTAAGGTTGAAATGCAAGTGTATTCCCACACCAACTGTCTACCATTCTTCCAGGGGTTCACCGTGATCCCGTCTTGGCGACCAACAGGCTCATCAGAGTTATAGAGGCCTTAGATAACGCGGCTCTCTCTCTCTGCTGGACAACCAGCCGTGGTAAGGCTTCTCTTGATAATGTCGTTAACCTCGCCGTGTCTTGCATGCCATCCTCCTGTCATTTGGCAGAGAAGGCAGAGAAGGTTCACATTTGTGTTCGTCACGTGTGCCCCGAAGAATGAGGTGATTTGATAAAATACCATGCCCAAGATTACCAACAGAGTGCTGGCAGGGGGATGGGGAATTAGCCTCGGCTACCATCCTCTTTTGTCCGGTCGTGTTGGTCGGGTGGTTAAGGGATCCTGTACATCAGATACATTGCTTCTGGCAGTATGGGTTCGAGTCATTTCTAGGGTGTATATATATATATATATATATATATATATATATATATATATATATATATATATATATATATATATATATATATATATATATATATATATATATATATATATATATATATATATATATATATATATATATATATATCTTTGTATAAGTTTTCATGTAATAAATGTTTGTTTGTTGACAAGAGATTTTTGCTCTAATCCCGGTGAGGCTTCCTGGATAGTGAGAGAGAGAAACGGTTGCAAACTGATGGACAGAGGTCAGAAACATCTATATAGGGGATTTAAGGGATCATCCCATGATAAAGAGAGTGTGGGGGAGTCACGACAGCTTGTGTGGGTGTGTATGTATGACCAATAGGCCAGTTTTGAAGGCGTACCCCAAATAAAGGTGAGTTGAACCCCATCTCCATGTGTATTGCGATACAGGCTGATCTCCCAACTCATTATATGCACTTCAGTCTCCATTGTTGATGATTGACGACAGCAGCAGGGTGGCTGCTGTGGTTGATCTTTTTTTATCAGGGAGTGGTTGGGGGTCTCAGTTCTCCAGTTAGTAAAGTGTCCAGTTTGTTAAATCCTCCCAACCCCTTGTATTACCCAATTTATTGATTAGAGTGGAAGTATTTTACATAATAATTGCGTGTCTCTTGAATTATTAACATATTCGCCAGCCGGAGGAGACGTATCCTGGTGTCCACCAATTCTCAGCAGGTGGTCGCTAGCTACGCACAGCGTATATAGAATTTTTTTTAGGTTATTGACATTTAGATGCTACCATACTTTAAAGAAGTCCTCTTGCCAGATAAGAATACAGTTTCTAACGGAATTCAGATCGTACAGCATATTTATTTAAACAAATTAATCTATTACTTAAAACTCGGAGTTTTTTCCTCTGGTAGTGGGCTTGTGGTCGTATGTCTATTCTTTCATATTGTAAATCGTGACTCTATGTTTGTCTACAGTCCATGAAGTTTTAGGGTTTAATTCAGAGCAGTAAGTCAACATTTAATTCAACACTTTACCATATAAAATGTAAGATCTGAATTTATCAACTAACATTATGATAAACACCCACTGTGGGAATTGTGAGGAACAAAATAAAATGTATACAGTCCACTAGCTTAAATATAAAATAATAAATAAATTTTCCACTTAACCCCACACCTGGCCAGGCTTCCTTACTCCAGCGAAAATTTTATGGTTATTTACAAATTCCTCTCTAACTTATACTGTAGTCTTTTTGAAGTATATAATCAAAGAAGTTTTGTATAGATCAGGAAAATGTAATAAAGCAATCATCACTCTTCTGGCGCAAGTTGATGACATTGTTGTGGAACTGTAATAGGCTGTCAGGTACGACTTGCCCTCTCTGATCTGTGGGGCGTCTATCAAGTTTCTTTCCAAATTCTCTGTAGTTCGTTTCTTGAATATTTTCTCCATTCAGTTCTTCAGAATATAATGTAAAATAACGAAATCTCTCTGTAGTTTATGGTTACCAGCTTGACATCTTTCTTGAATATCGACCATATGTTTAATTATATAAATATTTGGATGTTTCTCTCTATAACGTTGTGATGATGACCATAATAGCCATTTATACTATGGTCAATATGTTCCAGCGTCTGAGTGTCTGCCATATTCTTGGATATGTAACTACTACCGCCAACGCTATATGGCTGTAACAATATATTTTAATGGTGCAGAATGTGCATATAGCACCCACTGTTGCCAGCTAGTTCCTGCTAGTCTTCTCTGCTTGTACACTCTAGTGCAGGGGTCTCCAAACTATGGCCCGCGGGCCACATCCGGCCGGCCACATAATTTCATCCGGCCCGCCAAACAAATCCCTGTGTGGTGGCCTTGAAAAAATAATTATCGGTACGAATGGCATCGCAGAATTATTCAAAGCTGGGGCTGCTGACTGGTGGTGCTCAGCCCGAGTCAGTTTTCCTCTCTCTCGATAGTGTGACGCACAGATACTAGTACTGGTAGGTATGTGTTGTGCATTACAACCAATCAGTTGTGTATAACTGTATATTGTGGGGATGGAGGGCGAGTGGGGCTTCGCTGCTTCTGTTTCAGGGAGCACAAACACTGTACAATATTCTTTTCTCTGTACTTTGACAATACCTTTATCTTAGTTATACAAAATAGCAATAATACTATTGTAGCCAAAAAATATTGCATGTTTAAAATAGTTAAAATGGTAACCATTGTCTGATGATCACTTGAAATCAATTCTTACAATTGGCTCATCTAATCTGGAACCTGATTTTAATGAAATTTTGAAGTCAAAATGACAGTATCATTCGTCACACTAATTTGGTTGCATAAAACTAAAGGCAGGAATCTATTTAGTTTACCCTAATTTTTTCCAAAAAGATATGTTTTAATTTTTCGATGTTTATACTTTAATATTTGAGGAAATTAAATTATTGGCACTGATTTTTTTTTCATTTTTTATTCCTTCGGCCCGCATAAATATGGGAAATATATAATGTGGCCCTTACATTGAAAAGTTTGGAGAGCCCTGCTCTAGTGGACTCTAGCCCTTCACTTATTCAGTTGTATTTTAAGCTTCAAAAACGTTGTTTAAAACTCTTCAGTATCTTCATGTCACCTCAAAATGGTAGATATGAATTTTATAAGATTTGAATGAGAAATCAAGACATGTTAGTGGTGTCCGGATATTGGAAGTCTGAGAAGGAATGTGAGAAAGAATGGTATGGGGGGGGGGGTTATGGTTGATTGTTATTTTTTTCAAGGGTTGGGGAATGCAATTAGCATCCATTGTGAAGTTGAACAATGTTGGTTTTCTGAGGATCCCAATTCATATTTGAGCTGCTCACAGATGTTAAAATATGTATAAGCTCACACAAAGGTGATATAATATATTCATGATCAAACATTTAACACAACAATAATATTTTTACGTAAAGTTGAGTTTGTGGGCGAAGGTGTGGATGAGCCGGGCATCAAGGGAGTCGGTCACCACAACGGCTGTTCCGGGGGTCTCACTGACCCGCTGGTAGTCCACGTAAGGGAAGTATGGCGTCGGTGTGGCTATTTTCATCTTATTCCCCGTGAAGTCTTGAAATCTTTCTGGCGAAGATGGGTTAATCGTGTAAAGGAGGCTCACTTAAAGCATAACATATCTATCACATCTTCAATCGAATCCTTTGGTTAGGTCTGCTGAGTCAGCAACCCGTCCTACTAAAATTACGTCACTTTTCGCTCGTTTGCCCGTATGTTCAAAAATGGACGTAATTTGAAATGAATTCGGCTTAGGAAAGTGACATACTATCCCGTTTTCTGGTTGGAGTCCTCCGGCTTACTCGGTTACATTCGTAGAGGAAACTTTCAATTAACAGTTTTCATGACGTTTTCAAATCCTTAGGAGAACTTCTTGCCCTCCTAACCTACCAGAGGACCCTTAACTTGCTGTTTTGGAGAAAAACAATCCAAAATTTAATTTCCAATACTTTTCCATTTTCAAATTACGTCCATTTTCGGCCATATGGAAAACGGCCAAATTCACACGTAATTTGTAAGAAGACAAGTGGCATGTTATTACGAGCACTAATTCTTCTCGCAGTCT
>WNGS01111181.1:48231233-48246478 GCA_020271785.1 Procambarus virginalis
GCTTGTGTAGTCCTGAGAGGTCATCACTAGTGAACTACTCTGGCAGTTAACGTGCCTGGCTTGTTGTGTAGTCCTGAGAGGTGATCACTAGTGAACTACTCTGGCAGTTAACGTGCTGGCTTGTGTAGTCCTGAGAGGTTGATCACTAGTGAACTACTTGGCATTTAACGACTGGCTGCTGGTCTTGTGTAGCGTCCTGAGAGGTCATCACTAGTGAACTACTCTGGCAGTTAACGTGCTGGCTTGTGAGTCCTGAGAGGTCTCACTAGTGAACTACTCTGGTAGTTAACGTGCTGGCTTGTGTAGTCCTGAAGGGTCCTCACTAGTGAACTAGTGTCAACAATATCAACAAAAGTCTCACAGTTGCATCGTTGCTTGCACGAAAGCAGAATTAGTGACCTTAAGTGCTGATCATCTACCAGGAGATCCATAATCTCAGCTCCGACTATTGGGTGAAGGAAAAAGCTGTCATGCAAGAACAACAATGTCAACTTACTGACAATCTGCAATATTCTTGATGAAGATGAAGATAGAATTTGCAACAATGGATGCAGAAGCCAAAGCAACATGCAGGCGATGAGTCACAATAACGTGGCTGAAGTATGTTGACCAGACAACACACTAGAAGGTGAAGGGACGACCACAACGTTTCGGTCCGTCCTGGAACATTCTCAAGTCGACTGTGAGAATGGTCCAGGACGGACCGAAACGTGGTCGTCCCTTCACCTTCAAGTGTGTGGTCTGGCCAAAGCAACATGACTAACAACGGCAATAGAAGCCGTCAACCCGTCAACAGAAGCAACAGTTGGAATTATCCCGACAAACAGATCAAGAACAATCTGAACTAGAACAAAAATGAGCGGAATTGAAAAAGGCAGCCATTGTTGTACAGCAGAAGGAACGTGAACTGGGACTGGACACCATAATATATACGGGCTCACCATAGCCCGTGCTACTTGGAACTTTTTGTTCCAGGTAGTGAATCTTTAACAACAAGAAACAATGGACACCATACAGAAGTAGAAGTTTTGCTACACACAGAGATCACACTAGCGTGATGCATCAAATGAACAAATCCACATGGGCCGTGACGAGGATTCGAACCGGCGTCCGGGAGCATCCCAGACACTGCCTTAATCGACTGAGCTAAGGCAGCGTCTGGGATGCTCCTGGACGCAGGTTCGAATCCTCGTCACGGACCTTGTGGGTTTGTTCATTGGAAGCTTTGCGTCCATAGAGACTTGCCAAGCGACTCTAAGTGGGCCTAAGGGGGCACTTGAATGGTTTTCGATCCAAATGTACAATGAAAACTGGTTCAATTTCAATCAAACTTTTTTGGCGAGTTGTATATGAAAAGAGTTTCATCTGGTCCAAGTCTCAGCATCGTAGCGTAAATAGGAAGGGAGGAAAAAATATTGAAGTAGGTGTCAAAATTATTCCAAAATGGTCAAAAAACGATTATCAAACACAAGTGTCAACTGATATCATATCTATGACTCTCAGCTATCACAATAGCATATATTAAAAAATATTATAATTAGTTTTACTAGAAAAATAATTAAGTTAAACAAAAATGATATTTTTTTATTTATTTTTTTATCGGAGTATTTTCATGCAACTTATACAGGTGAGAGGACATAAGCCTATCTGTAAGGGCGCCAATTTTGGAGAAAATTGGTTGATGTCAACTTCAGCCACAGATGGCAGCACCTTACACTTTATTATTTTATTTTTTATTTTCAATATTTTCAAGTAACATAAAAGTTCTTATAACTCTTTCATTTTTTATTCAATTTACATGAAACTTACACCTTATATGTAAAGTTTATGTCTCTAAACTTACACCTTATATGTAAAGTTTATGTCTCTAAACTAACACCTTATATGTAAAGTTTATGTCTCTAAACTTACACCTTATATGTAAAGTTTATGTCTCTAAACTTACACCTTATATGTAAAGTTTATGTCTCTAAACTAACACCTTATATGTAAAGTTTATGTCTCTAAACTTACACCTTATATGTAAAGTTTATGTCTCTAAACTTACACCTTATATGTAAAGTTTATGTCTCTAAATTTACACCTTATATGTAAAGTTTATATCTCTAAACTTACACCTTATATGTAAAGTTTATGTCTCTAAACTTACACCTTATATGTAAAGTTTATGTCTCTAAACTTACACCTTATATGTAAAGTTTATGTCTCTAAACTTACACCTTATATGTAAAGTTTATGTTTCTAAACTTACACCTTATATGTAAAGTTTATGTCTCTAAACTTACACCTTATATGTAAAGTTTATGTCTCTAAACTTACACCTTATATGTAAAGTTTATGTCTCTAAACTTACACCTTATATGTAAAGTTTATGTCTCTAAACTTACACCTTATATGTAAAGTTTATGTCTCTAAACTTACACCTTATATGTAAAGTTTATGTCTCTAAACTTACACCTTATATGTAAAGTTTATGTCTCTAAACTTACACCTTATATGTAAAGTTTATGTCTCTAAACTTACACCTTATATGTAAAGTTTATGTCTCTAAACTTGCACCTTATATGTAAAGTTTATGTCTCTAAACTCTGAAGGAAGCCGTTTTTCCCAAGTTCATTTATTGATTTTATAATAGCAATAAACATGACATATTTGCATATTTTGGGAATTTTGAAAATTTGTATTAGGAAAACTAAAGATGTTTTGGAAAATATCTTACTACAGATTCTCTATTATGAGTTAATGTGTCAGAAAAGTGTTATAGAATGATTATATCTGAACGGTGTGTTTTATCTATTTACACTTGAAAATGTGTAAAATTTGTTGAAAAACAAAAAACAAAAAAATTTCCCTTTCTATTTAGGCTACAGTACTGAAACTTGGAACAATTGCAGCCCTTGTCATATACAACTGGTCAAAAATATTGGTTGACAATGAACAACTTTGAATAAACAATCTAATGCCCCTTAAGAGAAAAGCCAGAATATTTCATGTTCCATAATTCTATAATATATATCATAGTTCCATAATATATAATATTCAGGAACTTATAATGTATATGTAAGAATAATAATTATGTTCTAGAGAAGCCTGACGTCAGACTATGGCATGGAAAGCTATTTGTCAGGGGGGATCTGATGGCTGAATGGACAGCACTCGGGTTTCGTAGTCCTAAAGTTCCGTAAAGTGAACGAAGTGACAACAGCGGACGCTTATCCTCTGCCTCTCATTCAAGAAATTATAGACCAGTTTGGCACAGCTAAGTACTTCTCGACACTTGACGCAAAGTCAGCGTATTGGGCCATACCAGTTGCAAAGCAAGACAGAGAAAAAACAGCATTTTCGGACGGTGTTAGGACTTACCATTTCAAGCGCATGCCATTTGGATTAAAGACAGCTCCTTCATCTTTTCAGAGGGCGATAAATTATATTTTAAGCCCTGTTCTTGGTAGGCACTCATTGGCGTATCTTGATGATGTTGTAGTGTACTCTAGAACGTTTGATGAACACCTCCATGATTTAACAGAGACCTTGTCGCTGTTGAACAAGGCGGGGTTCAAACTGAACGCCCAAAAGTGTACCCTGGCGGCTCGGAAGTTCAAGTTTCTGGGTTTTCAGGTAAGCACAGATGGAATACGCCCTGACCCGGATTCTTGTCGCGCTATTGCTGAAATGCCAACACCAAAGACAGCAAAGGACGTGAGAAGATTTCTGGGTGCAGCTGGGTATTTCCGTCGACACATAGAAGGTTTTGCGAGAACGTCAGCTTCACTGACGAATCTCACTAAGAAAAACGTTAAGTTTGTATGGACCCGAGAGCATGATGAAGCTTTTGAGAAGTTAAAATCACAATTGAGTACTACTCCAGTTTTAGCAATTCCTAACTTTGAGAAAGATTGGGAAGTCCACACTGATGCTAGCGGCATTGCCATAGGTGGCTGTTTAATTCAGCGTGACTCGGAGAACAACCCGCACCCGGTAGCTTACTTTAGTAGGAAAGTGAAAGGACCGGAAGTAAGGTACTCGGCCACTGACAAGGAAGCTTTAGCTGTAGTAGAGAGTGTAAGGTATTTTGAGCCTTATTTGTTTCAGCGCCACTTCGTAATTTATACTGATCATCGAGCATTGACCCACATTTTTAAGAAAAAGACACGATGCCCGAGAATGACAAGGTGGGGTCACGAACTGTCAGCACACTCGTTTCAGATATTGTATAAGCCTGGTCCATCTCATGTTGTTCCTGATGCGTTAAGTAGGAACATTGCCACCATCAATATGAATGTAAACATTGAAACGATTGCGAGCGATAAGATGAGAGAACTTCAGATGCAGGAACAGCGATGGAAGGAAATTATTGAACATCTGGAAGGTGGGAAATATCCCTCGAGAAAACAAAGTACCTCTTTAAATGACTTTGCACTCAAAGAAGGAGTGTTGTACCATGTAAATGCTCAGAAAGACAGGGCGTTGTTTCAGCTAGTTATCCCTGACGCATTAAAGCCTTCAGCATTAAAACTTGCGCATGCGTCAAAGATTGCAGGTCACCCGGGAGTGTACAAAACTTACACAAAGGCCAAGTCATTATTTTATTTCCCAGGGTTGTTATCACATGTAATTAAGTACGTCAGGTCATGTGGGAACTGTCAACGACGCAAAGGTACTCCTAAAGTACAAGCCCCACTCCAGGAATTCTCAGAGATAGCAGAACCCTTGGATCGGGTGGGGGCTGATTTAATTGATTTACATAGTAGCAATTCAGGCAACAGATATGCGCTAGTTCTAGTGGACCATCTGTCCAGGTATACCACTCTAGTAGCCCTTCCCAGGAAAGACCCCCAAACAGTGGCAGATGCATTTTTAGCTAGGTTTGTACTGTGTTCGGTCCGCCTAAAGTTCTAGTATCTGACAGGGGACAGGAGTTTATTGGTACGTTATTTCAGGAAGTATGTAAACTCTTAGAAACAACAACAGCGCTAACAACAGCATACCATCCCCAGACGAACGGCATGGTGGAACGAACAAATAGAACGGTGAAGGATATGCTTGCCATTTTAGCAGAGAATGACCCGGCCACTTGGGATGAACAGTTGCCTTTTGTTCAGTTTGCACTAAACACCGCAGTGCATCAGTCAATAAATACTCAACCACTCTTGCTGTTTACTGGACACTCTTGTAATTTTGCGTCAGGTCTGCTTAACAGACATACTATTAGTTATGGAGAGGATTATCCTTCAGAAATCCTCACCAAGATGAAGAATGCATGGAGGATAGCAGCTGAAGCATCAAAGAAAGCAAGGACACGGTATGCCCATTATTATGATAAGCAGGTACAACCATTAAGAGTGAAGGAGGGAAGCCTAGTGATGCGGCTGAATGAGCCAGCGCCCGCCAATCAGAGTAGGAAGTTAGCAGCTAGATGGCGAGGCCCTTATAGAGTTATTAAGAAAATAGGCCCAGTAAATTTCATAATCGAGGGTATATTTGAAGACCAGGTTGAAAGAACCATCCATATAAATAAATTGAAACTTTATGTAGCAAGGGAAGAACTGGAATTACCTTCAGTAATTCCAGTCCCCGAGAGAGTGGAGGGAATGGTTATTCCTGATGCTCAATCAGAGGATGACGACGACCTTCTGTCATCCTTACTTAGTAGTCAAGTTAGGCCTGGTCACCCTATGGTCACCAGATCTCGCGCGCACATGAGCGCACAGTAACTGAGTTAAGCTGTCATCTGAGTTATAGGTAGAGGCAAAGAATTGTAATGTATGTGCTTAGTTAAGAGTGACGTACCTTTACCTACCCTGGAGGAGTTATCTTTGTTAAAACCTCCAGGGCAGATCCAGGTCTCCACAAGACATGAGTTATGAATGTTTCTTTTCCCAGGTCTGCTCACATTGTCACACTGTCGGCCATATCCCATCTCTACAACTGAGGCCAGAGTAGCATGTCACCGCTATTGTCTGGCGGGAACCAGGTTTAGTTCCCGAGGGACAGGAGGGGTCACACTACATCACCCCCTCCATCCCTCACCCCCCACCCTTGTTAGTGGTACCTGCCATGGTGGGGGCGGCAACATATCAAGGTCACAGCCAACACCTCATCACTTAATGAGGTTATGATACTGTCAACAATAGCTGTCATCTGGAGGACTGATTCAACATATCAGACGAGACATTAAGGAGGTCACCTGCCTTGCTATGAAGAACACCGGTGACTGGAAATGAACAGCCAAGAACAACGGAGTGGATTGGGCAACGGTTGCGGGATTACACAAGGTCTTGCCCACTCCTGAGGTTTCTGATACGCCGAGCAACAAGATGTGAAACTTGGTGGCTACGTAAGAACAGCACGTTCCCTCTAGAGTGTGCATGATACGCCAACGCGGATGCACGATTTGCATCTTGGGCCTACAATCATGTGCATGATGGGATAACGAAGAAAGTCGTAAAGGCCTAGTACGACGTAGCAGAAGAAACACCTGTAAGTGGATGGAACCCAAGAGCTGGAGCCGGGACCCGAGGGTTCTGCCGCCAAGCCCACCCCGCCTCAACGAACTGGAGCTGTTCACTCATCAAGCAAGACCTCGTCTGGTGTCAACGTCTCACTACTCCCAGGAAGACAACATGTATGCGGCAGACAGAACATCGCCAGCAGACGTTCAGCAGGCGACAACATAATAATAATAATAATAATAATATGTTTATTCAGGAAAGGTACATACATAGAGAGATTTTACATAAGTGGATCAATTTATAGATAGAGCTAGTACATACAATGCCTAAAGCCACTATTACGCAATGCGTTTCGGGCAAGAAAACATTAATATCTAAAACTTAATACTAATTGGACAAAAAGAATAAAATGTTTTGAGAACAGATACAATAAAGGTACAAAAAAAAGGGGGGAACATGACTGAAAAGCAGCACAAATACAATATGTAGACAAACAGCGTTGAATAAAAAAAAAAAAAAATAAGACATGGGTTGACAATAGAGGGGTAAGGTAGGTTACAGGGAGTTTATCAGGTAGTGTTTAGTTTTAATCTTAAACTGGTTGAGAGAGGTACAGTCTTTAACATGGTTGGGAAGGTCATTCCACATTCTGGGTCCCTTGATTTGTAGAGCATTTCTAGTTTGGTTAAGTCGTACTCTTGGAATATCAAAACTGTATTTATTTCTGGTGTGGTGCTCATGGGTTCTGTTACAGCTTTCAATGAAGCTTTTGAGGTCAGGATTGGCATTACAGTTCAACGTTTTATATATGTATAATACACATGAGAGAATGTGCAGTGACTTAATATCTAACATATTGAGAGATTTGAGTAGGGGTACCGAGTGATGTCTGGGGCCAGAGTTGGATATTGTCCTAATAGCAGCTTTGTGTTGAGTAATTAGAGGACGTAAATGATTTTGGGTAGTAGAACCCCAAGCACAAATACCATAGTTGAGATATGGATAGATGAGGGAGTAATAGAGAGTCACCAGGGCAGGGCGGGGTACATAATATCTGATCTTAGAAAGAATGCCAACAGTTTTTGAAACTTTTTTTGATATATTTAGAATGTGTCCCTGGAAATTAAGCTTGTGATCAATGAGAACGCCAAGGAATTTGCCATCTAATTTGTTACAAATTTGGGTATTGTTAATCTCGAGATTTATTTGGTTAGAGGATTTATTGCCAAACAGAATATAGAAAGTTTTGTCAATGTTAAGGGTGAGTTTGTTGGCAGTTAGCCAAAGATGGACTTTATTAAGCTCGGTATTTACTGTGGCATTTAGAGCAAGGGGGTCAGGACTGGAGTAAATGAAGGTTGTGTCGTCAGCAAATAGAATTGGTCTAAGGTGTTGGGAGGCATTTGGAAGGTCATTAATGTAGATGAGAAAGAGGAGAGGGCCAAGTATACTGCCCTGAGGAACACCAATGTTGATGGGTAGGGTAGGAGAAATTGAATTGTTCACAGAAACATACTGGAGTCTGTCAGTAAGGTAAGATTTGAGGTATTGCAGGGAGAGTCCTCTGACTCCATAATGATGTAATTTAAGAAGAAGGTTTTGGTGGTTCACAGTGTCAAAAGCCTTACGCAGGTCCACAAATAACCCAACAGGGAACTCATTTTTATCAAGAGCTGCATGAATTAAGTTAATCATACTAATAAGTGCATCGTTAGTGCTTTTTTTAGGTCTGAAGCCATATTGGCAAGAGCTAAGTATATTGTGCTTGGCTAGATAAGAGTAAAGCTGCTTGTAGATTAGTTTTTCAAAAATTTTTGATAAGTTAGGCAGGATTGAAATAGGTCTGTAGTTGTTAACATCAGTGAGATCACCACATTTGTGGACAGGGGTTACTCTCGCTTTTTTTAGAATATCTGGGAAGGTTTGGAGTTCAAGTGACTTGTTGAAGAGCAATGTAATTGCAGGGGCTAAGGATCTGGAGGCTTTTTTGTAAATTAATGTCGGAATCTCCTCAAGGGCACTAGACTTGGTTTTAAGGGAAAGGATTATCTCATTGACATCAGTGGAATTAGTAGGCTTTAGGTACAGAGACTGTGGATAGTTACCTGAAAGGTAGTCCTTAACCTCAGTACTGGAAGAAGGAATATCATTTGCAAGGGATGACCCAATGGAAGAGAAGAACCTATTGAACTCAATAGCAGAATCAGATGCTGAAAGCTGACCATCGTTATTTGACAGGAGTGTTGGTTTGTTGTTTAAAATCTTCTTTGATCCCAAGATTTGTGAAATTGTGCTCCAAGTTTTTTTAATGTTGCTCTTTATTTGGGTAAATTTATCTTCGTAGTATTTAGTTTTGGCTCGTCTAATTATCTTAGATAGCAGTAAAGAGTAATTCTTTGAGAATTCTTTAGAGACGGTTCCTAGCCTATACTTCTTCTCAAGGTCATGTTTTTTATTAATGGATTTAAGTATTCCCTTTGTAAGCCAGGGATTGTTAAGCCTTTTGGTAGTGACTTGTTTTGTAAGCATAGGACAGTGGGTGTTATAAAGGCTTAGAGTTTTTTGAAGAAAAGATTGAACTGCTAGGTTGATGTCCCCTATGTTACCTAACTCTGACTCCCAGTTGACATTATCAGCAGCAGTTATAAAATTGCCTATAGCAGATTCACTGTGCAGCCTAAAACTTATCTCCCTTGACTCTAGAGGTGGTTTGTTAATGTTAGTTAAGAGAAATGTGGGGTAATGGTCTGTAGTACTGTCGGTGATTATACCTGAAGTAAGCGGAGAGGTTATGTTGGTCCAGATGTGATCTAGAGTCGTGGCAGTACTATCAGTGATTCTGGTAGGTCTAGTGATTAAGGGTATGAGGAAGCAGGAATTCATACAGTTGAGGAAGCTAACAGTAGTAGGGTGCTCAGGCTCGCAGAGGTCAATATTAAAGTCCCCTGCGATAATTAGATGGTTTTTGTTAAGTCTGTTATCGAGTATTAGATTTCTAAGGTTTGAATTGAATTCGGGCACATCAGTGTTAGGAATCCTATAGACTGCTCCCACAGACAGGAGGGAGTACAAGAGGATGGAACCCGGGTACGCCAGAGTTCCCCCTGTGACCGGACAGCAAGTCAATCATCGCTGTCAACACCGACGTCATCACCTCGTCGACGACCCGGAAGGATGGACCAGCAGCGCGGATGTACTGCGGATTGTGGACTAGATCAGTGGAAGACTCTAGTCAGGAGGGGAGTGGATCTCTTCTCACAACAACTGAGGCCAGCTGAAGAACATCGTTGGTGAAGAACACGACGCATCGTTGCAGAACTACAGCCAGAAAACAGCAATGGGCGAGTCAACAACATCGTGACAACGGACTCGTCGGGAATAAAGACTTTGTTCATTTGTATATACAATATATGTAGTTTTTTTAAAAGTGCAGGAAACTTGGTGTTCACCGTTACAGAGAAAATAAGTTATGAATGATAATTTTTATGTAGACTCTGGTGAACTGGGGAACCAGCGGAAAGATGGTTCCAGTAAAAATGTAATTGTTTGTCATGAATTGTGTTTTTTCAGATTAATGTTGATTTGTCATCTGAGAGGATTGCTGGGATGCCATTGCGGGCATGGTCAGCCTAGATTTTGAGTTACCATGGTAACTGTTATTGTTAGTTTTTTTTATAAATATTTCTCGACTGTGAGATGTGTATATTTAGATAGGGTAGCTATTTTTTTTCGAGGTATGTGCTAGTTTCTTTATGGTCTGGGATAAGAAAAGCCATGTTCGAGTTCCTCGCCCACGGTTTTTCTTAAACCGGGACATTGGGGGATATGTAACAAGAGAGCAGTACATAGTACAACATGAACATCATAACAGCATGAACAAGCCACGTGGAGGATGAACAAACCACAGGCGCCAGTCAGGCGGCGGCAGACAATGTAAAAGTTACACCTTGGTACCAGAAGCAGGAGGACAGGTCAGCGGTTACCAAGTCACTAGGAGGTCAGAGTTGGTACCGTCATGATAATCCACAGGGATTAACTCCTCCACATTAAATGCAAACCCTCATGTTCAGCTGAGGAGGAAGAGATCAGAGAAGAGCACAGTAGAGTGGGCGCAGCCCAGGAGGACGGTGTGTGTGGACTCAGGGAGGGAACATCATCTCCAGGAGAACTGTGGAACAACATCCGAGTAAGTACGGCTCTCTTGAACTAAAGCACCTCATTCAGTACTCTTGGCCTCTGGTAGGAATTAGTTAGGGAAGTGCAGATTTAATTATTTTAAATAAAGTTATATATTATCAAGTGTTATTAAATGTGTATTAATGGTTCCTTGTCTAAGTGATATTGGGCCTACCGTCCCTTTGACCTAGTGACCTAGTATCCGTAATTATCCAGTACTCCTCCCCCCGTCCGTCCCGTGTTGAGGGTTTAGTATTGGGTGTGTCCCGCCTTATTCTTGTGTATTCTATAGTTCCCAAGTGGTCAGGATTATTCGAGTGTCAGGCCAGGATCCTTGTACCGTTCAATTGTCCCCTACACCTGTCCTGGTAGGTTATTCCATCTGCAAGACCTACGAATCTCACTCCGGTCCCCTGTCCGGTAATTCAGGGTGGTGGCAGCGTCACTCGGTAACTCATACGATAGGCTGTGACTACGAATATCTCTATCTTTCTGTCTCACTCTCCCTCGCCCTCACTGGCTCTCGTCCTCCCTCCCTCGCTCTTCCTCACTCCTTCCTATCTATCACTCTCTCTCTCTCTCTCTCTCTCTCTCTCTCTCTCTCTCTCTCTCTCTCTCTCTCTCTCTCTCTCTCTCTCTCTCTCTCTCTCTCTCTCTCTCTCTCTCTCTCTCTCTCTCTCTCTCTCTCTCTCTCCTCTGTTTTTCTGTTTTACGTCTTCGTATGAGGGCCCGAGTGTTAACATCTTACATGATCGGTATAGCATCCGTTATTACCATAGAAGAAGCGGAGATTGCGCGGTTAGTTCAGTGGTAGTAGCGGGGTGCGCGATCGAGATATCACAATGGTGATTATTACAATGGTGATTATTACAAGATAACCCCAAGATAACCACAATGTAACACTGTAAAGGTGTTTGGTTTAATTTTATTTAATACATACATGGAGATATATGAGTCACAGACAAGGATTTGACAGACGCCAACTTGTCTGGCCTGGATCTCACACCTCTAGTGTTAATTGACAACCAAGTGACCTGAGGTCAGGTCATGCGAATCTCACCTCGCCTCCCGCTAATCTTATAATTGAGCCGGGTAGCCTTCAAACATGCCGACGTTTAAGGAGTGGCTTGGTAGAGTGCCCCAGGCTATCTAACTTGTGGGCGGAGTTAGCCACTAGGTTTCCCAATATATACTCGGAGAGCTATCGATTCAGGATCAGGAGAAGGACGGAAGAAGCAGAGCAATAGACAGACGAACAGCCAGCCGCGGCCATCCGTCCAGACAGGCGGTCCGCTGGCGGGGCGGGACAGTCTCTGTCAACTATAGACCTCCCCCCCCCCCTCTCTATTCCACGGAAACTCAAGACACTTGGTGAGTTGAACATTAAGGTGACTTAGTCGTGTTTACAAGTGTTGTGTGATGATCAGGGGCAGTCGAGTTGTAGGGTTCTCGAATTCTTGGATGATGACTCACTTTGAACTATTAAGCTTGACCATTTATACTTGCTTAAATTATTGATACTCAGTATGTGAAATATAATTGAAAGTTATTATTTAAATTGTGTTTAACTTTGTTCCCTAGAGATTTTGGAGTTGAGATAAAAAAGTCTCTGCGGTTACTGGTTCCATGATTTTAATGAATACATGATAAAGATGGAACATACTAATAATGACCTAACAATAACACCTTTGAGAATATTATGTTGATACAGACAAGTTCCATTCCTTGTCTCGTATGTAAATGATCTAGAATGGATGGTGGCAGCATCTTCTAGCATTTCCTCTTCTACTATCTACTCTTCTACTCTACTATCTACTCCTCTACTTCTACTATCTACTTTCCTACTTCTACTATCTACCCTTCTACCTCTTCTACTTATCCAACTCATTTATCCAATTTACTCACACTTCATTCACCCCCCCCCCGTTACAACAAGATAACCCCCAATATAACATCAAGTTAACCACAAGATAACTCCAACATAACCCCAAGATAACCTCAAGATAACCTGAAAATAACCCCAAGATAACCCCAAGAAAACCACAAGATAACTCCAAGATAACCCCAAGATAACCCCAGATAACCTCAAGATAACCCCAAGATAACCACAAGATAACCCCAAGATAACTCCCAAGATAACCTCAAGATAACCCAAGATAACCACAAGATAACCACAAGATAACCACAAGATAACCCCAAGATAACCACTAGATATCCTCAAGATAACCACAAGATAACCCCAAGATAACCACAAGATAACCTAAAGATAACCCACAAGATAACCTCAAGATAACCCCAAGATAACTAGATAACCCCAAGATAACCCCAAGATAATCTCAAGATAACCCCAAGATAACCCCAAGATAACCTCAAGATAACCACAAGATAACCTCAAGATAAACCCAAGATAACTAGATAACCCCAAGATAACCCCCCAAGATAACCTCAAGATAACCACAATATAACCCCAAGATAACCCCAAGATAACCTCAAGATAACCCCAAGATAACCCCAAGATAACCTCAAGATAACCACAAGATAACCTCAAGATAACCCCAAGATAACTAGATAACCCCAAGATAACCCCCCAAGATAACCTCAAGATAACCACAATATAACCCAAGATAACCCCCCAAGATAACCCAAGATAACCTCAAGATAACCACAATATAACCCCAAGATAACCCCAAGATAACCCCCAAGATAACCTCAAGATAACCACAATATAACCCCAAGATAACCACAAGATAACCCAAGTTAACCCCCCAAGATAACCTCAAGATAACCACAATATAACCACAAGATAACCCCCCAAGATAACCTCAAGATAACCACAATATAACCCCAAGATAACCACAAGATAACCCCCAAGATAACCTCAAGATAACCACAATATAACCCCAAGATAACACCAAGATAACCTCAAGATAACCCCCAAGATAACCCCAAGATAACGACACAGCGACGACGTTTAAAATAGCATGAAGTACTTCAGTAAAAGGTGAAGAAAGATTTACCCGTTTAGAAGGGAAGGTTAGGTTAGGTTAGGTTAGGTAGGTTAGGTTAGGTTAGGTAAGGTTAGGTTAGGTTAGGTTAGGTTAGGTAAGGTTAGGTTAGGTTAGGTTAGGTTAGGTAAGGTTAGGTTAGGTTAGGTTAGGTTAGGTTAGGTAAGGTTAGGTTAGGTAAGGTTAGGTTAGGTAAGGTTAGGTTAGGTAAGGTTAGGTTAGGTTAGGTAAGGTTAGGTTAGGTTAGGTTAGGTTAGGTTAGGTTAGGTTAGGTCAGGTTAGGTAGGTTAGGTAAGTTAGGTTAGGTTAGCCTGACGGAGAAATATTCAGTAAAGGACAACTGCCAGACTGATATAAATGAACATGCTGAACAATCGTCAGCATTTATCACCCAATTTGACCTGTTTAGATACGAATGACTTGGTTTAGGTCTTGGTAACGACCCGTACAACGTCCCTGTAGATCATAGGAGGTCTTGAAGACGCCTCCTCCGCAGATGTTATCACTTGGAGACGGACGTTGTATCTGAAGCAGTTAGAGGAATTACTTAAGAAGCTCCTCCATTCTGGCCTGCCCATCAACTTAGGTAAAGTCTATATCTATATCTATATCTGTATCTATATCTAGGTTATATTACACACAGAGATCACAATAGCGTTATGCATCAAATGAACACATGCACAAGAGAGACTGCAGGACCCGTGGTAAGTCAGGTTGATTTCCTGGTTGCAATTCTTTTACCATGTCGTAGCTCAGTCGATTAAGGCAGGGTTTGGGATCCTCTCCGACGTAGGTTCGAACCCTCGTCACGGCCCTTGTGGATTTGTTCATTAGGTTATATGTGATTGACAGTGGAGACTTTGTACTCCAATCCCGTACAATTAAGGGATTGAGACGTTGACCCTGACCAACCACAAGTGTTGGGCACGATTCCTTCCCCCCCCCCCCGTCCCATTCCAAGGTATTTTGCCCTCCCTATCCCACCTCCTAGTCCTCCCCCTTCCCCCCCTCACCCCCCTCCACTACCCCAGAACCCCCACCCCACCCCCCAGACCCACAGGTAAACACCTCTGAGTCAATCAACGTTTTTTCCTCGTCGTTACGGGTCGGGCGTCGGGAGGAGTCCCGAGGCGGCCCCGACGGGATACTTGTGTCCTGGTGAGGGAGTCCTATATGTATATCCTACCCTGTTGTGTATATGATGTATATCCTACCCTGTTGTGTATATGATGTATATCCTACCCTGTTGTGTATATGATATATATCCTACCCTGTTGTGTATATGATGTATATCCTACCTTGTTGTGTATATGATGTATATCCTACCCTGTTGTGTATATGAAGTATATCCTACCCTGTTGTGTATATGATGTATATCCTACCAGTTGTGTACATGATGTATATCCTACCTGTTGTGTATATGATGTATACCCTACCCTGTTGTGTATATGATGTATATCCTACCCTGTTGTGTATATGATGTGGTGTTCCAGCTGGGCATGCCCTGGGAGGCCAAGCACAGCTGCTGTTGTCCCGGCTGGTGTGGTCCCAGCGATGTTCCAGTAGTGATGGCACAAGCGGTGGTGTTCCAGCTGAGCTTGCCCCTGGGGGC
>WNGS01111181.1:48247478-48270593 GCA_020271785.1 Procambarus virginalis
TTCCTTCATCCCCTTGTCCTCACCACCATTCCCCCTTCCTTGTCCTCTTGTCCTCCCACCATTCCCCAGTCTCTCGTCCGATGCATTTCCAAATGATCTGAAGTTTCGTCAGAAAAATGGGAAAATGAAATGACCTGATGTTCCCATCACTGAAAAATAAGAAGAATAGTTAAAAAAAAAACGAAATGAAAACATTGAAAAAAAAAATAATGAATGGTATGGTAAACACACAGCTCAATTTCCAATGCAATGGCACACACAATAATTAAGCCAAAAGAAAATTTTATCGAAATACATGAAAATTCAATTTATTAATGCAATTGGAAAAATTGAAATAGAATCACAACATATTTTATATAGCGTGTGTTTGATTTTGCATGCAACATGGGGCAGTTTTTCCAAAAAAGCATGGTTTATACTGTTACAGTGTGGCATCTGTATAGTAGGTATATAAAAATGCGCTAATATTCGAATGGAACGTTGTATCAAAATGCAAAGCAATCGGTGAAGAACTTTCCAAGATTAGCGATTTTGAACAAACGGACATTTATGTTTTTATTTATATTCTAGCTGTACGCGGCCACGCGTTGCTGTGGCTCAGCAATGCATGCGCATTGCATCTGATGTTCCCATCAGAAAATGGGAACATCAAATGATCTAATGTTCCCATCAATGAAAAATAAGTAGAACAGTTAAAAAAACGAAATGAAAAAAATGAACAAATAAACTATCCTCACAAAATGAACAGTACGGTAAACAGCACAGTTCAATTCCAATACAATGTCACACAAAATAATTAAACCAAAATGAAAATAAATAGAGAATTATGAAAATTCAATTTGTCAATGCAATCGGAAACTGAAAAAGAATCGTAGCATTTTCAGTATAGCATGTGTTGCTCTTATGTGCAACAGATGGCACTTTTTCCTAAAAATTAATGTTTTTACTTGTCACAGGTGTGGCATCTATACTTATAATTACCAAATGAACAGTATGGTAAACAACACAGCTCAATTCCAATGCAATATCACATAAAATAATTAAATCAAAATGAAAATAAATGGAAATCGATGAAATTTAAATTTATCAATGCAATTGGAACCATTGAAATGGAATTGTAACATATTTAGTATAATGTGTTTTGCTGTTGCATGCAACAAACAACGCTGTTTAAAAAAAAAACATGGTTTTTACCTGTCACAGACGTGGTATCAATATAGTAGGTATATAAAAACATGTGCGTATTCAAATGGACCATTGTATCAAAATTTCAAATCAATCGATAAAGAACTTTCAAAGATTAGCGATTTTGAAGTAACGAACATTTTTATTTATATAGATGTTATGACAGCATGTCGCCTGGGTGGAACGAGTCTAGCCACTGAGAGAGTTATTCTGCCTGTCGGACCTGGGATTGAGAGGTCATTGGGGGCATTAGGTTCCAATTTGCCTCAAATATGCAACAAATGAAAACTCGTTCGATTTCATTCAAACTTTTTTGACTATTTATAAATGAAAAGCGTTTCATGTGGTCCAAGTTTCAGCATCGCAGCAAAAGAGGTAGGGATAATAAAAATACTTGATTCAAGTGTCAAAATTATACCAAAATGGTCAAAAACGTTTATCAAACAAAAGAGTCAACTGAAATCATATCTGTGACTCTTTGCTATCACAACAGCATATATTAAAAAAATATTATAATTAGTTGTATTGGAAAAAAGAAATTGGAACGAGTCTAGCCACTGAGAGAGTTACTCTGCCTGTTGGACCTGGGATTGAGAGGTCAGAGGAAAAATGTATATATTTAATAATTGAGTAAACGTCTGTGATTAATCTCAGGATACTAACAGAGGATGGGCGTTGCTAATAAGTGACGTGAAATGATATGTCGATACTTTGGGGACGTGAAGTGATGCTAGCAGGAGGTCGTGACCTCACTTGAGTCGCAACTGTCGTAAGAGGTGGATGTACTGTGTTGATCTCCTGCAAGAAGAAAGAATATAGTTCTGTGTCAGTGGTGGAGCCAAGGCTACGTGTTCGCAAGTGTGAGGAAGCTGTTGGGGACTTAGTACACCATTACTCTGTGATTTTGATAATTAGAGGAGGACTGGAAGTGAGTGTTTGGCCGTGCCATTGTGGAAGAGGAAGGAAGCAAGCAAGCAAGAGTTTCTGTGGTGGAGCTTGCTTGGCGACGTTGTGAACTCATGTTGTGGATTGGAGGAAGTCCTGTGAGGGCTCCTGAAGCATTTTGTGGGCGTCCTATGGAGCGTCATGTTAGAGCTCCAATTGGCGAGAGCTCCTGTTCTCACCTCAGAGAATTTTGCGGTAAGCTCATATAACAGTTATTTGAGTGGTTGCCTGTGCTTGATTGTGTGCCCAGGGATCATGGCAAGTGTTCATGCATGAAGGACTTATATTTTATTGAGATAGTGAGCTAAAATAAGGGGTAGAGATAGGAAAACATGCTGGAGGGAGCGGTGGTAAGTCCGCCCTCGCAGAAGGTTGGTGGCTGATTGAGGGGGGGGGGGGAGGCCACCCAGCCTCACGACTGGGGCGGTGGCCCAAAGAGACGTGCATGGACATGTTCCCAAGTGGACTCGACCAGGATGGGAAGGACCGTTGCTGTGACGCAATAGTGTTTAGAGATGTCGGATGGAGGAGTTTATTTTTTGTAAATACATTTATTTATGTCTTGTTAGAAAAACCTTTTTATTGGCATTGTAATGGGATTGCAGGTTTGTCTTGGATGCAGTTCATGGAGAAACTTCAAGGTTAGAGAAGAAGTTCTAAGGCCAGGCCTGAAGAGGCCTGGTCGTCGACCAGGCCTCCTTTTTGTTACACAACCCCAGGAAGCAAGCAGTCTGAAGCAGCTGTTTATCTAAAAGGTACCTATTTACTGCTAGGGGAAAACAGGGGCATCAGGGTGAAAGAAACTCTGCCCATTTGTTTCCTCCTCAACCGCGGATCGAACCCGGAACCTCAGGACTAAGAATCTGAAGCGCTGTCCACTCAAATGTGTGGCCCCTGGTTACATAGCAGAAGTAGGTACCCAGAAGTTAGTCTGTTTGTTGTGGTGTTAAATCCTGGTCGGGGTCAGTAATTCGACCTTGGTGGTGGGGCGGGAGGGGGGGGACCTTCATATAAGCCTAATGTGTATGAATACACTCTGGCTTCTTGTCCTCCGACGCAATGAATTATTATTATTATATAGCCGTTTCCCTGTATTATTTTGAAACGATGAGCTTTCCACTCTGGACTAATATGTTTACTAGGATGGTTCTTGTAATCCCTCCAGGGTAAGCTGTGACCTCTTGACTACAGTAAAAATACACTTACGTTTTGTGAGTAGATACCCGCCAGGAGTGGCTGTGACCTCTTCACTACATAACACGTTATGGTTCGCGAGTGTGGCAGGAGGTAATAGTATTATAAGAGACGAGCCTACCCCACAATGGCAAATGAAAAAACAAACTCATTAATCTTAAACTTCAAAGTCACCTCGTTGTTGTAGTAAAATATACTTTACTATGTCCACGAGTTCTATGGAATATGTTAAAGCAATCTAGATTTATGTTTGTATAACACGTCTATGATCAGAACCTGAGGGTTATTTTTAATACAACTATTTATGCCTGGCATTTAGTGTTACTGAAGCAACTTGCTACAGTTAGAGTGTATCCGAGTGGAGTGTATGAACAGGAATTTATACATTTTTAGTTTGTTGACCAGACCACACACTAGAAGGTAAAGGGACGACGACGTTTCGGTCCGTCCTGGACCATTCTCAAGTCAATCGACTTGAGAATGATCCAGGACGGACCGAAACGTCGTCGTCCCTTCACCTATTAGTGTGTGGTCTGGTCAACATACTTTAGCCACGTTATTGTGACTCATCGCCTGCATTTTTAGTTTGAATCATCAAAAATTCCTTCCCCCTGTCCCATCTGAAATCCTTATTATGTACACTTCCAAGAACTATATAATTGTAATGGATTGCCCTTTCCCCTGATCCCCTTCCCTCATCAAAATTTCATGGTGATTTAACTGTTGAAAATATATAATCTTGGCTCAATTCCCAGCATTTTGTCTCGATGCCTTTAAATTTGTTTTTTGATCACACATGCAGCATCAAGAGACGGGGGTGTGAGGGTGTACCGGAGGTGTCTGTACTGCAACAACGGGGACCCGGACGTCCAACTTCTCCACAACTTGAACATCTACTCACCCGACCTTACCTGGGACGACCTCTTCCAAGGTAAACTATCACATAGCTAGATAAAGCTCTCTACCAGCATTTAGCTTCTCAACTTTACGTTTAATTATGGTTGGAAATGCTCAAGAGTGACCATCAAAGTACCTGTTATCTAAAAACTCCTCATAAATGTTCTTCTACCATCTTAAAATGTACAAACTGTACAAAGGAGTCACATTTCTAATAACGAATCATGTGTTGTGCTAAGTACTAATAGCATAATAATAATACTATAAGAGGGAATGTTTGTCTGTTCAAAGTTGGAGCCCAGACGCCTGGAGTTAGCCTCAACCATATAGGGAGAGGAAATGGTCTGTGGTACAGGATGAACATAGGGTGGTCGGGGTCGACAGAGTTGAAAAAAATAGTGTGTAATGGTCACAGTCAGACGCCAAAGACTATTTTTGGCTCTGCCCATTGGCTATGCAGTTATATATTTTGAAAACAAACTTAACTAAATTCAAATAATTCCTTGTAATATAATTCGTTGTAATATAACCACCATTAGTCACTGATCTCAGGAAGATAAACATAAATTTTCCGTGAGCCCGTAGTCCACTATGGCTGACAATAGCCATGTTACTTCGAACTTTTGTTTCGAGTAGCTGAATCTAAAACAACAACAGCTTAAAAGGTTTCTCAAACTACACCATGTCTCAGAGTAGTAGTAGGCACCCTTCAGTCTTGAGAGACTATGGAGTTGCGCTCAGGATGTCAGTCCTGGTGCAGCGTCTGGTGTGACTGATGAGGCCAATCAGAGAATGTCAATCTATCCCACAGTGTGAATAAGCGAAGTCTGATTCTGGTCTGTCTTCCTGGCTACCGGCTTTCCATCTCTGTCTCTTTGCCTCCGATTACTTGGCAAGTGTCTCCTCGAAACTGGAGAGACCTTTCTGAACAGATTTCCTCCTGTCTGATCGGTCTGCTGCCAGTGTTTTCCACGTTGCAAGATCGACGTCCATAGCTTTCTGGTTCCTCTTGCTTACGTCTTTGTACCGTAGTTTGCCTGTTGGAAGTTTTCCCTGCGTCATCTCTCTGTACAGGAGAGCTAACGTATCTCTTGGAAATCCTGCTGTCGCCCATTTGCACCACGTGCGTGAGCCAGTACATTCGTCTCTTCACAATCATTCGTCTCTTCACTCTACACACTCGCTTCATCATTGTGTACATGCTGAGGATATTAGCTCTTCCCACGACGCTGTTGTTTGTCACCCTGTTCTGCCAGGTGAAGTTCAAGATGTGACGGAGGCAGCGCATGCGGTATGCATTCACCTTTCTTTCCTGTCGAATGCGGAGTGTTCAGGACTCACTGCCATATAAACTTATTGTTGGTCCACATTCTCTTTGTTATTCTGGACATGGTTGTAGATACTGATGCATTTGTTGAGCTCTGTGTCAAGAGAGAGGGAGTCAGAGATTGTGAAGCCCAGGTGCACGAAGTCGTGGACGACTCCCAATTTGTAATCAGAGATCCCGATGTTAGGTGTGGAATCCACTTCTAGTTCCCATGACCTGTGTTTTCTTCAGGCTGATGGTGAGTCCGAAGGCCTGGCAGGCCTCGCTAAAGTGAGTCATGAGCTATTGGAGGTCTTCAGCTGAGTGGGCTGTGACTGCTGCATTGTCGGCAAAAGAAGTCACGTAGACACCTCAGCCGAACCTTTGACTTGGCTCCTAGCCTGGCGAGGTTGAAGAGCTTTTCGTCCGACCTAGTCCGGAGGTAGATGCCTTTTTTGGCAGATACGAAGGCGTGCTTCTGCATACCTGTGAAGAAAGTTCCGAGTAGGGCTGGAGCCAGAACGCAGGCCAACTTTACTCTGCTTCGGAAGTTGAAGGCGTCTGATGTTGAGCCGTGAAAGACCACGTTGCCCTTTATGTTCTCGTGGAAAGATCTGGTGATGATGAGGAGCCTGGGTGGACATCCAATCTTTGAAAGGATTTTGAACAAGCCTTCGCTGCTGACGAGGTTGAAGGCCTTCATCAATTCTATGAAGGCTATGAAGAGTGGCCGCTTCTGCTCCCTGCATTTCTCCTGCAGTTGTCTGAGGGAAAAGACTATGTCGATGCTGGACCTGTTAGCATGGAATCCGAACTGTGATTCTGGGTAGACTCTCTCTGCAAGTACTTGGAGCCTCTTCAGTGTGACTCGAGCAGCCAGCTTTCCAACAATACTGAAGAGGTAGAGCCACGGTAATTGTTGCACTCGCCCCTGTCACCTTTATTCTTGTACAGCGTGATGTTGTTGGCGTCATTCATGTTCCGTGGCACCTCGCCTTCTCCCCAGCAGTGGCAGAGGATGTCGTGCAGCTATATGAGTAGGTTACCTTTGTAGCACTACAAGGCCTCTGCCGGAATGACGTCTTTTCCAGAAGCTTTGCCAGAAGCAACGGAATCTAGGGGCCTCCCTGAGTTTTTCGAGGGTAGGTTCGTTGTTGAGCTCCTTTTACACAGGAAGTCAATAACGCTCAGGGCGTCTTCGGTGACCACATTCTCCCTGGTGTATAGCTCGGAGTAGTACTCGACCCTGCACTTCAGCTGCAGTGTCGGGTCCTGAATCACGCATAAATCGCCTGTGGCAGACTTCAGGGGGGGGGCGGTCTTCTTCAGGATTTGGCCAAGGACCTGCTTGATGCCGTCATACGTCCCCTTTACATTGCCTGCATCTGGAAGCAGAGCTGGAGCCAATAGTCGTTGGAGCATTGCTTGGTGCTCTGCTGCACTTTGCAGCGGACGGCTCGAAGGATATGCAAGTTGCGCTGACTTGGGCAGGCTTTGTAGGGTACTAAAGCGTTTCTCTTCTCTCTGATGACTGGTGTTATTTATTCCGAAAGAGCCTCGAACTAATCTGTCTATCGGCTGGTCTTCTTGCCGAAGGTTGACATGGCAGCATTGAACACAGCATCTCTGAAGTGCTCCCATATTTTGTGAGAGTTGGCCCCAGCCAGGCCAGGGACAGCTTCCTCGAGATCACGTGCAAAATCTTCCACCTTGTCCTGATTACGGGTCTTGCTGTTGTCAATGTGAGATCTGCCCTCCTTTTTCGAGTGGTGAATCTTCTTTGTTTGCATCTTGACCCTGCTACATACCAAGAAGTGGTCGGTGTCACAGACAACACTCTGGTAGCTTCGCGTAATTTTGATGCTGGGGTAGACTTGCACGCCTGGTTAGAATCAGGTCAAGCTGGTGCCAGTTCTTAGATCTGGGGTGCCTCCAGGAGATTTGGTATTGAGGCTTTATGCCGAAGAAAGTGTTGGTTACACAGAAACCATGAAGACAGCAAAGTTCTAGCAGACGTTGCCTGTTCTTGTTCATCCTTTCTATGCCGAAATGACCCAGACAAGTGGGCCAAGAGTTGTCATTCGCGCCCACTCTGGCGTTGAAGTCGCCGAGGATGAACAGTTGCTCCTTTACAGGAATTCTCACTATGACTCTATTGAGTTCATCATATAATTTGTCATTCACTTCTGCTGAAGAAGTCAGGGTTGATCCATATGCACTAATTACGCTGACTGGTCTTCTTTAGGAGTGTAGCTGGAAAGACAATATTCATTCAGTTCCCCCGTCTTTGTTATGATGTGTCCTAATAGTGCATTCCTGACGGCGAATCCCACACCGTGTTCTCTGGCCTCGTTTGGAGGTTTTCCTTGCCAGAAAAAGGAGAAAGCTCTCTCTCTCACAGTTTCTGATCCTGGGTGCCTGATCTCTTGGAGAGGAACGATATCCATTTGCAGTCTGCTCGGCTCCCTCCCTATCGATGACTGCTGTTTTTCGAGCGTTGTTGATTTCTTCCAGGTTGTCAGAAAAACCTGGTGTCATTGTTCTGACGTTCCATGTGCCCAACCATGGGAAGTTGACATTTTCTTTTTGGGTTTGCTATTGCTTGGTACAAAGTTGTAGGTCCGCATGTCGGTTTTCACCCTAAACTCCATTCCCCCAGTGAGGTTAACGGACCGTGGCGAAGCAAACCTTACTGGCAAGGGTTTGCCCAGTTTGAGGTGGGCGGTAGCTGCCCAATAGGGCGCGATGACCCCTCCATCCATCGGAAGCAACCTCTGGCGTCACACTCTTCACCAATCGAGCAGGAGACGCATAACCAGTAGGCTGTCGCTTCCCGTGTTGGTTCGACGCTATGAGCCGAGGATGGAGTGTCCTATTCAGGGCATAAAGCCTGGGTAGATCGATATGGAGATATACACAATCAAAGTGAAGCTGTTACCCATGCAGCAAGTCCCCCCCTCTCCACGTTGCTGAAAATTGTTAATGGAAAGTGAAACACCATTACGCTTGGTTTCAGCAATGTCGCAGGAACTGCCAGAACGAGGTTGAGGTTCAAACTAAAACTCCGGATTTTTACTCAAGGTAAAGGGGTGCCTGACAGCTGAGTGGACAGCGCTTCAGATTCGTAGTCCTGAGGTTCCGGGTTCGATCCTCGGTGGAGGCGGAGACAAATGGGCAAAAAGGTTTCTTTCACCCTGATGCTCCTGTTACCTAGCAGTAAATCGGTACCTGGGAGTTAGACAGCTGCTACGGGCTGCTTCCTAGGGGTGTGTAACAAAAAGGAGGCCTGGTCGAAGACCGGGCCTCGGGGACGCTAAGCCCCGAAATCATCTCAAGATAACCTTAAGAAAGTTGACTCCTAAAGCCTTTCCCATAATTTGTATTGCCACAAAGCAGCGTAGGTTTGAAATCAGGGTTTTCTTTCCCCTTGATGAGCTGCCTTCCCTGGCTGTCGAGTCCCATCTACCAGGAGCAGCTGGTTTTAAGGCGCCAGAGGCACGACCTCACCCCTTCTCGCCAGTAAAAGCAGTTCCCGTGCAGGCCAGGAGCTGGACTTGGTTGTTAGAGGCTATTTGAGACGCACGCAGTAAAAAAGCTTTTTATAGGTCGTGGGAGCCCGTCCTCCATTACCACCCCCAGGCTATGACAACCCATGGAACCTGTCTCAGTACAGGTTAACTATTTTGTTTCTCTCTGTTTATCTCCTCTCTTCAGTGACAACCTACATTAAACAATTAACCAATAATAATTTAATTAAACGATAATAATTAAACGATAATAATTAAACGTTAATAATTAAACAATAATACGAAGACACTAAACGATAATATATACACTATAAGTGAGTGTCTGTCTGTCCACAAGAAGTTAGAGGTACACACACTTGGTGCTGGCCTTACCCAAATTTGCATGGGAAGTGATCTGCGGAAAAAGGCTGCACATACACTAGTTGGGATAGACCTTGTAATAATGACCACTATAATAATAACTCGCTTTGTTATATCTCGACCGCGCACCCCGCTACTACCACTGAACTAACCGCACAATCTCCGCTTCATCTATGGTAATAACGGATGCTATACCGATCATGTAAGATGTTAACACTCGGGCCCTCATACGAAGACGTAAAACAGAAAAACAGAGGAGAGAGAGAGAGAGAGAGAGAGAGAGAGAGAGAGAGGAGAGAGAGAGAGAGAGAGAGAGAGAGAGAGAGAGAGGAGAGAGAGAGAGAGAGAGAGAGAGAGGACAGAGAGACAGAGAGGAGAGAGAGAGAGAGAGAGAGAGGGATAGTGAGGGATAGTGAGGAAGAGCGAGAACGAGAGCAAGGGAGGGAGAACGAGAGCCAGTGAGAGCGAGGGAGAGTGAGAAACTAGTGAGGGAGAGTGAGACAGAAAGATAGAGGTATTCGTAGTCACAGCCTATCGTATGAGTTACCGAGTGACGCTGCCACCACCCTGAGTTACCGGACAGGGGACCGGAGTGAGATTCGTAGGTCTTGCAGATGGAATAACCTACCAGGACAGGTGTAGGGGACAATTGAACGGTACAAGGATCCTGGCCTGACACTCGAATAATCCTGACCACTTGGGGACTATAGAATACACAAGAGTAAGGCGGGACACACCCACTACTGAACCCTCAACACTGGACGGACGGGGGGAGGAGTACTGGATAATTACGGACACTAGGTCACTAGGTCAAGGGGACGGTAGGCCCAATATCACTACGACAAGGAACCATTAATACACATTTAATAACACTTGATAATATATAACTTTATTTAAAATAATTAAATCTGCACTTCCCTAACTAATTCCTACCAGAGGCCAAGAGTACTGAATGAGGTGCTTTAGTTCAAGAGAGCCGCACTTACTCGTATGTTGTTCCACAGTTCTCCTGGAGATGATGTTCCCTCCCTGAGTCCACACACACCGTCCTCCTGGGGCTGCGCCCACTCTACTGTTCCCTTCTCCGATCTCTTCTCCTCAGCTGAACATGAGGGTTTGCATTTAATGTGGAGGAGTTAATCCCTGTAGATTATCATGACGGTATCAACTCGGACCTCCTAGTGACTTGGTACCGCTGACCTGTCCTCCTGCTTCTGGTGCCAAGGTGTAACTTTTACATTGTCTGCCGCCGCCTGACTGGCGCCTGTGGTTTGTTCATCCTCCACGTGGCTTGTTCATGCTGTTATGATGTTCATGTTGTACTATGTACTGCTCTCTTGTTACAACCTAAGTTAAATGATTTAAGAAATATAATTAATTATTCGCCCCTTCCCCTGCCTCCTCGATTCCACGGATTCAGTTCTAGCTAAGTGCAAATTATTGGTGGACATGCCTGAAGATTTTCGTTATTAGAAAAAAATTGTTTCCTTAATTAAACACATTAAGTAGTTTCGTTGCTCTCAATATTATATTATGAAAGTGAAGAGGTGCTAAACCTGGGGAGGAAGGGCATGAGGGGGGGAGTGGTAGGGGGGGGGGGAAGACAAACAAAAAAGAGGTAGAGACAGAAAAGGAGGTACAGGCTGATAGAGATACAAAGAGAAACAGAAAAAAAAACAGACAGAGATAGACATTGACAGAGACAAAAGTCAGAGGCACAGACAGATACAGTAGATAGATGATGGATAGATGGATACACAGATGGAAAAAATGGATCATTGAATGAATGGATATATGAATAGAGGAAAAAATAGATGGATGGATAGATAGACTGATAGAGATAGATAGATATGGATAAATAAATGGAGAGATAGGTAGGACAGAAAATGGATGAATAGCCAGATGAATAGATGGATAAATAGAGGAATGGATAGATAGATAAATGTGTAAATTGATAGATGGATAGATAAGTGTACAGATGGTAGAGAGACAGACCGACCGGGCAACAGCGGGTGCTGGCCTAGTTATTAATATTACTATACACAATCAATTTTAACGTTACTTAGAACCTTACTTTTCATAATACAATTTTGACGTTCTCACCACACACACACACACACACACACACACCACACACACACCACACACACACACACACACACACACACACACATATATATATATATATATATATATATATATATATATATATATATATATATATATATATATAATATATATATATATATAACTGAAAACTCACACCCCAGAAGTGACTCAACCCAACAAACTTTGGGTTTGAGTCACTTCTGGGGTTTGAGTCACTTTGGGTTTGAGTTTCAAACAAACTCAAACTTTGTTGCGTTGCAACGCAACGCAACAAAGTTGCGACGCAAAGTTGCAACGCAACGCAACAAAGTTGCAACGCAACTGAACTGCGTTCAGTTGCGTTGCTCCTGGGAGTATGGGTTCGAGTCACTTCTGGGGTGTGAGTTTTCATATATATATATATATATATATATATATATATATATATATATATATATATATATATATATATATATATATATATATATATATATATATATATATGAAAACAAGCCTGAATGGTCCCCAGGACTAGATACAACTGAAAACTCACACCCCAGAAGTGACTCGAACCCATACTGCCAGGAGCAACGCAACTGGTATGTACAGGGATGCCTTAATCCGCTTGATCATCACGACCGGACATAAGGAAGTGATAGCCGGAGCTATATGAACCACTTCCCCGCCGGCATTCATATAGCTCTGGCTATCACTTCCTTATGTCCGGTCGTGATGGTCAAGCGGATTAAGGCGTCCCTGTACATACCAGTTGCGTTGCTCCTGGCAGTATGGGTTCGAGTCACTTCTGGGGTGTGAGTTTTCAGTTGTATCTAGTCCTGGGGACCATTCAGGCTTGTTTTCATATATATATATATATATATATATATATATATATATATATATATATATATATATATATATATATATTTCTGAAAACTCACACCCCAGAAGTGACTCGAACCCATACTCCCAGGAGCAACACAACTGAACGCAGTTCAGTTGCGTTGCGTTGCAACTTTGCGTCGCAACTTTGTTGCGTTGCGTTGCTCCTGGGAGTATGGGTTCGAGTCACTTCTGGGGTGTGAGTTTTCAGTTGTATCTAGTCCTGGGGACCATTCAGGCTTGTTTTCATATATATATATATATATATATATATATATATATATATATATATATATATATATATATATATATATTGAACACCAGTATCGAATCAATATAGGAAATGAGTTCTGTTCAAGACTGCGAGAAGAATTAGTGCTCGTAATAACATGCCACTTGTCTTCTTACAAATTAAGTGTGAATTTGGCCGTTTTCCATATGGCCGAAAATGGACGTAATTTGAAAATGGAAAAGTATTGGAAATTAAATTTTGGATTGTTTTTCTCCAAAACAGCAAGTTAAGGGTCCTCTGGTAGGTTAGGAGGGCAAGAAGTGCTCCTAAGGTTTGAAAACGTCATGAAAACTGTTAATTGAAAGTTTCCTCTACGAATGTAACCGAGTAAGCCGGAGGACTCCAACCAGAAAACGGGATAGTATGTCACTTTCCTAAGCCGAATTCATTTCAAATTACGTCCATTTTTGAACATACGGGCAAACGAGCGAAAAGTGACGTAATTTTAGTAGGACGGGTTGCTGACTCAGCAGACCTAACCAAAGGATTCGATTGAAGATGTGATAGATATGTTATGCTTTAAGTGAGCCTCCTTTACACGATTAACTCATCTTCGCCAGAAAGATTTCAAGACTTCACGGGGAATAAGATGAAAATAGCCACACCGACGCCATACTTCCCTTACGTGGACTACCAGCGGGTCAGTGAGACCCCCGGAACAGCCGTTGTGGTGACCGACTCCCTTGATGCCCGGCTCATCCACACCTTCGCCCACAAACTCAACTTTACGTAAAAATATTATTGTTGTGTTAAATGTTTGATCATGAATATATTATATCACCTTTGTGTGAGCTTATACATATTTTAACATCTGTGAGCAGCTCAAATATGAATTGGGATCCTCAGAAAACCAACATTGTTCAACTTCACAATGGATGCTAATTGCATTCCCCAACCCTTGAAAAAAATAACAATCAACCATAACCCCCCAGTGGGGGAAAGGGGGACTACGACCGGGCGCGCCATCTGCCAGATGGACCCTCCGGGGACTACGACCGGGCGCGCCATCTGGCCAGGTGAGCTCATTAGAGCCAGCTGTCCATGCGGTGCTCAGGTATGCAGCCACATAATGTTGTAAAGGGGGTTTTCCCGGAAGTTGGGGCGTGTCGGACGCGTGTAAGCGTCCGGTGTTCGGGTATGTGGTCAGGGAAGATTGTGGTCATGTTGTTTGGGGGGTAGGAGAGTATGTAGGGCTATGTGGTATGTGCTAAAGTAAGAGGTATGTGGATATGTTGTTGAGAGTAAATGAATATGTATGTTTGTTTTCCGTAGACTTAATCCTGTGTGTAGATAATAGTTTATGATTAAAGACTATGTAATGTTATGCGCCTAGAGTATGTGGTGAGTGCTCTAGAAGGTCCAACATATGTTGTTGGGGTAGGGGAGGGCCAGGGGTGAGGGAGGGAGGGGATAGGGAGTCTGAGTGAGAGTGAGGGGACCTCCCCCTCGGTGAAAGTCCCATTTGTGGTTTCTCAGCTTCCGTTGGGTAGGGGATGGAAGCTAAGTGCTTGGTATGCGGACATGTGGAGGGAGGGGGGACCCCCCAATACCTGAGAGGGGGGGCAGGGAGTTAAGACGAGAGAAGGAGGGGAAAGTGAGGGGACATCCATTATCCATGAAGTGCCAGGAGGGTAGGAGAGAAAGAAAGAGGTAGACAGACAGACAGACAGACAGACAGACAGACAGACAGACCGGAGGGTAGGAGGAGAAGGGAGTGGCCGCAGGAAGTCTACCATTAACCATAAGCGCTTTTCGATGTCTTAGAGCGGACTGAGAGATGCTCACTCCAGCAGCCCTCTCTTACCACTGTGGTTCCGTTAAGGAGGTCACCGTTCATACTTCCGCCGGCTGGGCATCACCTGTCAACCATCAATCAGTTCTCATTTGACCGGGTCGTCTACCTCCCTCACACACAAACGCGCCGTTAGTTCACTGTGAGCCTTCATCCGCTACACACGCACCATAGAGCCCCGCATCATGGAAAGACGAACCTTAACAGCTTGCATGAAATGTGGTGTGTTATATATTCCATCACCAAACCAAGTATGTCGTCTTCAGTGCACAATGTGTGATAAACCGCCCCTTGGTCATTACGACATCAAATGCAAGCGCTGTCAACAGATTTTCTGTGATAACCGTGAGTGTTATTCTTATTACACAGTTCATTTATTGCATCCACAGGTGAAATATCGCGTGTGTAAACTATTATCTCTTATTGTGTGAGAATAATTACTCATTCGGGGCTATTACATTCCACACAGTTAAATATGTTCTTTTTCAATTTCAGTTTACAAAACCGTGAAGTGCCCTTACTGCTCACCAGCCCCTCGAGGAGGTCCTCGTCGGAATGAAACTTCTCATAAACGTAAGGATCATATAAACTTCTCCTACCTGTATTACATTTTCATCATCATAATCCACTTGCAAGCTTAGACTCATGCATAATAAACATATTTTCCTCATTCACCCATGTTGAATATCATTTTTGTTCCATTTCAGGTTATAATCCGTACCTCAATCGACGGAGGGAACAGACAGACGTCATCGAGTCGGTATCCCACCCGTCCCACACTGAGCTAAGGAGAGGTGATGTCACTCGCGGACATCCCCAGCCCCTTCAACAAGGTCACTCTCGCCATCAGATGGAGGGCTACGAGACATTATCACGCCCAGTTAACACACCGCTCAACCCATTCACCAGGACATAAGTAAGTTATTGCTGTCTTATTTCAGTCTATTTCCTAATCACATGAATTCCCACTAGTCTGCCCCCTCACCTCAATATATATGTGTGTGTGTGTGTGTGTGTGTGTGTGTGTGTGTGTGTGTGTGTGTGTGTGTGTGTGTGTGTGTGTGTGTGTGTGTGTGTGTGTGTGTGTGTGTGTGTGTGTGTGTGTGTGTGTGTGTGTGTGTGTGTGTGTGTGTGTGTGTGTGTGTGTGTGTGTGTGTGTGCTTTTCATTCTTTCTAGAGATAATATGTTTTTCTTTTTCTTTTACAGATGCCGCCCCGCTCTACATCGATTTAGCATCGAGCAGTGCTGAGAGCGACAATGAGAGTGACAGCACAGCTGAGCGGACATTACCTACATCCGGCTCGCTCCCCTCTGCTCACAGGGGGGTGAGGGGTCCTTCACGTACTCACTCAATCTCCCCTTCACCCCCCAGCCCCATACCACAATCTAGCAGCAGCAGCAGCGACAGCTGCAGCAGCAGCAGCAGCAGCAGCAGCAGCAGCGGTGGTGAGAACACTACCGCTAACAACATCACAGTCCACGAGATTAACCTTGACTCAGACGACGACAGCTCAGCAGACCTTGACTCGTCAGCTTCTGTCAATTCTGAGTGGTTACCAGCGTCAGGCGTAGTAGCTGACGGCGCAGTCTCACCCATTCATTTCGGAGGGGGTCTATCACCACCCCCCACTCCCCCTAGCCCTCTCCCATCACCTCCACCACCACCGCTCTCCCCCTCTCCCCCACCTGCCCTAGAAATTCAGCTACTGGATCGAATTGATAATTATAACGGTGCCTATGTTCGGCTTTCTTTCTCCATACCAGACCATGTTAACACCTCCCCTGGACTCTATCTGAGAACATATAGGGAATTTTTCATAAATGAGATTCGTTCTCTTTTCTCCCCACAACATCCTTCACTCCTTATTTACCCTGACGTCACTCTAATTGTGCGGAACTTAAATATACAACAAGACGGAGAGGAGGAGGATCTTTTGGATCCTATAAATAACGATGGCTTCCCCATACGAGGTGAAACGCGAACAATAACTCGAGAGGAAGTAGTTACGCTTATTGATTTTTGGGCTGACGAATTAACAGAGAAAATATCCCAATACCTTGAAGAGAGGCAGGGCTCCAATGTCCTGGTTGAGCGGGTCACCGGGTTTTACATCAACTGTGGTCAGATTGAACATCCGATAAGATTAGGCTCGCATGTAGACTATCCGGAAGGCTTGCGTGGAAAGCAGTTAGTTTTCAATCCAGAGGGAGAGGCGGATATTTGCCTTATGCAATGTGTCGCTGCTTATAAATGCTTAGCTAAGGGGATGCATCTAGATAATATTCGCGATAGATCTGTGAATGCTAGTTGGTGTCTCAGACACATTAACTGGCCGGCTGATGTCAATTCTGCAGTAACATTCGAGGATATTTACAAGGTAGAGAAAATTAATAAAGTCAGTATATTCATCTATTCACTAGAAAGAGATGAAAATGCTAGACAGCAACGACACTACATTACACTAGCTAGGAAGGGAAGAGGGGGATATACAGATGTCATACCATTGCTAATGTTGGAAGCTCAACACTTAGTGTTAATTAAGGATTTTAACCAATATGTACGTAATATGCGAGCATCAGATCGCATCCCAACTCATCATGGCTTTTGCCACTGTTGTTTGATATCACTCCCACCAGATCGCATGCAGAGTCATGAAAGTACATGCAAAGTACATCAAACTCTCAAATTCTACCCACCAGAGAGGAAGATTACTTTCCGTAACTACGGACGGGGATATGGTCCTAGTCACATGTGCTTTTATGACTTTGAGTGCATGTTAGACCGCTCGAACCCTAAGGGGATGATCGAATCACGTCACAACGCAGTGGCGTATGCGTACATCATCATTGACAGACAGATGAATATTGTTGAGAATGACACTTATTTGGGTAAAGATGCGGTCAATCACTTTGTAACCACGCTAGAAGCTTCATGGGCTAGAATCAAGAAGGGGTTAGTATCCTATGAACTTCACATGTCACAGCAACAGCAGGCGATATTTGAGACAAAAACAGCCTGTGAACTCTGTGATGAACCTTTTAACGGGGAAGATGTAATCAAAGTCCGGCATCACGACCACACAGTAAGATTCCACAATTATCAAGCGGCTTACTGTGATAGATGCAATTTGCAGTGTATAAATTCATACAAGTTCCTATACACTTTTTCCCACAACGCTTCCTATGATTTAGGAGTAATCCTAAACGAGATGAAAGATAGACCAGGAAGTGAAATAGATATATTAGCCAGGGATGGATTTAAATTTATGAAAGTTGATGTGAACAACTTAAGATTTTTGGATAGTTTAGCCCTTCTCAACGGCTCGCTAGGAAGAATAGCCAAGGATCATATTGATAGTGGGAAACCTACCACATTCACTTTGGCTATGTTAAAAGGGGTAAATAAAGCTGCCATCCCAAAACTGCTGAACGGTAAACAATCATTCTGCTATGATTATTTATCCTCTATGTCTGTGTTAGATGAACCACACCTTCCTTCTCGCGATAAGTTTTACAATACACTAAAAGACGAAGAGTTATCAGAAAAAGATTATAAACAAGCCTTAGAAATTTTTGATTTAGCTAAATGTCGCAACATAGGGGAGTATCTGCTCCTTTACCTCAAAGTGGACACAGGTTTGCTAGCTGATGTGTTCACAGTCTGGCGAGATACCATGCTTGCTCTCTACAAATTAGACATTTCCCACTACATTTCTTTACCCTCATTTGCTTGGGATGCATTCTTGCTTAAATCGAAAGTTGAACTTGATGTTGTGTCTGACCCATTGTTATATGATTTACTTCGTCGGAATCTCCGAGGTGGGTTCACCAGTGTGACGAGACAGTACACGAATGTGGAGAACCACATACAGGCGTAGATCTAGGGGAAGATAGTAGCTACATCATTTACCTCGATTTTAACAGTCTTTACGGGCGTGTATGACTGAACTGCTCCCTCGTGGCGGGATTAGGAAACTGACACACATGAGCGTGACGTGTTGCTAGAGCGAGGCTTGGAGAATATCCCATGTGACGGGTCCAAGGGATATGGGTGTTGTGTGATACACTGCAGGTCCGACCGGAGGTAGCTAGGTATACAGATGAACTGCCCTTAGTTTCTTTCACATACTTGCATNTCCGACCCTTCCTCACCTGTCGCTTGTCCTCTGGCCTCTTCTCGGAACAAACGATGAGCCCCAGGTCACCCGGTATGTTCTCTCGGCGTGACTGGATCCGCTCACATCATCTTCCCTGACGTCTCGTCCCGACGTCACCGCGCATACCGGAAATGCCACTCTCGCAATTTCCGTTTCGCCACTGCTGGCGCCCGTCCTGCTGCTCTGTCGATAGATACACTCCTCACCCTTAATCAAATTCGGGAGAACACATCCCCCACAGAAGTCGTTCCCTAGGATACCTGAGCTTCCATCCTGGGCAGTAAAGCATAGACACCTACCACGAGAGTCTGACAACCATAGTCTGAATTAAGAGTCACCTTATGAAGGGGCATCCTCACTTGTCCCCCCAACGTCCTTATCAGGGCTTCCCCTGTACTGGAACTTCTGTAGTCCTCGGGGAAGAGGGATTCACTAACAAGGGTGAAGTCGGATCCAGTGTCCCTGAGCATCCTTGCTGGCACAGGATCAGCTCCTCTTATCTTCACCGTTCCCTCACACACAAAGGGATGAATCCTCTTCTCCCTTATCACTGGCATATCACCTGAAGTATCGTTGGCTTCTTCGCTTCCTATCCTCGCGAAAGCCACGTTCCCACCGTGCCTTGGGCGACCGCACTCCCTTGCAAAGTGTCCTCGTCCCCCACAGTTGTAACACCGTCCGTCTCTCCTGGGCGACCCTCTACCAGTCACCCTGGTAGCTCCAACGGTAGAGGTTCCCTGGGTCCACCTAGTACTCCCCGTCGTCACTTCCCGTGCAGCAGCACTCACTCCCGAGCTAGGTCCATTGCTCATAGCTAGGGGCTTCCTCCCCGCGTCCTTTGAGCTCTTGAACCGGGTTACATCATCGGGCACACTACTCTTGGGAGAGTCCCCATCCGTCCTCGCTCCTCCTAACTCCTAAAGTTCCCTCCCGACCTGGGTAAGGCGAGTGTCTGGGCGGCCCCTCCCTCCTGAGATATAGGGCCTCCTTCAGCATGTCGGTTCTCTCACCCTTACTCGCAACACAGGATGGAGCACTGACATAAACTTCTCCATCACTATCAGTCGTTTGATCTCATCCGCCGACTCCGCTTCCTCCGCCTTCAACCATCGTAGGAATTTCCGTTCCATATCCCTGGCGGTCTCGGCGTAAGACTTTCCCGATGCTCTTGTACACTCTCTGAACCGCTTCAGGTACATCTCCGGAGTCAGCCGGAATGAGTGGAGCACTGCATTCTTAATCGCGTCGTAACTAGCACACTCCTCTAGGTCCAGCATGTTGTAGGCTTCCCGGGCCTCGTATATTAATTAATCTTTAGAAGGAATAATTTACAAGTCACGTATTTGACATATATATATAGGCAGGAGAAAGAGATGAAGTGAAGTGAGGTGCAATGAAAAATGAATGGGAATTAGGTGGATACAAATAAAAACTGCATAAGAACTGCAGAAGGCCAATTGGCCCTATATGAGGCAACTCCCATTAATACCCACTAAAGGCTTATGGGCCCATAAAATAAACGCTGCATCAATAGGCCCATACGTAGATAATAATAACATAAGATAGTAAATATTTACAATGAATTAGTGAGACAAATGTGTATCAATGATCCTACTCAAATCCCCCTTTAATTGATCTATCAAAAATGGATGTAAGTTATATAAACCACTGCTAATGTTCAAATTACATTCTTTTGTAGTCTGTATTAAAGCAGATTCAATTATGTTTCTATTGAAAGTGATTTTACAATTCGTTATTGAAGAAGCTATCTCCCAATCAATTTGGTGACAATTTTCTGACAAATGAACAAACAAAGTATTGGACAATTGGCCATGTCTACAGAGTATTTATGTTGCAAAATTCTACATTTCAAATCATTAGATGTTTGTCCAACATAGAACCTATTACAGTCTTTACAATTTATTTTATAAATGACACAATTATCACTACGAGGGCTGTTTCTAACTAATAGTTTACCAACAGTATTTTCGTAACTAAACAATACATGTACAACAAAACGTTTCAAGGTCATGACCATATTTTCAAACCCAGAAAAATATGGTAAATATAACACATTCTTTATGCGATTTTTACAGTGCATATATTATTATAGTATGTACGACGTGCTTTGCTACGGCAAACTTCCAAAAAACTCAATGGATGACAAAGCTTGAGACCAATAAAATCAGTATTCTTAAACTCTTCATCTAAGAATTCTGGACTAACAACCCAAAGAGCTCTTAGATACATAGAACAAGAAATAGATTTTTTCACATTGCATCTATGCCCTGAGAAAAAATGAACATAAGATAAATTATTCGTAGGTTTTCAGTAGACACTGAACTTTAGTGAAAAATCTTCTCTATGAATAAGTACATCTAGGAATGGCAAACATTTATCAATTTCAGTCTGCATAGTAAATTTTATAGAGGTGATTTGATCATTAAGTGTAGCTACAAATTCGTCTGTGTTTACATCTGTAATCTCACACACACACACACACACACACACACACACACACACAGGTAGGTAGCCTGGTGGATAGCGTGCAGGATTCGTAATTCTGTGGCGCGGGTTCGATTCCCGCACCCGGCAGAAACAAATGGGCAAAGTTTCTTTCACCCTGTATGCCCCTGTTACCTAGCAGTAAATAGGTACCTGGGAGTTAGTCAGCTGTCACGGGCTGCTTCCTGGGGTGTGTGTGTGTGTGTGTGGTGTGAAAAAAAAAAAAGTAGTTAGTGTAGTTAGTAAACAGTTGATTGACAGTTGAGAGGCGGGCTGAAAGAGCAAAGCTCAACCCCCGTAAAATACAACTAAGTGAATACACAC
This sequence comes from Procambarus virginalis, assembly GCA_020271785.1. Classification (NCBI taxonomy): domain Eukaryota; kingdom Metazoa; phylum Arthropoda; class Malacostraca; order Decapoda; family Cambaridae; genus Procambarus; species Procambarus virginalis. The sequence goes on from WNGS01111181.1 coordinate 48,268,934, forward strand.
ACACACACACACACGCACGCACGCACGCACGCATTGGAGAGGCGGAGCCCAAGAACTGAAACTCAACCTCCCACGTAAGCTGAAGTAGAGTTACACATCTCAAGCACTGAGGTGAGGACAACTAGGTGAGCTTACACACACACGCACACGTGCGCTCACACACACAAAAATCATTCTTCCACTGAGATGAGGGGCCCAAGAACTGAAGCTCAACCCTATGTAAGCACTACAACTTGGTGAGCGCACACACACGCACGCACACAAGCACGCATCCACTGAGAGGCAGGGCCCAAGAACTTAAACTTGGCCCCATGTAAGCACTATTAGGGTTACATCACACAAACACAGATGCCGATGCCAGGGGCCCAGGAGCTGAAGCTCGACCCCAAGTAAGCACAATTAGTGTTACACGACGCAAACACTGATGCCTATCACTTATAATCACATTTAAGTAGCGATTAAGTTCTGATATGCACACATATCCACTGAGAGGCGGGGCCCAAGAACTGAAGCTCGACCCCCAAGTAAGCACAATTAGGGTTACACCACACGAACACAGATGCCCATCACTGATAATCGCATTTAATTAGCGATTAAATATTGATAAGTACACTTAATGTATGCACTAAGCATGTTCCTAAGATAACACATCTGATAACAACACCCATTACATCAGATCTGGCGCAATAACAGGTGTCTCGCCCTGTCAAGTGTGCCACTACTCACGACTACCAAGATTTTTGTAGAGCCGTGTAGTCTAGTGGTTAAGGTACCAAGTACACCAAGGTGCATAGTGCTCCTGGCTGTCTGGGTTCTAATCCTTCAGGGGTGTGGAATTTTCCACTGCATATTGGCTTCGGGATCATTCAAGCTTGTTCGCATTTGTGCTGCTCATGTGGCCCCACTAAGTGAGGTGATTCAATGAAATTTTTATGGTCAAGTTGACCATCGAACGTTGTCAGGTCTTGGATAAATAGTCTCACGACTACCAAGACCTTTGTACAGCCGTGTGGTCTAGTAATTAAGGTACCAGGTATGCCAAGGTGCATAGTGCTCCTGGCTGTCTGGGTTTAAATCCTTCTGGGGTGTGGAGTTTTCAGTTGCATATTGGCTTGGGGGACCATTCAAGTACCTGGCCACGCATTGCTGTGGCTTTGCACTGCATGTGCATTGCTGAGCCACAGCAACTCTCCCTGTCCCCCCATCCTCCCCACCATTATCCCCTCCCTATCCCCTTATCCTCCCAACCATTCCCCACTCTCCCATTCCCTCGTCCTCCCACCATTTCCCTCTCCCCTGTCCCTCGTTATCCAAACCATCCCCCACTCCCCATCCCCTCGTCCTTCTCCCCATCATCCCCACTCCTTCGTCCTCATCGTCCTCCCCCCCATCCTCCATTCCTCATCCCCTTGTCCTCACCACCATTCCCCTTCCTTTGTCCTCTTGTCCTCCCCACCATTCCCAGTCTCTCGTCCGATGCATTCCCAAATGATCTGAAGTTCTCGTCAGAAAAATGGGAACATGAAATGACCTGATGTTCCCATCACTGAAAAATAAGAAGAATAGTTAAAAAAAAAACGAAATGAAAAACATTGAAAAAAAAAATAATGAATGGTATGGTAAACAACACAGCTCAATTCCAATGCAATGGCACACACAT
>WNGS01111181.1:48270969-48282551 GCA_020271785.1 Procambarus virginalis
ATATATATATATATATATATATATATATTATATATATATATATATATGTCGTACCTAGTAGCCAGAACTCACTTTTGGCCTACTATGCAATGCCCGATTTGCCTAATAAGCCAAGTTTTTCTGAATTAATATATTTTCTCAATTTTTTTTTAAGAAATGATTAAGCTACCCATTTCATTATGTATTAGGTCAATTTTTTTTCATTGGAGTTAAAATTAACGTAGATATATGACCGAACCTAACCAACCCTACCTAACCTAACCTAACCTATCTTTTTAGGTTAGGTTAGGTAGCCGAAAATGTTAGGTTAGGTTAGGTTAGGTAGGTTAGGTTGTTGAAAAACAATTAATTCATGAAAACTTGGCCTATTAGGCAAATCGGGCCTTGCATTGTAGGCTGAGAAGTGCGTTCTGGCTACTAGGTACGACATATATATATATATATATATATATATATATATATATATATATATATATATATATATATATATATATATATATATATATATATATATACATATATATATATATATATATATATATTATATATATATATAATATATATATATATATATATATATATATATATATATATTGTCACAGGGGGTGGGCCGGGGCTCCGCTAGCACTCGGCTGCTAGGGGCTCAAAAGGCCGAATACTCAGCCCCTCCGACTCCCGGGATTCACCGTAGTCTCCTTGGTCCCACAGAAGAGGACCAACAATGCCCACCTCCGCAGGTCTTTGCTCCCAACACTAAAGGGGGGGTGCCACTGATTCACCATGGAGCCCTTCAGTCAAACACGGGGAAACTGCTGTTAACAGTTCTGGGTTAGACCCGTGGAGGAGTGAAGGAAGACTCAGGCTTACCTTATAACAGTAACCTCCTTGAGACTTGCCTGCTAGAAAAAAAGGTTGCAGGAACTTCTTTCCCGCCTGTCTTCTCTATCTTCTTAACAAGGTCGCCAGCTGGTTAATTATATCTGCACCCCAGCGATGCAGTTCATTGTGTGTATTATATATTGTTTGTTGCCAGAGTTTTGCTACTCCCATAGATCTGCTACTGAACTGTCAGCCCAGGGTACTCTCCCATCAAGGTCTGCGTGGCTTTACCTTTCTCCAGCCACTACGTTACTTGTTGCCACCATGCAGGCTCTGATACTGGTCGGATAGCTAAGGGTACACCTTTATATAAATTTGTGCTGTTTCTCCAGGCACTAGGCACTCTCCAGGCAATAAGAACTTCCATAGAGAACGTGGTGTTCCCTAGGTGGTACTATGATAACCTTCGTGTATGCTCATAAAGAAATATTATAATGGAGGCACACTTAAACACAATGATAAAATGTGTGAATTTACTGACACAAATTACATAATCACACATACAATCACAAGCAATACATGGAAATGAAAATAAGGATAATAAATCTGGAGATCATCTGCAACTCTTCTTTCACGACCTCCAACCACTCCTTCAACTGGGCAGAGAGACAGGAGTCACACACTCTCTCACAGAAGGGCCTCTTCACCACGTCAGCACCTCTTCTTCACTGTCCTGCCGTCCACACACAATGTCCTCTCCAACAGTTCTGGACACAAGCTGCCTTGCAGCCTATTCTACTACTAAAGTATTAATGTCACACTGCCACATATATAACTAAATATCATGGCCTATCTAGCCTACTCACACAAGGGGTAATGGGAGGGAAAACGATCTACCTTTACATTCCTGGCTCACGACGCCTGTCCCTCGATGGTGTGAGGTTCCCACGCTTCCTGAGTCGATCCTTGACGATCCAGGAACGTTCCACAGGTCGTCAGGTGACGTGAAGCCTTCACGTCGTCGCCGTTCCAATCCCTGAGATTCAGCTATCCCAATTCTGGTTCACCAATGGGCACTGAGCTAATCACTATATTTACACACTCGTCCCTTCCACAAGGAGTTGCTCCTTGTCCTAGGAACGGTGTCGTCTCTCCAAAACCCTCAGTGGATGTGACCCAGTCACAGCTAGGCCTGCCCGCTGCACCTTCCAGCCCCTCAACGTCCAGCGGTGCCACCCAGCGTCTTCGCCGACTTTGGCACTCCTTTGTTCAATGAACTTGGTTCATTTTTGCTTCCCAGAAGCGCAGGGTCACCAATATCTATGGTGGGCTGCGATGGCCAGCTCTAATCCAGTGAAAAAGGCTCGTAAAGCCTCAAATCCTTGAGAGCTGACCAAGGCTCGTCCTCTCACCTCCACAGTCAGGTCAGCTCTGACATTGGCGTCGCCCGAGCACTCGGTGACATCACGGCGGGCTCTGATCGGTCATCCGTGACCCAAGCCACCCAATCCGCACACGGCTAGCGTTTTCTACAACATTGCGGGTATGCAGGTAGGGGGTACTATTTCATTTGTATCAGGGCGCCACTTTCCCCTTTACCTACAACTTATAATGTAAATTTCTCCCTTACCTGGTGGGCTGTCCGGGTGCCACATATATCCACAGACTCTCCATACCTCAGAGAATCAGTAGGGAGAGCTGATATGACTCTTAAAGCAGGCAAACAAAAGAAATTAGAGAGGGCACTGTAACATACCCCTCCCCTTAAAATAAGAGTCATATCGGTTATTAAATCCAGGAGAAGGCATCTGCTACCACATTCTCCCCTTCCTTTAATGTGCCTGATTTCTATCCAGTTCTCTTGTAAGAGTAGGGCCCATCTTGTCAGCCTTTAGTTCATGTCCTTCATCCTGTGTACGAACGTCAAGGGGTTATGATCAGTGAACACTTGCACCGGTCTTGTACCTCCACCCACATAGACGTCGAAATGCTTCAGTGCCAAGATCAGTGCTAAGGCTTCCTTTTCCACTGTACTATAAGCCCTCTGGTACTTTTCGAATTTCTTTGAGTAGAATGCTACTGGACGGTGAACTCCGTCCTTCTCTTGAGCCAACATGGCTCCAATCCTCACGTCGCTAGCGTCGACGTACATGATAAAGTCTGACTCAAAGTCGAGCGAAATCAGCACTGGCGCTTCGGTTAATACCTTCTTAGTCTTCTCGAAGGGCTCCTGGCATGCTTCCCCCCACTTCCATCTACCGTAGTTAGATAGCAATTCAGTCAGAGGGTGTGCCACTGTCGAGAAGTTCTTGCAAAATCCTCTATAGTATCCGATCATCCCTAGATATCATAACAATTCTTTTCTCGACCTGGGATTCGGATATTCTTTGATTGCTTTCACTTTCTGGTCTACTGGAGTCACTTTCCCTTGACCAACGACGAAACCTAAGTATTCTAATCGGGCCTTTCCAAATTCGCTCTTGGCCAGATTACAAACCGTCGTTGCAAATTCGTATAGTCAATACTGACTTATTAGTTACCTGCATAGGTGACATACTAAACATAATAGTTTCCATTGAAAATCTTCATAGCAAACACCGACCTTATCTAACCTACTTAGTATGTTAAAATAAGCATCTTATAGCTTCGTAAGTTGTTACTTAACCTATTATAGGTATAGGTTAGGTAATAATTGTAATTACGAAGCAATAAGATGCTTATCTTAACATACTAAGTAGGTTAGGTAAGGTCAGTGTTTCTATGAAGATTTTCAAGGGAAACTATTATGTTAAGTATGTCACCTATGCACTTATTTAATAAGTCAATATTGACTTTACGAATTTGCAAGGAGGGGTTGCCAGATTAACTGTCAGGTTCGCTTCTTCCAACCGTTGGAATAACTCCGTCAGTCGATTCATGTGTTGTTACCAGCTATCGGCGTACACCACTATGTCGTCTATATACACGGCACAACCTTCCATCCCTCTTAGCACTTTTGTTCATCATCCTCTGGAAACTAATTCCGCTGTTCTTCATGCCAAACGGAAGTACTTTGTACTGGTACAATCCATCTGGAGTAGCAAACGCTGAGATCTTTCTCGCACTCGGAGACAAAGGGATTTGATAATACCCTTTCAGCAGGTCGACCTTGGTGACAAACCTTGCGTTTCCCACTTGGTCGACGCAATCACTTATCCGAGGCATCGGGTGAGAATCCGACACAGTTATGGAATTCACTCTGCGATAGTCGGTGCAAAAAACGACTCTTCTTGACCAGCACACAGGGCGAGCTCCACTCACCGTTGTTGGGCTCAGCGAGATCATTCGCTAACAGATATTCCACCTCCTGTCGCATGATCCTCCTCTTCTCAGGACTTACCCGATAAGCGCTCTGCTTGATTCGCTTTCCTCCACGCACGTCCACCTCGTGCACCACACTCTTGTGCCGTCGGGGCACATCGGTGAAGAGCGACTTGTTCCTTCGTATCAGGGTCACTAGATCTCTCCTTTTCCCTTTATCCAGATGACGCAGCCTCTCTTCTAGATGTACTAAACTCTCTGTATTTGACAGGCGTGTACCATCGGCACGGGCCCACTTTCTTTCCTCAGCTGGCAACACTTGGCTCATCTATATACACAGAGCCAATTTCCCTTCTTGCGACCGTGCTGCTCCCTTCACTCCCGCACTCTCTTGCTCCTCTGGGGAAGTATGGCTTCAAACGATTGATATGATATACCTGTGTCTTGTTGGGGTGATTCGTCTTGCTGATTTCATAACTTACAGGACCCACACGCCGAACAACCGAGTATGGACCACCAAAGCGTGATTCCGTCACTCTACCTCTCCCAGGTAGCAACATCATCACTCTGACTCATGCCTCGAACTCCGTTGGGACAGCCTTCTTGTCGTACCAGATCGACATCTTCTCTTGAGTTGTCTTCATGTGATCAGCAGCCAGCTCCTTCGCCGTTTTCAATCGTTCGTGGAAACTCTGCACATACTTTTCCACTGTCACCTGTGGTCCTGGGTTCGATCCCAGGCGCCGGCGAGAAACAATGGGCAGAGTTTCTTTCACCCTATGCCCCTGTTATCTAGCAGTAAAATAGGTACCTGGGTGTTAGTCAGCTGTCATGGGCTGCTTCCTGGGGTGGAGGCCTGGTCGAGGACCGGGCCGGGGGACACTAAAAAGCCCCAAAATCATCTCAAGATAACCTCAAGAGGGGTCTCTAATGTTTTCTCCGCCGTCAACTGCTCATTCAGCATCAATAACGGGCTCCTTACTTCGTGCCCAAACACTAGCTGGAATGGAGAGAATCCCAGAGACTCAACTATAGCATCTCGGATCGCAAACAGGGCTGGACAGACAGCCTCATCCCATTCCGCCCCCTGTTCTGCACAATTCACTCTTAAGATGGTCAAATGGAACATTTCAATCGCTCCCTGCGATTGAGGTCTATAAGGAGACGATCGTAGTTGGGCTATCCACCAGCTCGCAATAGCCTGCCTAAACCACCTCGACTGGAAAGCACTTCCACAGTCGGACTGGATCTCCTTGGGCACACCTATCCAAGCAAAGAACCGCTGAAGGTGGCCCATGACGCATCTCGATGTCACCTTCCGCACTGGGATCGCCTCTGGAAATCTTGTCGAAGCACACATGATAATCAATAAGTAATTATTCCCTTTTCTGCTCCAAGGTAGTGGTCCCACGACGTCGATTATTAGGCGTTCAAACGCCTGACCAAACACAGGAACTGGAACTAAAGGTGCTTTTGGGATGGCGGGGACGTTCTTCCCCGCTCTCTGGCACGGGAAACACGTCTTGCAAATTCTTCTTACATCTGCGTCCATGCCCGGCCAATAAAAATGTTCCCGAAGCCTGCTTAAGGTCTTGGTCACTCCCAAGTAACCAAGACCTTAAGTCACTTGAATCCTCTTCTCCCAAGTGACCTTAGGTCACTTGGGTCACTCCCATGTGACCCGCGGGATCCACTGAGTGTGCAAGTTTCAGTACCGCGTTTCTGTACCGCACCGGCACCACCACCTGACGCCTCACTCTCAGCATAACATTACCTGCTTCTTCCCTAACCGGTCTCCACTGCCTCATTAGCACTCCCTTCTCTACGAAGAAGTGAGTCGGTGACTCGGGTCCGGCGAAACCTCCTTCCGCCTCCAGTACCAACTCAGGAAACTCTTCCTTTTGCAGCTCACCTAGACGGGTGCAGTCAATACCTAGAGGAATGGTGAGAGTAACTTGGATACTTCTATCCGACCTTTCCTCACCTGTCGCTTGTCCTCTGGCCTCTTCTCGGAACAAACGATCGAGCCCCAGGTCACCCGGTATGTTCTCTTCAGCGTGACTGGATCCGCTCACATCATCTTCCCTGACGTCTCGTCCCGACGTCACCGCGCATACCGGAAATGCCACTCTCGCAATTTCCGTTTCGCCACTGCTGGCGCCCGTCCTGCTGCTCTGTCGATAGGGCTCTATACACTCCTCACCCTTAATCAAATTCGGGAGAACACATCCCCCACAGGAGTCGTTCCCTAGGATCACCTGAGCTTCCATCCTGGGCAGTAAAGCACAGACACCTACCACGAGAGTCTGACAACCATAGTCTGAATTAAGAGTCACCTTATGCAGGGGCATCCTCACTTGTCCCCCCAACGTCCTTATCAGGGCTTCCCCTGTACTGGAACTTCTGTAGTCCTCGAGGAAGAGGGATTCACTAACAAGGGTGAAGTCGGATCCAGTGTCCCTCAGCATCCTTGCTGGCACAGGATCAGCTCCTCTTATCTTCACCGTTCCCTCACACACAAAGGGATGAATCCTCTTCTCCCTTATCACTGGCATATCACCTGAAGCATCGTTGGCTTCTTCGCTTCCTATCCTCGCGAAAGCCACGTTCCGACCGTGCCTTGGGCGACCGCACTCCCTTGCAAAGTGTCCTCGTCCCCCACAGTTGTAACACCATCCGTCTCTCCTGGGCGACCCTCTACCAGTCACCCTGGTAGCTCCAACGGTAGAGGTTTCCTGGGTCCTCCTAGGACTCCCCGTCGTCACTTCCCGTGCAGCAGCACTCACTCCCGAGCTAGGTCCACTGCTCACAGCTTGGGGCTTCCTTCCCGCGTCCTTTGAGCTCTTGAACCGGGTTACTTCATCGGGCACACTACTCTTGGGAGAGTCCCCATCCGTCCTCGCTCCTCATGAACTCCTAAAGTTCCCTCCCGACCTGGGGTAAGGCGAGTGTCTGGGCGGCCCCTCCCTCCTGAGATGTAGGGCCTCCTTCAGCATGTCGGTTCTCTCACCCTTACTCGCAACTCAGGATGGAGCACTGACATAAACTTCTCCATCACTATCAGTCGTTTGATCTCATCCGCCGACTCCGCTCCCTCCGCCTTCAACCATCGTAGGAATTTCCGTTCCATATCCCTGGCGGTCTCGGCGTAAGACTTTCCCGATGCTCTTGTACACTCTCTGAACCGCTTCAGGTACATCTCCGGAGTCAGCCGGAATGAGTGGAGCACTTCATTCCTAATCGCGTCGTAACTAGCACACTCCTCTAGGTCCAGCATGTTGTAGGCTTCCCGGGCCTTACCGTCAACCTGCCCTGGACCAGAGCAGCCCAATCACCTTCTGGCCACTCCTTCAGAGTTGCTATCCGTTCAAAGTGTTCGAAGAACGCCTCAGCTTCTTGTGGTTCGAACGTAGGTAAGTCACGTTCCCTTACCTTGAAGTCATCCCGCCGTGCAGGTAGTGAGGGCAGACCATGCTCAACACGACGCAATTCGACTTCTTTCTTTGTCTTTAACTCCTCCAGTCGCAGTTGTCTCTCTCTCCTTCTTCTCGCCGCAGCCAAGCTTCATGTTCCTCTCGCTGCAGCCGTGCTTCTCGCTCACGCTCCTCTTGCTGCAGCCAGCTGCACGTTCCTCCCGCTGCAGCCGTGCTTCTCGCTCACGCTCCTCTCGCTGCAGCTCAGCTGCACGTTCCTCTCGCTGCAGCCGTGCTTCTCGCCCACGCTCCTCTCGCTGCATTTGTGCTTCTCTCTCCTCTCGTCGCAGATGGGCTTCCAGTTGCATCTTCATTATTTCCAGTTGCAGGCTCCTCTTACTACAGCTGGACCTTCCACTGCTCCCATGTTCACTGTGAATTCCCTCCACACTAGTAGGTGCTTGGGGTGGCTCCAGTCGGGACGGTTCACCTTGCGACGGCTCTTCTTGGGACGGCTCTCCTTAAGATGACCTTTCTTGAGATGGCTCCTCTCCCGTCGCATCCTCTCGAGCTGTGAGCTGTGCCATGATCTCTATCCTTCGCTATGCAACCTTAGTCGTCCTCAACCTAATCACAAAGTGGTTTGCTACTTGTTGGAGCTGGGCCTTGGTACACTCTTCCAAAATTCTCTCGTCCCTTGTGTCAATAAATTTCTTTACTTATTCCTCCTCCATCTCTATATCATCGAATATACACGACAGCACAGACAAGTTAGTAGGTACTAATTTCACCGTTGCAGTCCCTTAGCTGGTTGGGTAACAGTACCACTGAATTCACTGACCACACTGTACTTGTACCCTGACAACACTGTCTTGAAATTTGGGCAACACTGTAGCTTGATCACTATACCATGGCAACACTATATTCACACACTCGTCCCTTCCACAAGGCGTTGCTCCTTGTCCTAGGAATGGTGTCGTCTCTCCAAAACCCTTAGTGGATGTGACCCAGTCACAGCTAGGCCTGCCCGCCGCACCTTCCAGCCCCTCAACGTCCAGCGGCGCCGCCCAGCGTCGTCGCCGACTATTTTCCAAGTTTGGCACTCCTTTGCTCAATGAACTTGGTTCCTTTTTGCTTCCCAGAACTGCAGGGTCTCCAATATCTATGATGGGCTATGATGGCATGCTCTAATCCACTGAAAAAGGCTTGTAAAGCCTAAAATCCTTGAGAGCTGACCGAGGTGGGTCTTCTCACCTCCACAGTCAGGTCAACTCTGACGTTAGCGCTGCCCGGAGCACTCGGTGACATCACGGTGGGCTCTGATTGGTCGCCCATGACCCAAGCCACCCAATCCGCACACGGCTAGCATTTTCTACAACATGGCGGGTCTGCAGGTAGGGGGTACTATTTCATTTGTATCAGGGTGCCACTTTCCCCTTTACCTACAACTTATAATGTAAATTTCTCCCTTACCTGGTGGCCGGTCTGGTTGCCACATATATCCACAGACTCCCCATACCTCAGAGAATCAGTAAGGAGAGCTGATATGACTCTTAAAGCTGGCAAACAAAAGAAATAGGAGAGGGCACCGTAACATACCCCTCCCCTTAAAATAAGAGTCATATCGGTTATTAAATCCGGGAGAGGGCATCTGCTACTATATTCTCCCTTCCTTTAATGTGCCTGATTTCTAGCCAATTCTCTTGTAACAGTAGGGCCCATCTTGTCAGCCTTTGGTTCATGTCCTTCATCCTGTGCACGAACGTCAAGGGGTTATGTTCGGTGAACATTTGCACCGGTCTAGTACCTCCACCCACATAGACGTCAAAATGCTTCAGTGCCAAGATCAGTGCTAAGGCTTCCTTTTCCACTGTACTATAAGCCCTCTGGTACTTTTCGAATTTCTTCGAGTAGAATGCTACTGGACGGTGAGCTCTGTCCTTCTCTTGAGCCAACATGGCTCCAATCCCCACGTCGCTAGAGTCGATGTACAAGATAAAGTCTGACTCAAAGTCGGGCGAGATCAGCACTGGCGCTTCGGTTAATAACGTCTTAGTCTTCTCGAAGGACTCCTGGCATGCTTCCCCCCACTTCCATCTAACGTTCTTAGATAGCAATTCAGTCAGAGGGTGTGTTACTGTCGAGAAGTTCTTGCGAAATCCTCTATAGTATCCGATCATCCCTAGATATTGTAACAATTCTTTCTCTTCCTGGGATTCGGATATTCTTTGATTACCTTCACTTTCTGGTCTACTGGAGTCACTTTCCCTTGACCAACGACGAAACCTAAGTATTCTAATCGGGCCTTTCCGAATTCGCTCTTGGCCAGATTAACTGTCAGATTCGCTTCTTCCAACCGTTGGAATAACTCCGTCAGTCGATTCTTATGTTGTTCCAGCTATCGGCGTACACACTATGTCGTCTATATACACGGCACAACCTTCCATCCCTCTTAGCACTTCGTTCATCATCCTCTGGAAACTACTTCCGCTGTTCTTCATACCAAACGGAAGTACTTTGTACTGGTACAATCCGTCTAGATAGCAAACGCTGAGATCTTTCTCGCACTCGGAGACAAAGGGATTTGATAATACCCTTTCAGCAGGTCGACCTTGGTGACAAACCTTGCGTTTCCCACTTAGTCGATGCAATCACTTATCCGAGGCATCGGGTGAGAATCGACACAGTTATGGAATTCACTCTGCAATAGTCGGTGCAAAAACGATATGATCCGTCACTCTTCTTGACCAGCACACAGGGCGAGCTCCACTCACCGTTGCTGGGCTCAGCGAGATCATTCGCTACAGATATTCCACCTCCTGTCGCATCATCCTCCTCTTCTCAGGACTCACCCGATAAGCGCTCTGCTTGATTCGCTTTCCTCCACGCACGTCACCTCTGCACCACACTCTTGTGCCGTCGGGGCACATCGTTGAAGAGCGACTTTTTCCTTCGTATCAGGGTCACTAGGGAAGGTGAGTGTGCCTCCTGGCTACTATGTATTGTTAGTTTGCTTCTTGCCTACTGTGTTGGATAGGTAATGTTGCCTCCCACCTACTGTGTTGTGAGAGGGTGATGTTGCCTCCAGGCCTACTATTTGGGGGAGAGGTGAGTGTTCCTCTTGCCTACATGAGAGAGGGTGAGTGTCACCTTGGCCTACTATGTTGGTGAGATGGTAAGTGTTGCCTCACTGGCCTACTGTGTTGGTGAGAGGGGTGAGTGTTGCCTCCCTGGCCTACTTTGTTGGATAGAGGGTAGGAGTTGCCTCCCTGGCCAACTGTATTGGTGAGCGTATGAGTGTTGCCTCACTGGCCTATTGTGTTGCTGAGAGGGTGAGTGATACCTCCCTGGCCTACTGTGTTTTAGTGAGAGGGTGAGTGTTGCCTCCCTGGCCTACTGTGTTGGTGAGAGGGTGAGTGTTGCCACCATGGCCTACTATGATGATGAGAGGGTGAGTGTTGCCTCACTGGCTACTGTGTTGGTGAGAGGGTGAGTGTTGCCTCCCTGGCAGTACTGTGATGAGAAGAGGGTGAGTGTTGCCTCCCTGGCCTACTGTGTTGGTGAGAGGGTGAGTGTTGCCTCCCTGGCCTACTGTGTTGGTGAGATGGTAGGTGTTGCCTCCCTGGCCAACATGTGTTGGAGAGTATGGGTGTTGCCTCACTGGCCTATGGCGTTGGTGAGAGGGTGAGTGTAGCCTGCCTGGCCTACTGTGTTGGTAAGAGGGTGGTAGTGTTGCCTCCTGGCCTACTTTGTTAATGAGAGGGTGAGTGTTTGCCACCCTGGAATACTGTGTTGGTGAAGAGGGTGAGTGTAGCCTCCCTGGCCTACTTTGTTGGTGAGAGGGTAAGTGTTGCATCCCTGGCCTATTGTGTTGTTGAGAGTGTGAGTGTTGCCTCCTTAGCCTATTTGTGGGGTGAGAGGGCAAGTGTTGCCCTCCCTGGCCTGCTGTGTTTGTGAGAAAAGGGAGAGTGTTTTCTCCCTGGCCTACTGTGTTGGTGAGAGGGTAGTGTGGCCTCCCTGGCCTATTGTTTTTGTGAGAGGGTGAGTGTT
>WNGS01111181.1:48288120-48301034 GCA_020271785.1 Procambarus virginalis
AGCGGAGATAAGAAAATTCCTAACAGATATAACCTGGGGTAACAGAGTTAGTTTTCTTTACGGAATACCAGCCTTTTGTTTATAGGTCCCTTCTTTGAGTTCATTGACACTTCTTCGACCAGATATTCAAACGTCAATACACTTTTGTCGCCCATTCCTACTGGGGCCTCGAAACCGATTTGCCTTATGTCTGAGTTGTTCAGAGCGAAGACTAGGTCGAGTCTCGCTGCTTCATCGTTGCATCTCGTTCCTGTGGGTTCCCTGACATGCTGGCTTAAAACTTTTTCTGTTGCCACCTCTAATTGTTTAGGTCTCCATGTATCCACACCTCCATGCGGTTCCTTGTTCTCCCAGTCTATCCTTCCGTGATTGAAGTCCCCCATGATGCAGATGGGATCTATTTCTACAGGCAACAGAGGCTGTCTTCTCATTAATATTCTTAATTGCCATGTTGTTTCTATGACACTCTTGCCTGGGTCTTCTGTCGTTTGGTGGTTATATATCACCTCTACTACTGCTCTTGGTCCTCCCATCGTCATGGTGCCTGTTATGTAGTCTCTGAACCCCTCACAGCCCGGGATAACCATCTCCTTGAAGCTCAATTCCTTTCTCATTAGTAGGGCCACTCTGCCTCCTCCCCTTCCTTCCTTCCCTTATTACAGTGTTGTTGTGAGGAAACACCGCATTCGTTATGATTCCTGAGGGTATGGTTTCTATGAGTCCAATTATATCTGGGTTCACTTCTTGTGCTCTTTCCCTTAGTTCACTTGTCTTTCCTGTAATTCCATCTATGTTCGAGTACATCACATTGAAACTGATGCTCCTCTGTCCTTCCTAAGTTTTTGTTGCTTCCCTGAAGTAGGGAAACAGGGAGGGTCAAGGATGGAAGAGCCTAGGCGGGGGACCTGGGGGATCTGGGGTATGAGGGGCTGGGAGGATTTAGTATGGCGAGGGTGGTGGAGGAAGGAGGGATATAAGAAAGGGCTTGGGGGGGGATGGTAGGGAGAGGGGGATTCTTGGGAAGGGGTGGGGGGTTAGGGGAGAGGGGAGGCTTGGGGAGTGGGGAAGAAGGGGAGGCTTGGGTGGGATGGGGAGAGGGGATGTTTGGGGGTAAGGGAAGGGGAAGGCTTGGGGGTGGGGGGAATAGGGAGGGCTATAAGAGAGGGCTTGGGGAGGGAAAGGGAGCAGGAGGCTTGAGGGGTGGGGGAGGTTTGGAGGTAAGGGAAGAGGAAGGGCATGGGGGTGGGGGAGAGGGAAGGCTATAAGAGAGGGTTTGGGGGTAGGAATGAGGGGGAAGCTTGAGGGGGTGAAGAAGAGGGGGGTGGCTTGGGAGGGTATGGGAGGAGGGAGGGCTTGGGGGGCAGGAGAGGAGGGGATGGGGTCTTGGGGGCAGAAGAGAGAGGGAGGGCTTGAGGGTGAGGGAGAAGGGGGGGCTGTTTACAAACCCTCCTCTACCGTCGGAGCACGGAGAAGCGACGTCACGCCATCTGTGAGTCCGCTCCCGAAACCCCCACAACATGGACAACGCCATCTAGTGATGACGGGAATATACCGGCAAGAGGCGCTAGATTCCTATCCGAGTCGGCTCGTGAGGTAGCTGTTGCTGAGCTCTAGTGAGGTGGTGTTTAGAAAAAGCAGCACCATCTGTCATAAGCAGAGTTGGATGTATGTGTCTAAGCCAGTAAGTAATGTTTCCTAGTGGTCCCATGTAGTGGCCCAGTGTACTGATGACGTGTCTGCATTCACAGAGTCAACGTAGGGCTGCTGTGATACAAGGAGAGGCAGTCTACCCAGGGCAGCCAAGGTCCCTACACCAGTCTGCTTTAAGGAGGCAGTGAGCCGCCGCCAGAAGAGAACTGTGAAGTGTTCTACTGTCTGCCTGTGGAGTGGCAGTGACAGGATTCGCCGTACCCGGGCTGGTTATAGAAGAGACGACTGACTAAGGTGCCGAAAGAGGAGAGTAACCAGTGAGTTGCACGAAGATCCTGCCTAGGGCTCGCAACCCTAATATTCGCTCATGAAGTGGCCCCAGCAGCGCGAGGCTGATTGGTATCTGCCAGCACCAGGCTGGACTGTGATTGTGGGCCTTTACGAAGAGGCACTTAGTGGGATTGTGGTTTGGCTGGCCCGTGGCCAGGGTAGACTCATTGTTGTTTCCTGGTACCTGCTGAGAGTAGTACCACGGATGAGGGAACACGGTACAGGACTGCATCGATTGAGCTTCGCCGAGTGTTTAGTGTCTTCTGAGTGAGACGTTGGTGTACATATAGTGTAGTAACTTCCTTTTAAGAGCTTATATATATATATATATAATATATATAATTATATATATATATATATATATATATAATTATATATATATATAATGGTGATGGGAAAAATATTTTATATGGATTAAGTGATGAACTGTTTTATTTAATGTACCTCCCCCTTTGTTTTTACTTGCATTACTGAGCTCACCCCTTGAAAGCCTCGACTAACTTGGGGCCGAATACCAGAACTTTGGTACCACCAGAAAAGAACCCGGTTGCGTTCCAGTGAGCCGTAACAGGGGCTTAGTGGTTGAGAGAGAATGGAGGGCTTAGGGGGTGGGAAAACGGACGACTTGGGGTGGGGGAGATGGGAGGGCTTGGGGGATGGGGAGAAGGGGGCTTGTGGGGGAGAATATGTAGAAGAGAGGACTTGGGGGGGGGGGAAGAAGAGAGGTCCTGGGTAGAGGGGGGAGAGGAGGGAGGGTACCCTTTGTGAGCACTTAGTGGGGGGGGGCTGGCAGGGGTTGAGGCAGGTAGGAATTCTATTGGGTGAAGGGTGGGTGTGGTGCTCCTCTCACTGGGGCTGTTGAACTGCTTGCGGAAGGTTCCGCACTCCCCTCTGTGATTGCAGGGTTCGGAGCTCTGTCTGTCTGTCTGTGTCTGTCTGTGTGTGTGTGTGTGTCTCTCTCTCTCTCTCTCTCTCTCTCTCTCTCTCTCTCTCTCTCTCTCTCTCTCTCTCTGTTCAGTGATCACTCATGTGTGGTTACGTTAGATTCGTATTTCAATTCAATTGCAAACATTTATATTTGACTTTTACTTAGGAGATAGAGGAAAACTATAACATACTTTCTTCACTCAAAAATAATTACTAATTTCCTACTTAAGTTCACTGTAAATCTACATTTACAGAATTAGGTTTATATTACTCAAGTTTAGGCTAAAAACAATGATTTTTTTACTAAATAGAAACATTCCATCTCTGGTCGGGTTATAAACTATTTGAAATTAGCGAGAATGAGGCCAGAGTTGAACGCTGCTGAGTATTTGAATCAACTTTTTACACGCTGATATTCGTCTTCTTGAGGTATATACTTCAATCTTTTTACGTTTTACTTTTCTAACCTGTGTATAATGTTGCTGTTTTCTTTGTATATTAGTTTAGGATTTTCTAGTCATGGTTGATGGTTTTCATTCATAAACATTTTTAACTACCTATTCATGTTTTTAGTTCCTATGTGTCCTTTACTTTAGCACTGATGATGAAGTATTGACTCCTGTGGGATTTATTTGACTCTCTTGATAAACAAATTCTTAAAATTCAAAGAACTAACTACTATACAACATAAAAGAACTAAAACAGCAAACTTATCAGTCTGGCGTAATAGTGGTTATCTGTGCTTCCTGGGGAAGACTTGTGTTGATATAGTTCTGTGATGGAATCTGGTTAAACATTTATCGTTTATATGTATTTATATTAGAGTATTATCATGATAATTAAATGACCCTTGGTATTACTTTAAATATCCTGGTAAGGAATCCTTAAGATGCCTCCCTTGTTTGGGACACCACAAATTGGTGGTCATTTGCTATGCTGTCTAAATATTATATGTTCTTGGGGAGGCTGCCTTGGGTCAAAAATTGCCAGCATCTTTCTATTATTTTAGACCATTATAGGTCTGCTATACCTAAGGCATACTTTGCTCTATCTTAGGTGGATATTTTCCACAACTCTACAACTTCTGATTAAATAAATTGAAGATGTATATTTGCTCTTGTAATACTTGTAATTTTCTCTTGTTATACGTATCTGCTAATCTATATTTATTTATATATCTATACTATAAAAGATAATGTGTCTTTTTGTCTGCCTGTTTGTCCGAAGCTGGAGACAACATGCTTAAGGCTAACCGTACCCAAATTTGTAGGGGGAATGGTCTTAGTCTAGTCGGGGTTCTTGAGGTTATCGTGGCTTTTAGTGGCCCGCGGCCCGGTCCTCGACCAGGCCTCCACCCCCAGGAAGCAGCCCGTGACAGCTGACTAACACCCAGGTACCTATTTTACTGCTAGGTAACAGGGGCATAGGGTGAAAGAAACTCTGCCCATTGTTTCTCGCCGGCGCCTGGGATCGAACCCAGGACCACAGGATCACAAGTCCAGTGTGCTGTCTGCTCGGCCGTCCGCTCGGCCGGAGTAGGCAAAAGTTAACTGATTTAAGAAATATTATTAATTATTCACACTACCCCTACCCGATTCTCACGCATTCAATGCTGGTCAAGTGTGAAATACTGGTTGGGGGTGCCCAAATAATTTTTCGTCATGAGGATCAAATATTTCCTAAAACACACAATGTTTAAATTTGCATTGCTCCTTAATAATATATTTTATGAAATGAAGATGGGTTAACTATGGAGGAAGGGGAATGCGGGGGGGGGGGAGGGGCGGACGCGGAAAAAGAGAGAGGCAGGAGGGGGAAATTGCGGGATGGACGAAGGGGAGAGGGGAAGGGGCAGGAGTGTGGAGGTCATTCACAGAAGTTTCCTTGCATTGGCCAATAGGCCTTATACAGCTTCACTTATGCTTAGGTTCTTATGACCGGACTTTTAATATACTTCCTCCATCTACGTCTAATTTCTTATTCGCCAGTTAGCACTTTGTCCCATGTTTATCTTTAATACTCCCACGCTATAATATAATTTCCTCCCCATAATAACTTTAAGTTTACAATAATATTTAAATACTGATTCTCAATTTTTTGTTTAATTAATCTTTCAAAAAATTTTACTTCATTTCTTCTCGTTATCTGTTTTTGCCACTTCTTTGTTAATCATAATGGAAATTTAATTAAATTTATTTTACTTGTATATAATATGAAAAGCTTGGAGATCAATCGAGTGAATGTATTTAGGACAAATACAGAACTCACCTCCATTTTATGATAAACTTTTCTGAAAACAGGATTTGGATGTGTCTCAAAGTAATCAACAATTGCTTCTGTTAGCATCCAGGGATCTGTTGCCCACCTCCAGCCAGGCTGGTTCACCAGGTCCTGGAAGGTCTCCAGGGGCCGGGACCTTCCTTGTACAGTAAGGTGCGCCACCAGAGACGAGGTGAACCCCGTGGTGACTATCAGGCAGGACACAAGCCACCAACCCACCAACATCTGTAGACAGGCAAAGCAACAGAAGAAACAAAACCAAAAATATTATTTATGAGGAATACAGAAGTCTTATATTTGATGTATTGCTAACTGTATTCAATGTGGGTTTTTTCAAGGGGTTTATATGTGAGGTACTTGTGTGAAAATGACTGTGCTACGTCAAAGTACTGACCTAACTCTGTGCAGCATCTTCTTGGTTATGTGCTTAGACTGACAGGGGACGATTCATTAACACGTTCCACTTATATAGTCAATATATGATGGTCATTAAGAGACGAGAAAAGTGCTCGTATCAATTCATATCTATTAATTAAATATGTATTCATATCAAATCATATCTATTATAAATCTCTAATACACATGTCATTAAACACAACAGCAGTGTGACTATTATTAATTTTCTTTGGGATATTTTCCATTCTACGCAAATATCTTCTACCATCTGGGGGAGCGGGGTGAAGAAACACTAGATCACTTAATCTTTCCATTTGTATTATTTCGACGTTTCGTCAGCAATGTGACATCTTCAGGACACTTTGTTGCACTAACACAGCAATACTGAACTTACAAGGATTATTGTTGTTGTTTTAGATTCAGCTACTCAGAACAAGAAGTTCTAGTAGCACGGGCTATAGCGCTACTGTGATCCTGTGTGATCCCGGGGTCGATCCCAGGCACCGGCGAGAAACAATGGGCCGAGTTTCTTTCACCCTATGCCCCTGTTACCTAGCAGTAAAATGGGTGTTAGTCAGCTGTCACAGGCTGCTTCCGGGGGGGTGGAGGCCTGGTCGAGGACCGGGCCGCGGGGACACTAAAGCCCCGAAATCATCTCAAGAAGATAACCTCAAGAAGAGCCCGTAAGTGGAGG
Source organism: Procambarus virginalis (assembly GCA_020271785.1). Lineage (NCBI taxonomy): Eukaryota > Metazoa > Arthropoda > Malacostraca > Decapoda > Cambaridae > Procambarus > Procambarus virginalis. The sequence continues at coordinate 48,294,398 of WNGS01111181.1, forward strand.
ATCTTTGGAGCCATTATCTGTATCAATAGCTGATACTAGAGATCTGGCGGTGGATGGGGGGTCTTTATGGTGCTCCAGGATCTCTCCGTTTTTTCTTTGCCTGAGACTTTGGCTAAACCGTGATGTCGTTGTCGTTTAGTGAGGTGGCCTCCATGAGAAAGTCTTGAACTGAGTAGGTGTCATATTTCTGGTGCTGCGGTGGAGCTCCTACTAAGATTTCTTCGTCAGAAAAGTCAGTAGCCTCTGTAGTTGGTGTTTTCGTCTTTCGCCTCGCAGCCTTAGGTAGGCTCAGGTTTCATGGATTGGTGGTAGAAGCTATTTCAGGGGCGTTGGTGGTGCTGTTAGCATTTGTAGACAGCACGTCTGCTAGTGCAGCTGCTGAGATGGTGATGGTAGGAGTGTTGGGAGGTGGATAGGGAATTACCTCTGTTTGTGCCACCCGGGTCATGGGGGGGTTCTGGATTCTGTGTTGAAATCGACCTCGTGGTCGTCCTGGTGGTAGTCTCCCGAGTGGTAGTGGAGGCAGTGAGACTTGCACAAGGGGCTATGATGGGTTCCAGATCATTGGCCAGGTATAATATGTTTAGTTCACTGACAAAACGGTGGTTTTCCGGTCCGGCAAGCCTTTCCGCTAGTCAAATAAGACCAAGAATAATGCCTCGACGTGATGCAGCCCAGGAAACAATTTAAGGTTTAACACAACGTCAACATCGTCACACTGTATAAAAATAAAGGTGACAGGGGCGACTGCAACAATTAAAGTGGCTTCTCCCTCCTCAGTATTGTGGGAAAGCTGTTTGCTAGAGTCACATTGAAGAGACTCCAAGTACTTGCAGAGAGAGTCTATCCAGAATCAGAGTGCGGATTCCGAGCTAACAGGTTTACCATTGACATGGTATTTTCCCTCAGACAACTGCAGGAGAAATGCAGGGAACAGAAGCAGCCACTCTTCTTCATAGTACAGTGCTTCATTCTTCATAGGTACAGCATTCTTCATAGTACAGCAGCCTTCATAGATCTGACGAAGGCCTTCGACCTCGTCAGCAAGGACGGCCTATTCAAGATCCTCCCCCAAGATCGGATGGCCACCCAGGCTCCTGAGCATCATCAGATCTTACCACGAGAACATGAAGGGCACAGTGGTCTTTGATGGCTTAACATCAGATGCCTTCGACATCCAAAGTGGAGTAAAGCAGGGCTGCGTCCTGGCTCCAACCCTATTCGGGATTTTCTTCGCAGTTATGCTGCAGCACGCCTTCGGATCTGCCACAGAAGGCATCTACCTCTGGACCAGGTTTGATGGAAGTCTCTTTAACCTCGCCAGGCTGAGAGCCAAGACAAATGTTCGGCTAAGGAGTCTGCGCGACTTCCTTTTTGCTGACGACGCAGCAGTCACTGCCCACTCAACGGAAGACCTCCAATGGCACATGACCCGCTTCAGCGAGGCCTGTCAGGCTTTCGGAAGTCGTTCACGACTTCGTGTACCTGGGCCCCACAATCTCTGACTCCCTCTTCCTTGATACGGAGCTAAACAAAGGCATCGGTAAGGCATCTACTACCATGTCCAGACTGACGGAGAGAGTGTGGGCTAACAATAGGCTGAGTGTACAAAGATCCAGATTCACAGAGCCTTTGTTCTGGGCACTCTCCTATATGGCAGTTAGTTTTGGACACTCTGCACCTGTTAGGAAAGACAGCTGAATTCCTACCACATGCGCTGCCTCCGACATATCTTGGACATCACCTGGCAGGACAAGGTGACAACCAACAACGTCCTGGGGAGAGCTAGAATCACCAACATGTACTCAATGCTGAAGCAGAAACGAATGCGTTGGCTCGGGGACGTGGTACAAATGGGCGACGGCAGGATCCCCAAGGATCTCCTATATGGACAGCTGACGCAGGGAAAGCATTCAACAGGCAAACAGCAGCTACAGAACAATGACGTATGCAAGACAGACCTGAAAGCCATGGACGTCGATCCTGCTACGTAGGAAACACTGGCCGCAGACCGTTCAGCCTGGGGGCAGTCTGTTCAGAGAGGTCTCTCCAAGTTTGAGGAGTCACTTACCAAGAAATCGGAGGCAAAGAGACAGAAAAGGATAGCCGGTAGCCAGGAAGACAGACCAGAATCAGACTTCATTTCTGTTCAGTGTTAAACGGATTGCCATTCTCGGATAGGCCTCATCAGTCACACCAGACGCTGCAGCAGGATTGACAACCAGAGCTCAACTCCATAGTCTCCCGAGACTGAAAGAAGCCTACTACATATGTATATCTACATAAATAGAAACGGAAATGTTCGTTTGTTCAAAATCGCTAATCTCTGAAAGTTCTTTACCGATTGCTTTGAAAATTTTGATACAACGTTCCATTCACATCCGAGCGGGTTTTTATATGCATACTAAATAGATGTCACGTCTGTAACAGGAAGAAAAACGCGTTTTTTTTTAAACTGTGTTTTTCATTTGAGGGAAATCTTTGAAACCTCCTTACCGATTGCTTTGAAATTTGGACACAAAGATGCATTCGAATAGGCGTGTGTTTTTACATACCTAATATATAGATGCCTCACCTGTGGCAGTTAAAACATGCTTCTTTTGATAAACAGCACCATCTGTTGGACGTAAGAGCAACATACACTGTAGTCTCTGAGAGTTCTTCACCGATTGCTTTGAAATTTTGACACAACGTTCCAATCATATACGTGTGTGTTTTTATATACCTACTATAAAGATGCTTCACCTCTGACAGGTAAAAACATGTTTGTTTTAAACAGTGTCATCTGTTGCACGTAATAGCAACTCGCTCCTTACTTAATATGTTACGATTCAATTTCAATGTTTCTGATTACATTCATAAAATAAATTTTCATAGATTTTGATTATTTTCATTTTGGTTTAATTATTTTGTGTGACATTGCGTTAGAATTGAGCTCTGCTGTTTACCATACCGTTCATTTTGTGAGTATAGCTTATTTTTTTTTCATTTCGTTTTTTTTAACCGTTCTACATATTTTTCATTGATGGGAACATCAGATCATTTGATGTTCCCATTTTCTGATGAGAACATCAGATCATTTGGGAATCGGACAAGGGAGTATGGAATGGAGGGGAGGACGAGGGGACGGGAGTGGGAAATAGTGAGGAGGCCGAGGAGGGCGGGGATGTTTGGGACTAGGGGACGGGGAAGTGGATAATGGTGGGGAGGACCAGGAGTGGGGGGCAGGGGAGGGTTGCCCCCACAAAATTAAACAATAACTTATTACATTTTTAAAGACTTTTAGTTTACACACACACAACTATAACCTGCAAACACTAAACAGAGTTCTTACTTATGCTAAGATTTAAACAGCTTTCATTTTATTTTATACCCGCATTTTGGGTGAGGTGATATGTTACAACAGTTTTGGATGAGGTGAACAAAACTTTCAACACAGGACAGAACACGAAACAATGGGTATTTGAAGGTAAGAATGGAAGTAACTGCAGAGCGCCTATTGGCCCATATATCTTGATGCTTCTACATTGGAGCGGAGTCTTGAAGTGGGTAGAATATAGTTGTGCATTAATTGACTGTTGATTGCTAGTATTGACTTCTTGATGTGTAGTGCCTCACAGATATCAAGCCGCCTGCTATCGCTGTATCTATCGACGATTACTATCAAGAAGTCAACACCAGCAATCAACAGCCAATTAATGCACAACTATATTCTACCCACTTCAAGACTCCGCATCAATATAGAAGCTTCTTGAAATATGGGCCAATAGGCCGTTTGCAGTTACTTCCATTCTTCCCCTTAATTTACCCAATGTTTCGTGTTCTATCCTGTGTTGAAAGTTTTGTTCACCTCATCCAAAACTGTTGTAACATATCACCTCATCCAAAATGCGGGTATATTCAGTTGCATATAGTCCTGGGTACCATTCAGGATTGTTCGCATTTGTGTTCCTCACGTGTTGCCCCATAAAATGAGGTGATTTGATAAAATGCTATGCCCAAGATTACCATCCGAGTGCCGGCGGGGAAGTGGTTCAAATAGCTTCGGCTATCACTTCCTTATGTCCGGTCGTGATGGTCAAGTGGATTAAGGCATCCCTGTACATACCAGTTGCATTGCTCCTGGCTGTATGTGTTCGAGTCACTTCTGGGGTGTGAGTTTTCAGTTGCATATAGTCCTGGGGACCATTCAGGCTTGTTTGCATATATATATATATATATATATATATATATATATATATATATATATATATATATATATATATATATATATATATTTAATATTATATATATATATATATATATATATATATATATATATATTATATATATATAATGTCGTACCTAGTAGCCAGAACGCGCTTCTCAGCCTACTATGCAAGGCCCGATTTGCCTAATAGGCCAAGTTTTCATGAATTAATTGTTTTTCGACTACCTAACCTACCTAACCTAATCTAACCTAACTTTTTCGGCTACCTAACCTAACCTAACCTATAAAGATAGGTTAGGTTGGGTTAGGTAGGTTGGTTAGGTTCGGTCATATATCTACGTTAATTATAACTTCAATAAAAAACAATTGACCTCATACATAAGGAAATGGGTAGCTTTATCATTTCATAAGAAAAATAGAGAAAATACATTAATTCAGGAAAACTTGGCTTATTAGCCAAATCTGGCCTTGCATAGTAGGCAAAAAGTGAGTTCTGGCTATTAGGTACGACATATATATATATATATATATATATATATATATATATATATATTATATATATATATATATATATTATATATATATATATATATATATATGTCAGTGTCAGACTACGGAAGAAAATTGAAACAGGAATTTCCTTAGGTACTTTAGTATATTAATACATCTTCAGAAGGAGTGAAGGAGTGCACTTCTGAAGATGTATTATTATACGAAAGTAATTAAGGAAATTCCAGTTTCAGTTTTCCTCCGTGGTCTGACACTGTTAAATTTTTAATCACGTCTTTACTTTTCGTGATTTACACATATATACTAGTATTTTGGGTAGCAGTCTTTCCTGTAGACATATGTTATTAAATATGACCGAAAAAGTAAGATTAATAATTCTAACACGAATTTTCTCAATTTTCCTTATGTTTGTTTTTACTGATGACGGTAAATTAAAAATCAATTCTCCAAAATTAAAGAGAAATAAAGAAGAGAAAGAAATAAAGAATGAATTTTGAGAATTGATTTTTAATTTACCGTCATCAGTAAAAACAAACATAAGGAAAATTGAGAAAATTCGTGTTAGAATTATTAATCTTACTTTTTCGGTCATTTAATAACACATATATACATATATATGTATACATATATATGTATACATATATATGTATACATATATATGTATATAACTTTTTAACACTCAACCCACCAGGAGTCCCTGGTGGGTTGAGTGTTAAAAAGTTATAAACTTCAGCTTGCGAGTTATATAGGCAAGTCGGTGCATGTATATATATATATATATTATATATATATATATATATATATAATATAATATATATATATATATATATATATATATATATATATATGTATATATATATATATATATATATAGATTTATATATATAATTATACATTGGCGGGAGGCGGGTGGCCCGCGGCGGCGCCATGCCTAAACTTACCCGTGTTTTTTCTCCTGTGTCTACGCACCTGCGGTAACTGGTGATCACAAATCCTGTCGACTTAAACTAAAAGATCCAGCGAGTGTTACTATGTACTTGTAAGTAACTGGGAGCACCAGTCTAGCTGGATAATCTGAGGTGAACAAAGTTGTGGTCCAGCAGATAGATGTGACCAACTTTGAAAGTGTCTGTGTGTGACTTGAAACAACACACCATCGCAATGGTCACTTATGACTAATTAGTGATTTCTTGATCTAGATAACGTCGGGGGAATCATTTAGTGAACAAAACAACACGGGAATTTGATTGTAAAATGGTGACTGTCATGGAAATGAAGAGCTCTCGCGGGGAGTCTCTGAGTTAAGACGTCTTCAAGGGTAAGGCATGGTGTGGGCAGCCGGCGAGACGCCCCCAAGATGACCCCTGGACTCCCCACCACCCTCGTCTGCCTCCTGGTGCTTGCGTGGCGAGGCGGGGCGGACGAGGCTGAGTACCGCCTCACACGGTACCTCATGAGTAACTACGACAAGTCAGTGAGGCCCTCCTTCAAGGCCTCCATGGCCCTCAACATCACCTTCGGCCTCGCCCTCACCCAGATCATTGACTGGACGAACGGAACCAGATCCTTACCACAAACTGCTGGCTCAATCAGAATTACGATTACGAAAATGAGTTTTGGAGAACTCTTTCAGCTAAGCCCTGATGCTAAGAAAATAGTTAGAGGGATAGAAGCCCTAAATCAAAGATAGTAAATACAGAATATGCGGTCATATTCAATGAGACATGTGTAAAAGAAAACCTGCTGCCATATACACCAATAAACCCACATGACCAGCAGTTCGCAATACAGAGTTTACCTATAGGATAGGCAAGAACTCATACGGCATCAACTAAACAAGAAAAAGGAAGCCCTCCAAACCCTTACTGAGCAAGCTGAGCATCTGTTAAACAAATGGACCCAGTATGACATCCCTAT